>QVRM01003034.1:0-34258 GCA_003439945.1 Dermanyssus gallinae | reverse complement strand
CAGCTTTCCCTGCCGTTGGGTTAAAGTTTTCGGGCTGACCCTCAGCCAAGATTTAACGTCCACGGAACTGTTTCCCACATTGCTTCATAGACGGATCCCCATAAATACAAATGTGCAACGATGGGGCTCGAACCCGCGCACCTCCTATGTGTCTCCTCCGGTTGCGAGGCGGAGACTTAAGCCACCACGCCACCGGGCTCGACGGCCGTTGGGTTGTTGTCACCTATCGGCTCATTTGCTTCGAAGGCAGTGGCGGTGTTGTTGCCGCGAGTGCTGCTGCTGCTGTTAAGCCCAGCTGCTGCAGTGCTGCGCTTGGCACCGATTAGACTGCCCGTTCCCGCCTGTCACGAGTGGGCTTTGTTGATTCAAGCCGTGCCATATATTATTAGCTAGTTACGGCTCTGACCGCTTGGGGAGCTTGGGATGACATGGGTGCGTTTTACAAGCGAATCTAAACAGATTACATGTGCGGGTCGGAACGAACCAGCGGAAATTAATAATTTCGCAGTACAGCGTCTACTTGTTGTAGGTACAATATAATGAGGTCAGCAGTTACGGTCTCAAGCAAGATATATGCACTCCCAGAATGACGGAATCTGAGTAAGAGCTGACTTTTAGCCACAATACACTTGAGTGGAATAGAAAACACCTTTATTTACAAAATAAAGAATGGAACGAGGCTAAGATGCAGGAAAGTTCGCAAAGCCATCTCGGTATGCGATGCAAAAATAAAATTGATATGATTACTTCTTGTGGTGCATTAAAGTGTGAGCACTATTTGGCTCCTACAAATGTTCGTTCGCACACAAATGAAACGGTCGATAAGATGTAACCTCACAACGTTTGGTGGTTGAGCAATATAAGAGTATAGATAGCATAATTGATTTACACAGACCGACGGATACACCTTTAGACCCTTAATGATGAAGTACAAAGTAGCACGTTTTCAAATACAAATGTGGATTTGGCAATAACTCTAATATGTGGAGAGAACGACGTCATTAACGCATCTAAATCCCGCCAAAAATTTGCTGTAGACAGCGTTGGACCACTGAGTTAATCGACCAGATCTGGAGAGCCCGTAATGGAGAGCTCCAGTACACTGTCAGTGCACCAGCAACTGATACCTTCAACAGCAGACCGGAACGCAGTGTTCGCCAAAACAAAAACAATTTAGTAAGTACGAGCGTACAAAAAGCATCTAGTACATACGTAGAAGCATACAAAACGTATTTAGCACTTGACGGTCGTAGCGCACTAAAAGCTTTCTCACATTTCACTCGGAACGACCGATTGGGCACAAAAAGCAGCAAGCCATTTAAGAGTATGTCGATGTACCTAGAAACGTTTTCATCTTGTGAACGACGGGTCTACGATCGGCCCCGACCAAAAGCACTCTTCTGGTCAGAGTCAAGGACAAACATTGTCGACAGAAGGTGGAACACAGTCACTGCAGCATTCCATAAGGAACAGTATGTACCTGGCTGAGTTACTCACCAAATTCGGGTTAGAAGGAACATTCACTTGGACAAGCCTTTATTCATTCTACTATGTAGCTATGTGTATCTGGGTGTTTAAGTGTACGAAGCAAAATTGAATAAGGCACTCTATTGAAGGGCTGCTTGCTTAAGGTAGATACAGTGAAACGGCATCTAGAGATGCATCCCAGTCCATGTTGTGCTTATTCGAGAGTTTGCAGCAGTGATATATGCCTGTTTAAGGCTTATATGAGTGTTCCTCTTCAGACGTTCCTATTTCAAGTTTGTATACACTTTCTTCTGTAGCTCACAGTTTCCTCCTGAGGTACTTTATGCCTATATATTGATCGGTCTGCAAAGCTGAACAATGTTTCCCTAGCGCTGTTAACCGCAAAGGGAACCGTTTTTGGTCGTTAATATATAAATATATGTATGTATATAGTACATGTAGACACCCTTATAATGCAGAGCACAACACATTCTGGAAATACTAGAAGTACGAACAAGATTAAACCCCTATATATATATATATATATATATATATATATATATATATATACGTGTTCATGCTTTAGGAAATAACTGTTTAGATTATTTCCTAAAGCATGAAATATGTAGGTATGGCGAGAACTTCCAGCTTAAATACCAACACAGACATACGCTTCGGAAATCGGACGGTGTGGACGTGTCTTTTTGTAGGTCTGTGGAAAATATCCTAGGATCCTAGTACTAGCCTGAATTAGTGAACCTTGTGTTAGCAGGTAGGTGCCTGACTTGCAGTGAATCGTTAAACTTCAAAATTGTGACCATTAGTGGAATCTTTAGGGTGAATGGTCGCCAAGGTTTGGCGCCAAGAAGTGCGGATTTCTGTTATATACTAATAACGAAATACAGTGACTGTGTCACCGTGTGGGTGGCACTTATTGACATTAACGAAACAGCCGACATGCACGGCGTGTCGAGCCTTAGTCTATTGGGTCACATTCGGCATTGAAATCACCTTGTGCTTCACATCACGTCGATGTCGCACGATCGAAAGACGATAGGTGTATACATAAATCGAATACAAAATCAAACTAAGGTAAAACTTAACTGGCGTATGTATGACGAGCCCTTGATATACTGTAACGTAAAAGAACGGGAACCGTGAAGAGGAAGCAGGATAGCGGAGAAACAGTAGGTATGGACGTAGAAGAAGTATTCAGAAGTGGGAAGTGGTGTGGTGGTCCCTCCATTTAGGTGCCGCCTTCCGCAGCGATTGATTAGCGAAGGAGATGTACGGACTATCAGTTGATACCGGCGCCGCAAGTCGAATGTTAGGCTAAGCTTAGAACTGCAACAGGCCGCTGCCTCTGAACTAATTTTCTTGGCCCAAAATTGTCATGTATTATTATTAATGTTAAAAAAGCATACGTGATGCTAACCACTACTTTATATATATATATATATATATATATATATATATATATACTTTTTTTTATAAGTTTTATTTTTCATTTCATTTATTTCCACACCATGTTGGGTAAAACAATACCTAATCTATACCTACATACAAACAAACACGTTGGAAACAAATAAGCCGTAACACCCATATTTACAGCGGTAAGTTACCAGAAGCATTCGCCAATCGTGATAACGAGATGAAATATATACAGTATTATAATAGTAATATAGTAATTGGTCGTACGCTACAAAACACTAGACGTGTTTTTACCGCGCTCCCGAATTTTGTCATTAAAGAGTGCGTTTCTGTGCGTTGTTTGTGCCGTAAACTCGCTGTTTGATTCACCGAGTGACTAAGAACTACTTGACAGTTACTTGTCTAGTGATCTCACCAGGAAAATGGGCCCGAGACTACAGAAGCGAGCTCTATCACAAGACGACATCATCAGTTCTTCGAAGAGGGCTACTCATGAGCCCAGAAAGTGTCCGAACTGTGATCTCCGTGTTGGCACAAGAAACACAATTCGCTGCACTCAGTGTGAGCTTCAAGTCCATATCCAGTGCACCCAAATTACCACTCACGATGTCGTTAATTGTACTGATAGCTTCGCTGAGTTTAGGTGTAACAACTGTAAGCCGCCCGCCGATGACGATGCAGACAGTGTTGACAGCATGTCCCTTGGCGACGGTGACGCACATGGAAGTGCAGTGGACGACACATTGCTCATGCGCACACTTGTAAAAGAGGTACGTGCACTACGCACGTTGGTCAAATCGTACCAGTGCACAAACAACAAGCTCGAGAAAGAGCTGTTGCATTTAACATCTGTTGTCTCTGACCTGTCAAACAACCGTGGAAGACATGCCAAGCGAGACAACTCAGGCCGATCCCAAACTCCGAGGGCACGCTCTAACTCCAAAGTTTCATTTACAAATAAAAAAGAGCGTGAAGTACAAAGCTATCCCCGGAAAACCAATGCCCAATCAAACAAGAACTTTGGAAACTATCGAGCCGCGGGTAATGAGCGTAGTGGTCGTAGAGACACGCGCCGCATACTCAACGTCGGCAGTGCATCTCAAGACTCCGCTGCGCTTGCAGATTCGGAACTGAGAAGTCAGCAGTCCCAGGCATCGCGCTCCCATAGCTCACAATCCAAATCAGACTCACTCTTGCCCGTAGCAAGGGCCGACATACGGACCAGTATGGTGTTCGTCTCGAAGCTTGACTCTAATGTTTCAGCATCTAGAGTACACGGGCATCTTAAGAAGAATGGAGTAACGGCTCTTAGAGTACGTAAGATCAAACCTAAGTTTGCCTCTTACTCATCGTTTATTGTTGACGTGTCCGAGGTAGACGCCTCAAATATGTTTAGAGAGACTTTATGGCACACGGGAACACTCGTAATGGACTACCGTGACAAGGGCAATGTCAATGTCATAGAAACGTTTCCCACTGAAGCCTGACAACCCATCAGCCTCAATAGCCATGACTCTCTCGGCCTTGATCTAACCCCTGGACCGTCAACGTATAGTTTCCTTTCTTGCACTTCGTTTAACGCTGCTCGTATAATAAAACAGTTTGCCTGTGATTCGCTTCTTCAGTACTGCCTAATGCACTCTCCGGACATTCTATGCATTTCTGAAACTTGGGCGTCTGCAGAAAATATATCATCGGCAGAGCTGTCACTGGGAGGCCGTTACTCCGTATTTCGTAAGGACCGTATGGGCCGCTGTGGAGGCGGAGTATGTATACTTTGCAAGCCTGAGCTGGGATGCTGCGACATCGATATCGGCGATACTTGTGCTGAGGTTGTCGCCATCGACGTGCTACGTGGGATCGATCAATGCCATCGGGTAATATGTGCCTATTTTTCTCCAACCGGCTCCTCTGCCGAGCTAGCGCAACGAATGCGCATATTATGTGGCGCCTTGGATGGTTTAGTTCAAGTAAGCTGGCCCGTCATTTTGACCGGTGACTACAATCAGCCTGGAATAGACTGGACCACAGGGGGCCTACATTTTTCTGCGGAAACTAAGGAATACATCTTCAGCTCCTTCTGTTGTTCTGCTGGACTTGTGCAACTTGTTACGGTCCCCACCCGGGGACAGAACATACTGGATTTGCTACTGACAGATAATGAAGAATTAATTACTGATATTACTGTCGGTAAATCTCCAGTAAAGTCCGACCATCTGGCTGTATCTTTCAAAATATCCGCAAAAAGACAAGAACCTAACGAAGATCCATCTTTAAACTTCTACAAAGCTGATTATAATGCAATGGCTGCCACCCTTGCAACCACCAATTGGCGTCTCTTTTTTGCACAATGCCAATCAGTGGAAGCCCAGTACTGTTCTTTCCTAAATATCATGTCCGTCCTTGTAGAAGATTATACTCCGAAGATGATGCAACGATCATCCCCACTACAATATTTTATGGACAGAGCTACTCGAAAACTGAATAGTAGTTCACCCTCCTCTCAAAGCCACAAACGCCTCTCGCGTAATTTGGCACGTACAGCATTGCGTTGTCGGCGCTTGGAGGAAAGTAATCTGAATATCCGCGATGCAAGGGACTTCTTTCGATATGCAGGTCGGCGTCTTAAACTACAGTCCGGAGTAGCGCCGCTTATACATGAAAAAGGCACCGCAGTCGAAGATGGACACAAGGCCGAGGTTCTGCTGAGCTACTTCAAAAGTGTCTACATACAGCCTCAGAACGTCTCCATCACGAGAACCAAGCAAACGGCACACACACTCAATGACATTTAATTTCATCCTTTCATTGTGCTCGAAAAACTTCGAAATCTGCAACGCAAAAGCACAACTACGCCTGATAGGCTACTACCTATTTGGCCGAGTTTCTAGCCGAGCCGCTGGCAATAATTTTCACCCGGTCCTTTGAAGATAGCGAAGTTCCCACCGTCTTCCTTGAATCCATTGTCACACCTGTGCACAAGAAGGGCTCTAGAGCAACTGCTGAGAACTACCGACCCATTGCCCAGTGTGTCATCCCCTGTTTAATCATGGAAAAATAGTTGTTGATTGCATCTATAATTTCTTATCGTCTAACCAACTTTTAGACAACCAGCAACACGGATTTACTAAGGGGCGATCGACAGCAACCCAATTATTGGAGGTCTTTCATGATTGGGCCCTGGCGCGAAATCACGGATCTCCGCTCCACATCGTTTACTTTGACTTTTCGCGTGCTTTTGATCGGGTTGACCACCAAATTTTACTAAGCAAGATGGAATCGCTAGGCATCGGACCTAGGGTTCGAAATTGGTGCCAAGCCTATCTCACTGGCAGGAGCTTTAGGGTCAAGATAAAAAGTGCTTTGTCTGGTACTGCTCCATGTCCGTCTGGAGTCCCACAGGGTTCCTGCCTAGGGCCGCTTTTGTATGCAATTTTTGCTCAAGACCTTAAACTCGTCCTTGGCAGGCTCGACGTGATCTACAAGCTTTATGCCGACGATCTAAAGATATACATTGAAGTTAAAGACGACAAAGACAAGGCCGAGTTACAGAAGGCAGTTGATGCCGTGCTACTATGGGCCCATTTGAATAGAATGGAAATATCCACTTCTAAATGCGCCGTGCTGAAAACAGTCAAGGACGACACTTTATATTTTATGAACGGCCATAGTATACCTGAAGTGTCAATATACAAAGACCTAGGTGTAACATTTGATTGCCAAATGAAGTATACTTCTCATATCGCCGAAGTTGTAAAATCTGCGTCTCGGCTGTGCAATCTCATTCTTAGAGCGTTTATCGGACATGACCCAGCAATGTACATAAAACTGTATAATACGCTTGTTGTACCAAAGTGGACATATTGTTCACACGTGTGGACGCCTTTTTATAGAAAAGATGTAGAACTGCTCCAGCGAGTGCAGGATAAATTTGTCAAACGAGTCGCATGGCGCTGCAATGTTAGACGCGAGAGTCTCGTACTCCCAACCGTGAGCGAGTACCAAATGCAAGTTGACGTGAGATTTTTTAAACAACTAATCCGAAGTAATACATTTAGTACATTTTTCACATTACGTCCAAATAATCTACGTAGTGGTGTCTCAATTACTCCACCGGAAGTTGCTAATGTCGAAGTTGTGAATAATGCGTTTGCATAGAGAGTTTCGCGACGTGCCCATGAGTGTAAAGACTACCATGTGATTTTAACACCCCTTTTTCAATAAAGGAGACTTTGTATTGTATTGTATTATGTATAACTTTTATTATTTATATATATTTCAATTATATATTCAGGGTTAACCATGCTAGGTGTCTCCTGTGAGAATTTAAATTTGCAATATGAAATAGGTATCTTATTTGGTCTGAACCACGGCTCGATGTCTGTCGAAGAAAGAATCAAGAGCACGAATCACGCGCTATTTCTTGTTCAACCTTATCCCACTCTCTTATAAGAGCTTGTTGCACTGAATAAACTATACCTGATAATAGAAGTATCGGCGTCAAGAATCTCTCACAGGAGTAAGTCGAAATAATTTAAGTTCGTCGAGTACGATGGCCATTCTTAGATGCAATAATACCGGTATGTGAACCCCAAGCCAGAATTGAGTTGGCCTTGAAAGAAGGCGCCGAATCCTGCTGAAACGTAAATTGTCGTTTATTGAAGTGTTTTATGGTCTGAATTTTCTCATAAAAGAATGTGATGGATTTTGCTCTACTGTTGTGCAGCACAGCCACCGAGCCTTTATCCTTGTATCGTTTGATAGTGCACGTCACAAACTTTTTGTAGACTTGAAAATGGTATAGCTCGTTCAGAATATCCTTAACACATTTGCCCGCCAAATAAAGCGCTACCTCACTATGTCGCTCTATTTACAGAACAGCGTAGTAGTAACCACGAAGCAATCAGCTTCAATAGGTGGTCAGAGTATCACGAGATTGCAGATTTCGAGCACAGGTTTCTTATCCGAACTTCTTATCTGTTTTGGCCGTCCAAAACGTGGTGCGTCTTCTTTGCCCATACTACCTTTACTACTATAAAACTATATTTATAAATCACGTAATCAATTTGGTAAGAAACTTCACCTAATTTAGCTTAAATTTTCGGTACAGTAACATTTTCAAAAATGCTTAACCACAGCACAGTACTCATTATTCAGCATTGTCACTGGACGGTTTGACATGTTACACGTGACTTGCTACAAACGCGAAATTTAAAACCACTCCGCTTGATACCTAATTTTGTTACTATAGAAGAACGTCTATCTCAGGCGCTGAAGTTGGCATGAGACTTTTGAAACCGTAGCCGACGCTAATTTGTTTTAATTAAAAAAAAAAAAAATATATATATATATATATATTTATATGAACATTTATAAGAACAAGAGTTATAAATATAACTCTTGTTTATAAGAACTGTATATACTCGCTTTAAGCGTCAGTCCCGCAGACGTAGACGTTGCACAACTATGTGGGAGGAAACAAGACAGAATAACTACTTTTTTATTCTCATTCCTACACACGACGCTTCCGCTTCCTCGTTCAATTGGAAACCATCATTTCCTTGTCAAATTTTATTCAATTTTTAAATAAATGCATACGGTTCTAATATACCCTCTGTTTATATACTTATAGACTTGTGTTTACGGATGACAAATTGATAGAGCAGGTTAGCTCATTACAAATCCTCCGATAAAATGGCCACGTGTCGATTATAAAAATTATCCTTGATAAATTCAACTGCCATCCATTGCAGGAGAGCATGGTTTGTTGATTCCGCTGGCCTTAAGGAGGAAGGTTCTGATCGTCCCAGACAGAAATTTGAATCGTCTACAAAACCTAAATCTAATCTCGCTCAGACCAGGTACTAGAGTATGCGCAACAAGAGCGCGTAGACTATTTTGTCAACCTATTCTACCAAGAGCACACATATCTGTCTGATTCCGCCTCTAAATCATGCCGAGCTTTCCAATGAGGATTTCATTATAGTATCAGCTTCCTAAACAGACACGTAAACATCATATGCGCGAAGCATTACGTGCATACGCCAGTGGAGAAGCCGTGCATATACCTGTCTCTTTTTAGTTGATTTGCTTTGCAGAATACGCTATATGTTTTGTACCGTATGTCCATAGAATGATGAGAGAACGAACTCTGCAGGAAAGCCCTACTGGGCCGAGACTCTGTGGAGGCGAAGTGCCGACTTTTAGGAGGTTAGCGTTAGTTCGTTCCAATTGTTCTTAGTTAGGACAGTTTTAGAAGTATGCTTAGCAAAGTCTGTTGCATGCGATAACGGTGTTAGCCGAAGAGACACGTGTGAGAAAAACATCGGATTTGTGATGGCGAATGTAAACAGAGGTTCTAGCGGGTAATATACGCAAGCTTACAAATGTCAAGACGTTTCCTGCCGTCCTATGCTATATTAATTCGGTTTCTTATTTCACAATACAAAGAGAAACAAAATGCAAATAATTGCAGGCAATATTATCTCTTTGTGCTCTCTGCGTATGCAAGAATTGCTTAAATCGCAGGCTACCCTTACTGAACTAGCAATTCTCTACTGGTGTTTTTTTACCGCAACAATTGACTGGTAATAGAATACGTTATTTTAATTGTATTGAAGCAGCATAGTCAACTAGAAATAATCATAGTGGTTTGGTTTTGGGGTAAAAGTAGCCAAATGGTATCTTACTAAAAGACAAAAGAAGGTAAATGTAAGATTCTACGTCGTACGCCAAGACATATTTGTAACATCACAGAGGCACTACTGGCATTGCTCTGCCACGTAGGACAAATTGAATATCTTTTTAGACTCGGAGACACTACGAAGCTAATAGTGTTGACAAATTTCTATTTCTAAATGAATGTCTGTCTGACGGACTGCCCAAATAGCTCTAGATAATAACAACAGCTCACAAGCGCCGAATGGAAATGTATATATATATATATATATATATATATATATATATATATATATATATATATATATATATATATATATATATATATATATATATATATATAAATGATGAAAAACAACTAAATGAAAAAAACGCTTCACCATTTCTGTGACTGCGCAAAACCGTATATATATGATGGAAGGCAATTGGAGCAAAACATTCTCTGCAGACGCTGCGTTATTGCTTTTTAGGCTTTGTGTAGACTTTACCTTAAAATGGACGTTTGCATTGCCTTTTCTAAGCCTGTAGGGTGGTTCTAGCTTTGCAAACGGGGCTTCTGATTCTATTTCACCTGGAAAAGCCAAGGTTGGTCAAGTTGTCCCTAAGCCAACGGAACAAATTGTTTTGAAGCATATTTTAAGCGTGCTATATATATATATATATATATATATATAAATTTTTTTTTTTTTTTTTTTTTGAGACCGTTATATGAAGAAACCGTAATATGTATATTTTGAGACCGTTATATGAACTATGCGCACAGTTTTAGCCATTCAATCTGACATTTACTTAGATTCAAGGACCGGTCAAATTCATTTTTCTCTACTACAGGTAGACCTAGTATAAAGCTAAATTGGTCCACATTGCACTGAGGGGGCAGCCCATAGTGGAACGAGATTGATGCAGACCAGGTATAGGTTAGGTTAATACATACATCGTATAATCTGCTCTGGTCTGGATGCTCAATGTACCTGGCTATCCGTCCCGTACGTATGTTGGAAATGATAAGTGCATGCAAATATTAACATACGCTTGAAAATCTCACGCTGGATACACGTACACGTGCGTTGGGACATATTTTCCCCAGGCAACGATCCGCCAAAAATCTAGCGGATGGATGGTGGGTCGCCGACTCGGCATCAAGCGGCAGGCGCTACATAATTTAGCAACAAATTGCTTATTCTCAAAATAAACAAAAACCTAGTGCGTAGCCGACCGGCCTCATTATGCGGCCATATGGAGGGAAGCTACCGTCAGCCAAGCACAGAAGAAGTTTGTTCTCGTAGCTGCCGTTGCACGGGTGATTCGCTACGCCATCTAAAGGAAATAATGGACCATTTAGTAGCAGTCAGCTAATCATAATCGTCTGTGCCGTAATAATGGCAGCAGGATAGCAAGATAGCTAGGAAAAAAAGAAAAAACGATCTCGGAGGAGCTATACTTTACCCGCCCGGTATACTCCGTATAACATCGTCGTTAAAAACAATCGTGAACAATTTTTCTTCTCTGCTCTTTGCAATCACATACATATGCATATATATATATATATATATATATATATATATATATATATATATACATATATATATATATATATATATATATATATATATATATATATATATATATATATATATTATCGTCGTTAATATATGTAACGTATAACTTACTCATTATCGTCGATAATATATATAGGTGCGCTAAAGATATGCGCCTACGATATATATTCGAGTCGTTAACACTCGCGCGTTTAAGGGCACCACGTACCGTGTCTCCAGAAGCGCCAACATGTACATGCGCAGTCTAGAGACTGTCAGTCTAAAAAATGTCTTCGAGTTACTGTTTTGCCGCATGCAAATTATTTTTGTGTGTAGAGGTCTGGCAATATATATATATATATATATATATATATATATATATATATATATATATTTATATATATATAAATATTTACTGGTCTCAACAACTACACAACACGTTCAATGAGGCACATTAAAAAAAAAACACACGAAAGGCTCTTCGTACATTACTGGATGAAGGGAATGCCCTACTTATCTGGTAAGGAGTATTTAAACCTACTAAAGCTCAGGATCAGCGCACTACCAACGCGTGACAGATTGGCCAGGGGACGTTCGGGCTACAACAAACGTTGTAGGCACGAGTGGCATGCGCCTGAGACGTTGGCTCATGTCGCTCAGATGTGCGATACAACTCACACGCAAACTATAAAGAGAAATGACGACGTCTGTGATCGCGTGGCGCGTCTTCTCCGCAAGAGGGGTCATGAGGTGGTTCGCGTGCATGCGCTTATGTATATATAGTCAACATTTATTAAGAATACAAATGGAGCGACAATTGTCTCCCGAGAACGTGTGCACTGGGAACATTACTCTATCTTATATATATATATATAAATATATGTCTTAGGTGGATCCAAATGTGTGTAGCATGAAATACAAACAATAAACGGATAAAGACCACGTACTTTTTTTCAATATGTTTCCCCCAAAGTTCAACACATCAAGTTAATTGATCCTCAATAGTCTTTATACCATGAGAAAAATATTCAGAAAATACACGTCTACGGTGCATATTGCATCATTGTCTCTCTGATATCTCTTTCCGGAGAGATACAACTTAAAGTTTTCAAGAGACAATAATAGCTCGAAACCAGGTCCGGGGCATATGGGGGATGCTCGACAGCTTGAAACTTTAGTTCGCCCAGTTTGGCCACGGCAAAGAGAGACGTGTGGGAGAGCATATTGTCGCCATTCGTGAAACACCACAATCCTACCTAATGCATCGCGGGCCGTACTGCTGTAATTCTTCGTTCTTTCACCTGGTTCAATAGTGCTGCGCAGTACTTTTCAGTTACCGTAATCAAATGGTAGTCAGTTAACAGAATACTTTTTGCATCCCCGAAAAATGGTCGTCAGAACCTTTCTGGTCGAGATATGTTTCTGTACCCTGGCGGGACGTCGTTGACCGCGTGCGGTCCGCTTGAGACCATCCACCCGTGACCAGTCTTCTCGTTCTGGAGTAAAGTGTAAAAACCATGTTTCATCGGCGGCAGTCACGAGTCGGCGGCTTTTAAACTCTTGCGGATTTTGTCTCCAAGGTTCCAAATTGCTCTCCGAAGTTTGCACGCGTGTCGGTGTTTGCTCAACTGTTCGCTTGCGCGGTAGCTACTTTGTTTTTGTCATGCATAAATGCTGACACCACATTTGGCGTACGGCATTGTAGCTAATAAATTTAATACAATATAATAAATAAAGGCAATCGATTCGCTAACGGCGCTGTAGGTGCACTCTATAAACTAGCTTTCTTTTTTTGCTGCACTTAAGCCTTTAAAAAATCACTTTCATCACAACACGGTACTCGTTCTGTTCCATTGCTACTGTAGGGTCTGACATGAAACAGTTGCGCGACCTGCTTGCTACAACTGCAATTCGAAACCAAACCTACTTATGTTTGTTATTTTCCGAAACATATCTCTCCTTCGGCATTATAGTCGGTAGAAGCTTTTTGAAATTGTAGACCACCGATGCTACGAACTTTATGATCTTCGTAGCAGTGGTGCGTTCGTATATGTATGTGTATGGCTTACGTCACGCACACAACTTGTTTATGTGTTCAGTTCATGCAACTTCTTTCGGAAGCTAGACTTTCTAGAGAGCTCGGTTTAACGTCAATAAAGCTTTGTGCTAGATTCTCTCGTTGCAACAGAAATAAAAATCGCAGGTTTCAGCATGACAGTAATAATGCGAGTTCTATCAGATAAATGTCGGCTTTAGCGGCTAAAGGAACATTTCCAGTCTGTCCGGAGCCTCTTTATAAAATGCGACTGTACAACATCTAATACCTAAAAATCTATCTACAAATTATGTTGATTAGGACTGCAGAACATTTAAATAACTGCGTAACGTGAAGGCTGAAATCGAGCTAATCACGAGGTAAACGTACATGAGATACTCGAGATAATCATAGTATAAACGTACATGCTTTAAGACAACGCATCTAGTAGATAACAGCACTCAATTTTTCCCACACCAACGCCCGACACGATTCACGCCTTGCTGAAGTTGTGAATCACCTTGGTTTTCCGTTTGGCGGTACAATTTGAGATCGCCTGCATATTCAAGGTATTCCGTATGAAACAGTGTATATAATATAATATTATTTACAAACATTGCAATAATATAACGAAGAGGATGCACAGCCACCTCGAGGGGCAGGAAACAAAAGACTAAAATCACAATCCCGCCTCGCGCGACAAAACTGATTCCATATATTAGAGTTGTTTTTATTAAAAAGTTGAGTACACGTTGAAGCCTTGTTGAGCGGATTCGAGCAGTTTATTTTGTACACGAAAACCCCATATGTGTGCCACAAGTATTTTTTCTAAGATGCTAGATGCAGTAGAGTACTGTGATACAGGTCTGCATTTCCTCGTATCTGTTATTTGTTCCTTCTTATGGGTCAGGCTTACAATACCTTGCTTACACACATCAAGAACTACACCATCATCTTAAAATCTATCAAAGATCGGCTCAAATGGCTCAGAGAGGAACAGATCAAACTTCTTAAGAAAGCAGGCGGTATCTTATCTAGAGCAAAACTCAATTTTGGGTTCAGCTTCGTTAGTAAATTTCAGATCTCTACTTCAGAAAACACCACTGGCGAGTCCAACTGATCGGGCCGTGAAGGATTGGAACGGACACTTGCTACATGTAAAGAACCGCTGACAGGTTTATTATCGCAAGTCGGTCGATGACGATATAAAGACGCAAACTGACTTGCTGAAAGGTTACCTTTCTCCAAGTATCTGTGGCATGTGTAGCGCCGGGTTTAATCACTGGAAGGGACTCGGTGCCTATTTATCGAAAGCTGGTATAGCTAGAAAAAGCACGACTGTCTTTGAGGTCAATTTCAAAGTTCAGTTAGCACTCTGTGCTATTTTGTCTCAAATATTTGGGAAATCATTTGGATGTTTTGCCATATGGTATGTCTCAACACATTGTGTGCTTATTGGGTTTCTCACTGAAAAGACGGCTGGGGTGAGAGGTGGCCGGGTATTCCGCATTAGTTAATTTTTTTTTAGGTATATATATACTCGTATATATATATAATTGCCCACTTCCAAGTGCTAAGATAGCAAAGTTATATTAATAAACTCTGTATATATTTTTCCTTTTCTCACAGTTGCTTTTTATATGCAAATAAGGACGTACTATACCTAAACATATAACAAAAATAATTTTTGACTGCAGTTTTCATTCCTTTGTGATTAAAACATACACATTCTGTTTCGTGCGTTGTAGATTGCTTCGAAACGCGACGCTGAACTAGAAGCGCAAATCCTCAGTTGGGTTGAGGATGTCATCGGCGAAAAACTACCGAAAGGACCTTACGAAGAGGTCCTGCGGGATGGCATCGTGCTCTGCAAGTAAGTAGAGCTCGCTAGCTAGCAAGAGCCTTGCCTTCATCGCTATTACTGTTATGGTGGATGAGCAACGTTGTTGCTTTACAACCGTCACGAAGTTGTCTATTTTTAGAGTCGTCTTTGCCTAAACCTAGCCGCTCTGCTTCAGATAGAGATGAAGCAAGTATTGCCATTGCTGGCCTGGCACGAGTCGTACCTACCGTATTGCCGCAGACTTTTTCGTTGCTTCATTTAGAGCTAGGGAAGCTGGTGAACCCAGACGGGCATCCTGCTACTTTTAGCTTAAACGAAATGCTTTGGCTGCGACAGGTCGTGTGTGAGGACTAAAAAATGACTCCGCATGAAGTTATTTTATTGCGGTCGTATCTTGACTTTTAAACGCCTTACTAAGTAATTAGTCTGCCTCTTACCTTCGGATGACGTCTGCTCTATTTGTATTATTCAACTTTTTAACGTATTTTAGCGGGCAAGATCTATGTACTTCGGAACGAAGCATCGCGTTTACTAGATAATGATGCTGAAAATGGTAGTTGGCGCGCAGAACGAGGAGGTTGTAAGGACCAAAAACCTAATAATATAGTGCGTTCTCCTGGAGATGTTCAAGAGCGCGTTGCAGGGCGTTCATGTCAGTCAATCTTTTTGATTTAAGTGCTCTATTTATATTATTATTGTTAAACAACGTTACAGTTGTGAGGTCTGAACGTATCATTGCATTTTTTAAAATGATTTCTTTTTTCCATGACGCCTAAAATAGATGCCGCGTTTATTTATTATTATTATTATTATTATTATTATTATTATTATTATTATTATTATTATTATTATTATTATTATTATTATTATTATTTTCGCTCAGGCGGTTAGCAATTGGAAAATTACCCTCAGGCGTATCCAGCTCCGACTTGGGCAACAGCTGCGCTGAGGCTGCCGTCCCACTTCTCGTATGCGAGACCCACGCCGCTCTGTTTTGATCTTGTCTCTCGTGGATGCACGCTCTTCCGTCCTTGGTTAGCGCCCAAGTAGCTTTCTCCCTTCTGCGCCATTCGCTTGGTGTAGAAAGGGGCACGTACTCCTTGAGAGCCTGAAGTCCTGCCTTCAAAATGTCCGCAGACCTTCAACAGCTTGATTCGGCTCTGTTGCGATGTTCGGAGGTGTGTCTAAACATTTTCCTCGATATATTTGCGCGCCCTTAGCTCCAGTGGCCTGTTAGCCTCGGCGGTCCTGAGCTGAGAAAACGCCTCAAGCCTTGCTTTAGACATTTGATTTCTATCGTCAACGTTCGCCTGCCAGAAAATCGTTCGAGCGCTCCTCGGACAAGACTTCCCAGTAGCCCACTGAGGCGAGGCCGTTCAGGAATGGCAGCTCACTTTTGGCGACTCAGTCCCAGGATCGGGCGTGTAGGGACAAGTATATGCCGTGTATGCTAAAAAAATCATTTCGGGGCTAACTCTCAGCCAAGATTTAACGTCCATGGGACTGCTTTTCGCATTGCTTCATAGACGGACCCCCATAAATACAAATCGGTGCAACGGTGGGGCTCGAACCCGCGCACCTATGTGTCTCCTCCGGTCGCGAGGTGCAGACGCATGCCACCACGCCACCGGGCTCGACATGCTGTATATGCTAACTTATAGAAAGTTGACTTTTCGTCATGTTGTATGACAGTGATAAAACAGGGCACATTGCTCGCAACATTAGAGTTGGTTAGACTGCACAAATTCTCAAGTAGTACCAGTCCCTCGGTTTCAGAGCCGGATAATGGGAGGCAGGGCATATGCCGTAACAGTTAGATGCGTGCTGACATGGCCTAATGGGCATAATGGAGAAGTGGCCACTACACGAAGCAGACCGAAGTATTAATAAAATTCGGTATTTGTATTTTATTTATTATAATCAATTTTTTTCTCATAACGGTAAGGTACCATTGTGTGCTGCTAGCCACGGTTAACAAACGACCTATAGGATAAAACTCAAAGAAACTAATTAAGGCAACCCTGTTCGAAATGGGGGAATGCTTTCTCTTTAGGAACTTGCTTATTTGCTCTCTATAAAGATAGTAGCGTTAATTCCATTACATCGAAAGTCGACGGCAGCAATAAATAAAGGCATAGCGGACGAAGAAACACTATAATATGATTTACAGACATGCATTTAAATGTTAAACATTCATAAAAATGCCTTTAAATTTGATTTTGTTTAGCACATAATTAGTGAGCGATTGGCTTAGGAGAACATGACTAAAGGAAGAACATATGTTACCGAACAGCCAATTGAGTCTGACGCATTTTGCTAACAAAAGTTCCAAGTATATTTTGGGATCTGCCCGCGTAAATCCGCAGGAGGTCATATCGCCCCAGACGATTTAAAAGTTTGTTTTTATAGAAAGCCCAATTTAGTCGTAAAGCCGTAAATTTAGTAACTTCCCAATTTAGTGGAAAAAGCATGTTCTGCATTTATAGAAAGCTGCCGACGATGGTTGGACAGAGATTGCACCTATCTAAGTCTAAATCCAATCTTTGTTGCTGCTGTTTGCTACTGCAAATGAAAACATTAACGTTCGCTTACGTGATCTGGAAATGGTATCGTCCACCCCTACGCGTTCACTGTTGTACTTCAATGCCCAAGGTGTTGGGATAACCGAAGCGACCGAAGTTTGAGGCCGCAAGACACCCTTGCGCTCTCAATATTAAATTACCATCGTTTTGTCTAGCCCTCTACCTAATTCGTGTCCAATGCTAGAACTGTCCGCTGTTGCTAAATTTAACAGATATAATACAATGACATTACTGTGTCGTAGAAATGCATCTTTATTCTTGCAAGCATAGCGTTTCCGCTGAAGTCGCACATGCCAACGAAACGCATAGCGGTTTCGCTAGTTCGTATTATCTTCACTTTTAACACCGTGATTACTACCCATATTA
The DNA here is from genome assembly GCA_003439945.1 of Dermanyssus gallinae. NCBI lineage: Eukaryota > Metazoa > Arthropoda > Arachnida > Mesostigmata > Dermanyssidae > Dermanyssus > Dermanyssus gallinae. Next base: position 16,318 of record QVRM01003034.1, on the reverse strand, counting down.
TCAAACTTCCGTACTAGCGCGCTTAGTTCGTTTGATATATATATATATATATATATATATATCATTGTCACTCATTAAGCTTAATATCTAGAAAGTGTCTGAATAGAAGCGATGCCCCTAATTGCATAAGCATTGTGTACCTTAAAGTTTGTATCTCCTATGTAAATTTTTGAATTATTAATTTAATATGCTTAATTTACTTACATTGATGTACGTATATATATTTTTCCTTTTTTTATATATATATATATTTTTCCTTTTTTTTCACATTACTATAAGACTTTGTGACAAACTAAGAGCCCACTGTCATATTTAACGTAATTATAAATGCTTGATAACAACTGTGTTGGGAAAACTGTGGCGATTCGAATCGTCGTAGAATGAAGAATGCGCTATTCCAGTCGATAGGTGGCAGGCGGAAGGCCATGTTCAGAAAAACGCGAATACGTCTTAGCCATGCGAGGACATAATGCATTGCATCTCCTGAATATGAGCAATAACTAACTATTGACCGTGCCCTCAGGCGCCTGTCGGACCTGCGCCCAGATTGCAAACTTTCATGGTGTCAGTCCACGGAGAGCTCAGTGGATTGCAGCCGATAACCTAGTTGCTGACAAAAAAAGAAAAAAATGTTCTATACACTAAAGGCAAGTGTTCACGGTAGAGTGCGCACAGCAAGAACTAATTGACGAACTACAAATTTGTGAAAATCCTTTGCAAATTCGCAGCTAATTCTTACGTTCTTAGTGTGGTGTCTAGTAAAGGAGGCGTCTTGTCGCCGTTTTACTTTTTTAGAGAAGGAAAACCATTGCAAAAAGTTACGTTACTTACATGTCCTACAAGCTGTCGTAACAACCGTAAGTACATGAAGTGTCTAAGGTACTGCCATACGTCGTTCAGCAAACTGGCGCTCCTGCTCATACCTGCCCTTTAGCACACATACTACTTGTGCTGTTGTCAACTGCTGCTCTGGCATGTGATTCGATAGAGGCAGTGCAGTGGTCTCTTCAGAACGGCCAGACAGGCAGACGCCTAATAATACGTCGTACATGCTAGACAGCAGAGTTGACAGATGCACTCTGTGTACTTTTTGAAACTTATACTCTAACGCCCTGTTTGCGTCTACTCCAGCCGTCGCGGAAGAAAGCATAGATCGTATGATACAAAATATTTATTTTATATTATACGATAATTATTTTTATTTTACAACAGACGATTTATTTATCTAACCAAAACCTAAATCTGTATAAAATATTTCCATGCCAAATAACTTCGTGCATGCTAACACAAGCAGGGTTGGTAATAACACTAATCCAGAAAGAGAAAAGCGCGTAAGGTATTTGTGCCTATTTCTTTGCAGTTAAAATGATAATAACGCGATGGTAATATTAATCCTCATCATCCTACGAGAACAATATATACATGCGGGTATATTGTGCTTTGACACACCGATAGTCCGTAGGCTCTGATAGGCGAAGTAAAAAAAAACTTGAAGGGCAGAGTATACATAAAAACGTTGTTTCAGAGATATTAGCCCGTAAAACGCATAATGAACACCGGGTGTCGCTGTTAGAGCTAGAATAAGATGGGACTCTTATTCTGAGTCCAATCGTCCTGTTGCTATAAAGGATTTGACATGCCATAATTAGCTTTATCTTAGTACTTAAAAAACGCCATACGTCATTGCCCTTTCTTGAGTTGCACGTCAGCCCGAGGAATCAGCTTTGTCAAAGCCGCGTAGGTCACGATGAAAGCAGCCACTGGGGCCCGTTGAGCAAGCCATGTTTAAGGCTATACCACTTTTGCGTTCAACGAATTTATCTTGTATCAAGTAGAATGATTTTATCTAGTATCCAGAGTGGCATGTCTAGGTTGCTTCCCATTACTGGTTTTACGTGTTTAGGGTATCTAACCTGTTGATTAGTAGGCACTGCGCAACGGGTTTGAATTATGGTCATTTAAGCTAGTTTTCTACTCTTGGATCCGTCAGATGTTGAGCGTAGTAGGTCTTTGCGTCTTCTTGAGGGGTGTCGTGTTGTAGTTCTGGCAATCGTGCGCCCTCGGGGTGCAGCATATGGCATAATGCTATTAGCTACTGCAACTACGGTGCAGGCATAGTTTGCTACGCATGTTGTACATTTTGCCGCAGAGGTTTTCTTTGTACGATAAGTTTTAGTGGTCGTGTTTTTCTGTGCTCCTTCCATAGATAATGAGAGTTCTGGCGAGCGTCTTGCTCTACGGCACGTGCGTGCTCGTTAGAAGCGGTATCAGATACACTGATTTTAGGTGACCTCGTTATTCAACCAGGGAGGCAGGGAGGGCGACCGGCTATATTAGGCAATGGCTGGGAACTAGGTCAGCAGCGCAGAGATTTCCATTGGCGAGTGTTAAATGACACTAGATACTTTTCGCTTCTTGTAGGTGGGCGCAATTTAGCCTCTTAAAGCGTATCGCTTCTCGATCTTTCTGGCTAAGATCAAAGTGTGGCCCGTGAAAGCGTTGCCCTTATTTGAAGAGAAAGCCCCGAGAAGTCGCTAAGTGACGGATAATTTCACGATATCATAGCGTTTCTTTCTCTTTATAGATCCTCCAGTTAATTACTCGATAAGATTATTCGTTACAAACGTCCGATCTAGTGCCAATGTTAATATGTCGTTATCAAAGGTATACACAGTGGTTACAAGCTGCAAATCTGTTCGTGTCATCTATTGTGGGAGGATATTTTCTTTCCTTAATTACTTCCCCAAAGTCTGTGGGCGGCACCAACGTTTATTCGTACAATCACCAGTACTCATGCTAGGTTTTAGTTCTTTAAGAAAATACTTGTAATCCTTGAGGGTGGAGTTTGAAGAAATACACACTGAACAGATTAGAAGGTCACAAAATAGAAGAGGTCATAAAATAGTGCGTGAAGTGTCTGACTGAACTAGAAAACGTTCCCGTAAAGAAAATCGTAATCAAAGAAATATTGTTTTTAGCAGGGTCCAGCTTAAAAAGCTGTGTTTTGGGAGTTTCGAAGAATACTATAACGCAGAGGTTTGTGATCCCTTCTCTGCTTGCTGGGCACAGCCTAGTTTGGCTGTAGAACCTCTTGTGGCGTACCGTTACCTCTCGCATTTGAAACACCGGTGTTGGGTTGATCACGCTGCTGTATAGTCCCTGGTCGTATGATAAGCATTAGAGTGCCGAGACAATTTCTTCGACTCGACACCGGGTCCAGCCAAAACAAATACGTTTTTGGCGTAGAAGCCCTTGAGCCCTTGGAGAATAGTGTCTCTAAGTTCAGTTGACTTATTATGTCACTTCGGCAGTAGTGTCTCTAAGTTCAGTTGACTTATTATGTCACTTCGGCAGTAGTGTCTCGCACAATCAGGCGGATTTTGCTTATAGCTGTTTTGAAGCCCTTTTTGATATCATGTGTACTTCACTCACATTGAGTCCGCATATAACAATGATACTTGTGCTGTTGTCAACTGCTGCTCTGGCATGTGATTCGATAGAGGCAGTGCAGTGGTCTCTTCAGAACGGCCAGACAGGCAGACGCCTAATAATACGTCGTACATGCTAGACAGCAGAGTTAACAGATGCACTCTGTGTACTTTTTGAAACTTATACTCTAACGCCCTGTTTGCGTCTACTCCAGCCGTCGCGGAAGAAAACATAGATCGTATGATACAAAATATTTATTTTATATCATACGATAAAATATTTATTTTATAACAGACGATTTATTTATCTAGACAAAACGTAAATTTGTATAAAATATTTTCATGCCAAATAACTTCGTGCATGCTAACACAAGCAGGGTTGGTAATAACACTAATCCAGAAAGAGAAAAGCGCGTAAGGTATTTGTGCCTATTTCTTTGCAGTTAAAATGATAATAACGCGGTGGTAATATTAATACTCATCATTCTACGAGAACAATATACATACATGCGAGTATATTGTGCTTTAACACACCGATAGTCCGTAGGCTCTAATAGGCTAAGTAGGTATATATATATATATATTTTTTGTTTTTAAGATCTTCCGTAAGGCTATTGCCCGTGTACGTGTTTTTTCATGTCATGGCTAATTTTAATCCACTCCGGCATTTACCTTGTCTAAATTGGAAACCATGCAAACCAATTTAGGAGTGGCCGGTCTGGGTCTCGAACCCGTGTCCACCCGAATGCAAGGCAAAGGCTTTGCCACTAAGCCATCTTGCTCTGTTATATATATATATATATATATATATATATACATATGCAAGCCATTTGCGCTGTGCCAACCTGTTTGGGTGGGAATGGGCTTTCATTTACGTCAGTTACGTAGGCCTATACATGTCCTTACGAGCGTCCCTGTACTTTGACCTTCCTCGATTGCAGATTAATGAACGCCATCTGTCCGGGTAGTATTCCAAAGATTCACACATCCGGCTCACACTTCAAGAAGATGGAGAATTTAACCAAGTTCACGGAGGCGTGCAAGCGGTACGGCGTCGAGCAGTTGGACCTGTTTCAGTCTGTGGACCTTTGGGAGCGGCGCAACATTCCCCAAGTGTCGCAGTGCATTCTTGCGCTTGGAAGAACGGTAAGTAGATAGATCACGCGTGATGGCCCTCGCAGTGTTCCTATCGGATTTTCTAACATCGGACAATCGGCACCGCCAGCGTCATTGTATGTATGTATATATATATATATATATATATATATATATATATATATATATATATATATACAGGGTCATTTATAACAATACGTACAAATTTTAAGGTTTGATAAAACTCGGCAAGAAAATAATGTTTTCCAATGAGTGGAGGGGGCGGAAATTTCTTGTTTAGAAGAGAGGATTAAATTTAGAAAAGTAGTCATTCTGCCTTTTTTCTTCAACATAGTTGTGCAAAATCTACGTTTGCGGGAGAACCCGTCAACGTAGAAAGAAACCGATCAAATTCGGCGTGTTCGGCGGAAAATTCTGCACAATGAGAGATACTAAGCTAGCTTGCGTAGCGAAAAGCGAATAGCCAGATTGAGGAAAGTCATAAAAAATACGATTTGTTTTTATGTCCTACGTTAACGCTTTTACGTGTGAAATATTGTAATTGTAATTGTAGTTGCCAAGTAACTAAGATCTTTCGACAGTCATAGTTGTTATGTTTTACGTTAAAGCTTACACGTTCAGAACCGTAAAATTTTGCCAAGACGTTTCCGACCCTCCTTCCATTAAAAAAAATATTTTCTTGCCGAGTTTTACTAACTCTAAGCATGTGCGGAACTTTCTGATACACCCTATGCAAGTATGCATGCCTGCGTTTTCGATATAGCTATCGAAAAAACTTAGTTATTTGGCAACTACGTAAAGCAGCACTATCACTTTGGTACGAAAACGGAACACGCCGATATGATCGGCTTCTTCATGCGTTGACTAGTTCTCCCGCAAACGTAGATTTTGCACAACTATGTAGGAGAAAAAAGGCAGAAAACTACTATTATAAAGTTTATCCTCTCTTCTAAACTAGACGTTTCCGCCCCCTTCTTCGCGCCCCCTCCATCGGAAAAAACACATTTTTTGCCGAGTTCAACCAAGCCTTAAAGTAAGTACATATTGTTATGAATGACCCTATATATATATATATATATATATATACTGAACGACAGACACCCGTTATCTCGAATTCGCCTCAGGCACATGCTGCAATAGAAATACAGCCACCATCGTCAATCGTGAAGAAACCTGTGAGTGGCCAGCCTGTCTATTTATATACGTGCGAATGGGCAAACCAAATACATCGGTGTTGGTCAAACGTCAAGTAGAAATGCAACCTCTAGGACGTTCCTGCGGATAAAAATAGATTGGGAGATACGGACACGTCGATATCCGAAGCAGAGAAGGACGCTAGTGACGATGATATGCTTATGCATACATACGAAGGGGAAGAAGAAGAAGAAGACACATGTGACGTATTCACACTTACATATATATATATATATATATATATATATATATGCGTAATTATTGCGATGACTTTAAGAGCCCTCTATGAAATAACCTGATAAGAACCGCCTGTACGGATCGTGTGGATGGACGAGATCGAGGTCGGTCTTGAAAGCAGAGTTTATGCCCAGGTGAATGCAACGACTTCTAAAATATTGAAATTGTTGCACTTATATAAGATTTTGACTTTTATCTGATGAGATCGAGGCGTCTGAAACAGTGTATCTCTCTCTTTCTTTCCATCCAACAAGCGTCGTTGCACAGCTCCCTGATTTAAAGGTCAACTTATCTCAATTTTGTAAACGCGATACACCACATCAGCAAACACAAACACGAATATAAGTCTATTATCGTTAACCACAATAGCTGCCGTCTAAACGACTAATCACATGTTTTTTTTAGTGAAGGCAAAAAGACTAAAAAACATTTTATCTGCAACACCCACATCCCTGCCATGGTCGCGGGCCCTCGGCGATTATCTGAATGCTCTTAGATGACTCTATCGTTAGAACTATGTCTAATAAAAGAGAAGCCTTAACTAAGGCTTAGGCGGCCCGAGCCTTAATTAAAACTACGATTTTTCCAATCTCAGTCATAGTAACTACGAACTAGCGACTACAGGCTTGATCACCGGTTTCATTGGAACTGGGCCCGTTGGTCCAACATTGTTTTGGCTGTTTAGGCTGACTCTTAGTCAACACTCAACGTCCATGTTGCGGGTTTGCCATCACTTTGCTTCGGCCCCTATACGTACAAATGTGCAACGGTGAGACGATCGAACTCGTGCACCGATGTGTCTCCTCTGGTCGCGAGGCGCACGCGAGTACACCACGCCACCGAACTCGACATGGAAAACATTGTTGTGCTGCGACTTAACTCGTATGCCTATATAATCCTAACGTAAGAAAGCGATAACGATATGTGCTGGCGTTATTGCTGCTGTACTGGACGATTGTATCGCTGGGGTTGTTGTTGTTGTTGTTGCTGCTGCTGTCCTTGATGATGACCTTGCCGCCATTATTGCATATGCATTGTTTGTTGTTGCTGCTATTGCAGTAGTGTTGTTGTTGTTGCTGTTTCACATTGGCTCTGTTTTTTCTCCTGTTGTTTCTGATTTGGCATTGTGGACAAATCAGAAGCAACAGGAGAAAAATCATCCTTATCATAGCATGTCGGCGCAGTTGTTAGCATTTTGTCAATGCCCTCGTCAGTATGTCGACATCGCATCATAGTCGCAAGCGAACGCCAACCGACGGGCGACTTACGATCCTCTTCGATAGAGTCGACCGAGAGCGTATCAGCAACGTGTGACTACGTTGTTACAGTACCGTGTTTGCTAGTTGTAGCGTCGTAAAGCATGTGCCGCAGGCGGCGGCGGATGTGAGACGCATCAATTGCCCGGTAAGCCGAATGCAAACGATCACCTGCGCTGTTCGCCTTTGTGCGACTGTGCGTCAGCTTCACGCCACCGAGTCGCCTGTCCCCCGGTCTGCCAATTGCCCCGCGTCGTTATTTCAAACTGAATCGTTTATCTTTGTCATGCTCCGCCCCCCCCCTCCGTACCCCTCTTTGCTATTCCTTGTCCCTCTTTCTCTATTCCTCGTCCCCCTCTCTCGGTATACTCTCTCTCTCTGCCTTCTCCCTTCTCTCCCCCTCGATTGTCTCCCATGGTCTCCACGGCCGACCGAGTTTAATCTCATGCATTGCTTCGGCTGTTACAAGCGTTGACGTGCGCTCGTTTTATATTTGCACCTTTGCGCCATAATCATTTGAAAGTGCGTCATTAAATAGCAACTGCGGGTCGCTGCGCCGAGAGGTAAAACACACGCGAGACAGATAGAGAGAGAGAGAGAGAGAGAGGAAAGGCCGTACAAAAATACGCACGCACGTTTATCGCGTTGAGTTGAATACGTACCAAAGCTCTGTTGTCCCAGTAGGCTCATCGTAAACAATAGACTACTCCTATCGGAGGCTGCTGCCGCCGCCAGATCCAGTACGACCTATCACCCTGTTCCTGTCGGAAACCGCACCGAGCTAAACAGAAAGAGAGAGTGAGAGAGAAAGAGAGAGAGACGGCCCTTGTATCTCTTCGCGAGGCACGATTTGAGGTCCTGAACAGGGTTGTTAATTGCCAGACTTTATGGCTGGCTGGCTCGCTGTCTGGCTGAGAGAAGCATACAACCGCAGTAAATAATAGCGATTGCCTGCCTCGTAGTGCCGATTGCACGCGCAGATAGAAAGCAGCAACAACAACAACAACAACAACAACAACAACAACAAAAACAACAACAACAACAACAACAACAACGGCGGTACCGGTTACGATAGTGTAGTCTACAGATTGACGCACATATCACTGCCGTATGAAATAGATAATAAGAGCGGATAGGTGCATGGACATCTGTGCCTTCTGACATTCTAAGTGCTGGCGCTGCTCTGCTTTATTTTGAATTCGTCTAACTACGCTTCTTCTGGCTAATATTGGTTACAAGAGGCCTGCTCACCGTGGTTTGGCGCCCCCTCTTCTGATTTTTTGCCTCCACCTTTTCTTTGTTTGACCGTTTCTCTGGTTCCTGCCCTCTAGCTGAAATGGCCGATTCAGTTGAGAGGTAAACAAATCTCCAAGCGGTGTATAGTGTACAATGCAACGTGTAAATATCTAAGTTGCAGGGTGTTTCAAGTGTACCGCATTATGCACAGTATGTTTATATAGTCCCCCTTCTCGCTTAGTTCTCTCAACGCAAATACTAAAACAGCAACCGGCGATGCTGTCTAACATGGCTTGGCCCGAAGTTTCTTGTCGCCGGTTGGTAAGCGAGCGAATCAAGATGGAATGCCGACTTATTGAAGCTCTCAGTCTCCAGCACCATTTCTACATAAAGACTAGTTACTTCAACTTAGACGTGTGCGGCTTAGTTGCCCAGAACTCAGACAAAGTTACTACGTTCAACAACGACAACGACCTTCACAATGATGCTACTATTAGAACGCCTCGATGACGAGATTATTTATGTCGTCGTTGCCTATCGGGCATGTACATGGCGCTCTACTGTAAGTTGCTGTTGTTGTTATTGTAGTCGCTGCTGTAATTGTTGTTGCTGCTGCTGTTGTTACTGTTACTGATGTTGTTTACCGTCATCTTCATCATCGCGGCTGAAGCCGTAGACTTTACTTATGCTCAGTTTGGGCCCATCTGGACCGGATACTGGCCGACTTACCTACATGTAAGTAGTGTATACGTGCTGCTGCATTATCGCATCCGGCCAATGTTGGCTACAATAGCATCGCCCGGCATCCGTAATCCAACTCCTGTTCTGTTCCGGCGCATTACGAAAAGCCGACGATTCACTGCTACCGTTACAACTGCCTCAGTCCTCCCACGGCTACCGCTGATGCTGCCCCCCCCTACCGCTCTCACCGTCTGAGTCGGCACAGTATGCTGCGATCGAACATCCGAACATCGGATTACTCGGACCTCACGACGTTACTCTCAGCCAGATTGGGTTGTCTCGCAGCTCTCAACCTTCTCGCACACTCGGATATAGTGACAGCGCAATGGGCCGACCGAAACATAACGCTGCCTTATACCGACCGTCACCGCTCCCGTCGATAAGATCCCACTGCTTCTTGCAGCGGGATGCAGGTCGTGCACGATCCTACACTGATGCGAATGCATAACTACTCAGCTAGACTCAGGAACTATCTCACATCGGTCATGGCATATTTGCCGCCATCGAAATGTGCATCAGGGGCATCGCGAAGTTTCCTGTAGGGAGACGACCCCTTCCTGTAGGGGCTCGTAGTTAGTTGACCGTGGTCGCGTCCACATAATATCTCTGTCGAAAGTGAACGAGATAATAAAGAAGGCTCGTTGCGACGTGACTGTCACCAGTGCACTCGAACGTAAAATGTAATCTTGATTAAATTGGACCTTGTGGGCATTCTCTATCTGCGCAATTTATTACTTGGAGTTTAGCTGAGTGAGTTGCGTTGTTTGTTGTTACTGCTATTGTAGTAGCGAACCTAGCAACAAAAAAACAAACAGGAGTTTAGCTGCCTTCATAACCGGTACAGCAGATTCGTACAGCCAAACTCGCCGATAATTACTTACTCTGTCTACCTCTATGTATATGTATACACACATATAATATATATATATATATATATATATATGTATATATATATAAATATATATATATATATATATATATATATATATATATATATATATATATATATATATATAAATATATATATATATATATATATATATATATATATTTGCCGTGATAGGCAAGCAGGCTGAAATTACCTTTCCCAGCGAACAAAGTTCACGAAAAGATTCGTTAGATCTATACTTCTGACATTAGCAACGATAGCTGGCCACAAGCTGTTAACAACTAACATACACTATTATTTGCAGCAAGGCTGTGAGGCTGTTCACAAGAATATTAGATATTTGTCTTGCATCTACGCCTCAGGCGCTCATTTCGGTTAGGCCGCATCCATCTTCTACGAATTAGTTGTCATTTACCAAAGGCTTTCCTACGGAGGAGACAAACTGTGCCTTTCAATTCACAATAAATCAAAAACAAATACAACTTGTTTCCGTCTACTAGTGTTGATTCTAAGAGCGCGCACTAATCTACTTAGCGAGTTGAGGCAGAGCCATGCAAATGAAGCACTTGCCGATGTCGCCAACTGGATGCAGAGGCTTTCGCCCCTGCTAAGAACGAGGCCATACTCCTGATGCACTGCTTTTTACCTCCGCCTAGAAGACTAAGAGATTGCAGTCGTCAACAAGGTGAGGTACCTCGGGTCCATCCTAGACAGGTGGTCTCCGTGGTACTGAACACGTGCGAGGGGCGACGGAGAAGACAATCAAGGCAGCCAACAACTTCGCACGGCTCATGCTTAACATTTACAGGTCTCGAAAATCTAGATGTCGAATGTCCGCGGCCGAGTCAGTTGTTTTGTATGAAGCTCCGGCCTGGCTTACCGACACCTTTAGGTTCGCAATCAACTAGAACCGCCTGCGTTGGGCCCAGAGGATCACAGCCCTCTAGGTAATTGCGGCCGGACGCTTAGCAGAACGGAGCGGTTCTCGCTGGAGCGATACCCTGGGACTAAAATAAGCCGAGTGCCGCCTGTGGGGCAACTTCCAAGAAGGAGAATGAGCGTAGGCACACAATCGACCTATGGCAGGAGAAATGGGACGGCTTACAAGTCGCGCTCCAGGCGCCAGTTACGTCACTCTAATACCAAACATCCAAAAAATGGCTGACTCGGTCGGGGAGTGAACTTACCTTGTTCAGAACCCAGATTCTAGGCCATTGCGACCTCTACGGTTTTACCAAAGACATTGGCTTTTAACCTACATTATCTCTGCAAAAAATGTACGAAAACACTTTCGTACTGGAACATCATATCTGAAGTTTTTAAATCAAAACCTCACAAGAAAATAAGGGACAGGTCCCGAAGGTGCCCCCTTTTCCCCGTAGCTCCCGGGGAACACTGCCGCCAGAAATAGTAGATTGCAACATTGTTGATGATCGACTGGTTCATAAAATGCGCAAGCATTCCCTAATTTGGCCAGGTTTTTTTAATAGGTTGGAGCCCCACACTACCAGCCCTCACTTGCAGGGAGCTTCCTTGCCGTTATGACCGGATGTGCAACCTCATGTTCCAGTTATTCCTCTAAACAAAAAAAAGCCGTTTAAGTTAATAAGCCACGGAGCATAATTTATTATGTATGCACAGATATTTACGATGTGTTACAATAATGTGATGCGCCACTTGCTTTTTCTTTATACTTGGTAGCGTTCTGAATGTTCTGTAGACAAAATGAGCAATTGGATGTCTAAAAAAAGAATTGAATGAATGTTCAGCCTTGAATGAGAAAAGGGAAAAACTGAGCAGGTAAAAACTCGCGCGAATTGATCCTCCATATATATATATATATATATATATATATATATATATATATATATATATATATATATATATATATATATATATATATATATAATGTACGTGTGTATGTATTGCATATCTGACACAACCTATCTCTGCATGCATGGCTCAACCTTCGGCTAGCCAGCGACGTCTCAAGGTCTCTAATATCTGGAGTCGTGCACGACGAGGAAGCACTTGCCTCAATGTAGGCGAGACCCGTGTCTGTGGTCCCCTGTCACGCCACTTGAGACGATTGACGGTTCAACAAGCCGTACCCATATTTGCCTCCGTTGCTGTTGTCGTCACAGCCATCATCATCATCACAATTATTATTATTATTATTATTATTATTATTATTATTATTATTATTATTATTATTATTATTATTATTATTATTATTATTATTATTATTATTATCATAATCATTCTCATCATCATAACCTTCATCGTCTTCCACATGGCGCATGCGTCATGACGATGAGAGATCAAGGGGACCGTCTCTCCTTCGTCGTCGACAACTCGAAGCGAGAGCAGCGACCGCCACTCAACCGTGGCGATCGCCCGTCCGCACATCCACAGCCACTGAATAGGCACGCAAGGTGCCTATTCAGTGATTATGAACGTACGAGTCGTCTCCTTCTCTGTACTCTGAATGGATAGATCCCCGAAAACGAAAAGAACTGAGAGACCACGACGGCAAGCTGTTCAGTTGACGACAGCAGCTAAGCGGGCAAGCTCCGCGGTATTGAGTCGCATACGACCGCTTCCGGCCGGAGAAGGCACGCCTCGTCACAGCGGACATTTTAAGTCTAAAGGCATGCGGTGCACGGCGTGACAAAAGGTTCACACTCTTTCTCTCTCTCTCTCTCTCTTTCTTGCCCCACGCTCTCTGTTTCTTTCCCAAGGGGGCAGACAATTATCTCCAGCAAGTTAAGTAAAGCTCCCCCCCTCTCTCTGTTTCTCTCCCAAGGGGGCAGATAATTATCTCAAGCAAGTTAAGTAAAGTCTGCCCCACCCCCCCCCCCTGCTAAAGGGTGTGTGAATATATAAAGCTCAGGACGGTGCAACCAACCAACCGTCATTGTTGATAACTGGCTGGTAACGGTCGGTCAGAGAGTAACGTAGTCCGGACAAGTTGGCCGAGCGCCGTGCTCTATGAGTCTCTATGCAAACAAGACAACAAAAACAGCTAGTCAGCTCAGCAGGTAGACAGTACGAACACTACTGGAGTACAAAAACTGAGAGCTTCTGCAAAGGAGGGTCCCGACTCTCGTTACCTTCTGTCCATTCTTTCTTACGCTCGCCCGCCCGCCCGCGTCTTGTTTCTTGTGTTTGTCCGTCCGCTTTTCCATGTTTCGTTTTCTGCCTCATCTCTACTTTTTGTTGTTGTGAAAGTAGTTGCTTGCTACAGTGTATATTAGTCCATCGTGTTTCTTTAAGGACAATAGCATATGGGTGTTGGCAACTCTCTATTCTGCCGTAACTTATCTCCGTGATATAAATTAACTAACTACCATTGGACCTTGATCAGCGCGACAACAACACATTTGGTCTAACATCTGAACGACATTTTTGTTCACACCCATGTGTATTGATTTATCATTTATTCATATACATACAAACGCAATACTGTTATATTATCAATTTGGAAATCAGTTTATCCCATCACTTCACAGTACTTTGGTATTGAATTTTAAGAATACACGACGTAATAAGGAGAAATCATCTAGAACACAGACTAAATTTAAAATTAAACCTGTACTAAATTGTCTTCGTAACTAAAACGAAAAAGGAATTTGTTGTATCGGTTTTGTTATCATATGCGTTTATTTATATTACTAATATTAAATTCTGTTATTTAATGTTAGTAATATAAATAGATTATGTTTTCCGTTTGTTGTTAAAGTAGCCGCTAATATAGCAGACACACCAGTCCTTTGTCAAGAAGATTTATATCGCTATCATAATCCGTCAGTAACTAGAATGAAAGAAAAACAGTGCCCACTGAAATTCAGTTGGCTATAATTTTTACGCTGCTCTCATCCCCCTAATCCCGAGTGCATTTTACTAGATTGATGACCTTTGTGTTAACCCCCACTTAGTAAATAGTACTTGGCATAGTAGTATCCCGAGAAGCAAACCAAATTAGGGCGTTTTTTACAATAAGTTCTTGTGTATTGTTATTGGTCTTAATAGTAAAGCTAAACTAAAAGCGATAAAGCGGAAATGTTATTCCTTGTTGTTGCTTATCGTAGTTAAATTTGCCGGTCATAAAAGTATTTATTGTATTTATCCATCATGTTGGGTAAAATATAAAATATATTCAATAGTAAATTCTGCCCTACCAATCATGAATTGTCGTTGAATGAACGAATCGTCGGTAGACAATTTGGTTTTAACAAAGGCACTTAACGAAGATGGCCATCGATCTGGTGCTACAAGAGGCCGAACGGCGAAGCCGAAAAACCAATGGTCAAGGGAGCGTTGTATGGTCATCCTTCTACACGTTCGCAACGCTTTCAACTCACAAAGCTGACGAGTGATCCTGGATATCTTAATCGACAAGGACATCTTTCCGTACCGGCAGAGAGCCATGGCCTCTTAATGTCAGCAGCCGAAAGGTCGTTCACGGAGACAAGGAGTTTGACATAGCAACAGGCGTCACAGCCAGGGTCCGTCCAGAGGCCCTTGCTGTGGATATTGGCGTACGATGATGTGCCGGGGCTCTATAACATTGAAGCCGTTCAGACAATTGCGTACGCCGACGACCTAGCTGTGCAGGTCACGACGGGCAGTGCAGAAGTACTACACGGGCGGGCCCAGCTTGCCATTGAAATAATGAAAAACTGGATGGTGGTAGCGTCTGAGCAGAGTAAGGGTGTGCTTCTCACTGAACAGAAAAACACGGTCAGGTCAGTTGGCACTGGATTGAAGAGCCATTAAAATCGGACTGCACTGGATTGCAGAGCCATTAAAAGCAGGCAGTCTGCACGACATCTGGGCGTGACCATCGACAAGGCTCTCACCAGCAATGAGCGCATCAAAAAGGTGACAGCTAAGATAGACATGATTGCCAACAGCCCGGCTAAAATCCTGTTGAGGGCACGGGGAGCGACGGGGGGGGGGGAGGGGGGGCAAGAAGAGGCCTCTCGCCTCCGTAGCGAAGTCAACCGTGCTTTACGCTGCTTCTACGTGGGGCCCGATCGCTAGAAACAAAATACATATACATGTATTAATGTACCGCACGGCATATATATACATGTATATGTATTTTTTGTTCGGCGGCGTGACATCTATACGCTGGGGTCGAGTTCAACACATCTCGGGATGGAAAGCGATATTCTCTACTTGTAACGGGAGTGCGTAACTGCACATACATAACCCTTCTCCACAAAAAAAGTGTATATACTTGTATATATTTAAAAAACGTGTACATATATATATATATATATATATATATGTATTTTTTTTGTACAATAAATTATCGTTTATTAAGAAATAAAAATGGAGCTACAATTGTCTCCCGAGAACGTGTGCACAGGCAATATTACTCTATCTCGGATAGAGTCGGCTGGGACCACTTCAGCAGCGTGCCCCGGACGGATGTCGCGTTCCCGCGTTGGACGTCAAGGTCGAGGCGCTGTCTCAAGAAAGCCGCAGATCTTTTGTCTCCAGTTGCAAGGTTCAGCTGCTCACCGACTCTGTGGAGGAGCTTGCGAGTCAAGTTGCCAGGACCGCCCAAGGTTTCGAACGCTAGGGGTTGAAACTCATGTGGGTAACCTATTGAGGCGTATTTTGCGAGCTTCCTTGCCTCGGCTAGATTACCAGCGTGGCCTGCTGAGATCGCCCCGCCACCGACCATTGAAGGTGCTAATGAGTCGGTGACAGTGGCGTCCCAGACGAGCATCTTGCCCCTACTAAGGGGGTAAGAGTCATCCCATCCGGGCGCTTCCCATTGTCGGTGGAAAGGCCCTGGGGCTCTAAAATGCAGGGGAATCCACTTGATCGAAGCGCTCGGCCGAAGGTGTCGTTAATGCCGGCATGCCTGGCACGCCTTTCCGCACTTATAATGCACGATAACCCGTGATGGGCTAATTTGTCGACGGGGTGGCCGCATTTACATTGATGAGGGGACACAAGCTCACAGCCGAGACGAAGACCTGCCCCGATTCGGGTCGTCTCGTTGTCCAGGAGGGTGCCTAGTGGGGCACTCGGAAGCGCATGCAGCCAGGCCCCAGATCCTTTAGCAGTGACCGCTCGAAAGCGAGCCCTTGTGGTGTCATCGACAGCGCTCGCTAGCAAGCCACGATATACTTCGTCGTATAAGAATGTGCTCCAGTCATGTTGGCTTAGAGGGTTATCCGGAGCGCCTCTGCAGACGGTCT
>QVRM01003033.1:0-39673 GCA_003439945.1 Dermanyssus gallinae | reverse complement strand
GTGTACCTCGTGACTTGCGACAGGATGGTCACTCTCTCCTTGTCTAGAAGTGAACTTATGACTCCGATGCATGGATTACCGCCGCAAGAGATGTAAATAATTTGGGTTGGAAATTACGTTGATTTATGAAGATAAATAGTAAGTTCAAAAAATCGACCTGTATTTTATTACCAAAACATAGTGCCCTCTGATTAAATTTGCCGCAGGGTCTTGTTTTTGAAGCGTATAAAATGACCAAAAGACTATTTCTAATCAATTTGTGCCAACCCGTTTGGTCATCCCTGCGTTACCAGACGAGATTGTTTCAGCTATAAAAACTGTAGCTTGGCAAAACTTGCTAGACTTTTAGAATATATGGGTTTAAGAATAAGCAACCATGTTATAGTAGGTCTTTCTTCTGGTTAGCTTCATTCATGTCATATATTAGACCAGACAATAAATTGAGGTTCTACTCGATTCAACTGTCGACTCAGACCTTCCAAATAAAACCGTAGCCGGCTACCTTCGATTTTACGTCATGCAACCCGCACAAGCGTCGGGTCGTGATGCTCTAGATGTTGGCCTTATAGGTTTCAACAAACGCCGCCGCCGTCGATGCCTAAGGTACCGGCCTCGACCACGGGCAGGCGATGTCTGTTGTTTTGTACCGCGCTACCTGCGTACAACATGTAGCTGCATGTACACGTGCAAGTTGTCCGGCGTATTGCCCGGGTCATAACGAATCAATTCTCTGCTCTCGGGGGTTGCCAGGCAGAGCACCAGCGAAAGACAGACAGAAAAAAAATAGAGAGCAAGAGAGAGGGAGAGAGAGAGCAATAGAGAGAGAGAGAGGCGGGTACGAGCAAACCACCTCTTCGGCCCAAAGTTGCCGTCGACATTCACACAGGCGATCAGCCAACCGCCCCAACGTCTATCTCTCGACGTCGGGTCGTCTCGACGGTCATCTTTTCCTGCAGCCGTTCGCAGCCATGTTATCAAAAAGTGCTTCTCCTTTTGTTCTTATGCCACACTACGTGTGTGTGCCTTCACTTCATGTGTGGTTTTTCCCGCTTGTCCCTCACTAGGCCTCGAGCATCGAACACGCCTTCGCGCTAGGAGTTTTTCGTTGCCCTCTTCTTCTTCTTCGGCCTCTTCTTTCTCTTCTGCAGCACTAGGGGCGCACAAGCTTTTCCTTTCCTGCTGCTTTTTAGCCCCAGCGTAAGAAATAGCGGCCAACGCCAGCAAAAGGAGAATCGTTGGTGTTTTTCCTCTCTTCGATCTCTCTATATCTATCTATCAGCGTGTATATTTCTGCGTATGTATATGTATACGTGGCTGTTGTGTGTGTATGTGAATGTACGTTGGATCTTCGTGTATCTCTGTGTATGTGTGTGTAGGCGTATGTTCGTCCATCGTCTGCTATCCTTGCGTTATTCTCAAGAAGCAGTGGTTTTCTCCCCGAGGGGAAAAGCGGTACTTGTAAAGATCTTCTTTTGATGACGGCCTTTGTAGGCCCTCGTCTTCGCGCAGGTCTACCCCCCTGCTGGCTGAGTCCTGCGGCCGCCGACCGACAAGACGGAGGCCCAAAGCAGTAGTCTGGCCGTCTTTATTCGGCCCTTTGGCTGTTACTATTACTCTCCGGCTAACTACTGGTACTGCTGCTGCTACAACGACTGTGACTACCCCCTAACAGAAGCAATAGTAGGGGTGGCTGCATCGCCACCACCTAAGCGGTGGCCCGCAGATCCGTTTGTGGCAGTCTACAAGCATCTCTCTGTTCTTCTGTTTCTCTCTCTCTCTCTGTCTCTTTCTTTCTTTCTCGTTTGCTTTTCCTCAAGCCCTATCTCCCTGTCTCTCTCTCTCTCTCACTCTTGCTCTCTTACACACACCCCTCTCATTTTCTGCTTTACCTCGCGAAGTACATACACCTTAATCGAACCCCCGGACTCCTGGTACGGTCCACATTGCTACCGTCGTCATCGTCATCACCGCCAGTCTCTGCCTTGCCTCCCGCTCTAAGTGTAGGTCTAAGTTGCCGGCAGTTGGGGCCGGCTTTGTCCGCCAACTGACCGCAGGCAGCAAACAGCGCACCGAACAAATGAAACCTTCAAGGCATCCTTTGCCCCGAAGCCCCCGACTGAGCCCCCTGGGTTCGCATACGTGTCCCCGTGTGTTCGACAATAAGCCCGGCCGCCCTCGATGGCTCTCTCTGTGGTCCTCCACTTTCCTTTCGTTCATTCCCAGCGGGCATTCGATTACAGCCGATCCGAATGATCAATGACGTCTGCGCTCCCCTTTCAGTGGCCGCCCGTTTGATCGAGCGTTTGACCTAGGTGGTCTGATGTTGAGCACTATACGGCATCGAGCATGAGCACTGAAACGCGTACACACGACCAGCTTACGCCCGGAGCTGCGTTGGGTGAAGTCGGTTGGGTCAGTCACAAATTTAATCAGACAACCAGTGTGCTTCAGTCATTATGATGACGATGATACTGTGCTAATAAGTGCCACTGAATTCTATAAGTAGTATTGCTTAGGCAACAAAATTACTAATAACGATGTGACCCCATCACTCCGATCCACAAAATTTATAAACTATAGAACATATGAAAAAAAAAACAATATTTAACAGCGACAGCAACATGACAACAAAGGTAGTAATAGCAAGGCAAATGTTGACATAAAACATACTAATTTAGCAAATTAAGTTAAATTGGTATGTCTTATGTCAACAACCGCCAATAATACATGTATGTTACGTGTTGTAGAAATAACAAATTACAGCAGCAAAAACAAACGCCAATAAAAAAAACATTAAAAAACAACTGTCCCCGTGCTGATACAACAGGTGAAACAATAACAACTAGTAACGGATCGTTGCGGATCAAATGTTGAGTTTGCTCACCTCGATCGATAACACAAAGGTAAAACGCTTGCTTGGATTTGGCGCACCCAACCGTGCCGCAAAGATAAGCAAAACGATTAAATATGAAACGCGTGCGACCCCATCGTGTTTCCATATACCACTGGTTACCCCGCGCACGTGCGCATGAAACAAAAAGCTAACCTTAATTTTATTTTTAATCTAACAACATGCTAAAAATTTTAAGCAGCTTTTATCGAACACAAATATAGTAACTAGTAGCCGCCGCTATTGGGATAGTCGGGAGGATATATTGAAATAGCCAAATCTACTAATCGTAATGCTTCAGTCAACTCACATGGTGGACGTGGATATGTATTTCGATGCACACTTTTATATTTATTCTATGCATATTTTTTCACGATAAGTATACCCAGTTGTGAGTTCGTATCCGTTTCCATTCGACATCGATTTGGCTCATACAGTTTTCTATTGGCGCAACCTAGCGTTAGACGCTTTTCTCGTTCCGACGTTCCGGCTTTTGGTTAGAAGTTGTAACACAAACGAAGTTTGATATAGTAAACTGGAGATCTTGGCAATCGTGTGAAAACGACTGTCGGCAGGACATGTTTAATCGTTATGCAGTGTCGAGAGTTTGCCGCTGCTTATCACCTCATTTGGCCCGTAATTGTTCTTCCTTGCTGAAAGTAAAGTCGCGGCGGATCGGGGGTCAGATTGGCTATCTGCCTGCGGTCTGTGCGAAAATCTTCTTACGGTTGCACAACCAACGGAGTCTCTCATCGAATTGGAAAATCGACCCAACTCTAACTGCTCGGGTAAGCGACACCCCGATGCTCGCGAATAGCTATCATGCACATGATGGTGCTGCGTTCTAATGTTAACGATCCTGTCAGGAATTCTCTAGCCAATGGTGAGTTTTGCTGTCGCTTTAGCGGCGGGTGACCCGCTGACAATGAGAGTTATTTCTGAACTGTAATCTGGCACACTTCACTGTTACTAGTATAGCATTTTTGTACCTTTCTTGGATGAATGGTCTTCCGTTCCGTTTTAATATCACTAGACATATATATATATATATATATATATATAATATGGGTTCGAGACCCAGACCGGCCACTCCTAAATTGGTTTTCATAGCTCCCAATTTAAACAAGGTGAATAATCGACCATGATCGAAAAAAAAACGGGAAGCACAGATGTCTCAATAAAAAGAGATGGTACAATACCATCCCCCCCATGTTAAAAAAGGTCTTCCGTTCCGTTTTAATTTCACTATATATAAAGATTCGCACTACTCACTATCATACCATAAATCTGTAAAATAGCAGACCTCCAAGTTTTTAATGAGTTTAAGAGTCCCACACTACCGTGATTATAGAGTGTGCACTATGCTCCTGGTCCCTGTAAGAGAAGTTCCCACCAAGTGACACCTTCCCATCGCAAATCTTGCTGTTCTTTTTACTCTGTGTGTAGTAGCAGGTCAGTAGCCCCGTTTGACTCTCGTCTATGTGCGACATACTTGCTTCACGAAGCCGTCCGACCGGATAGCGCCACGGTTGCAGCGCAGCACTGTGTTTTCAGTTTTCATTACGAGATGCACCACCAATCCTCCGTCTCTCTCACCCCAGCAGAACCCCGAGGCCTCATGTCGTTTGCGTCGTTGATGCTGTTGCTGTTGCTGCTGCGGCCGCAGAGAGCGTGCGTGGTATGGGGTGGCGCGGTGAGTAAAGATGGAAAAAGGCAAACCCCCAACCCCCACCAGAGACACCGTGACAGGCGGCCAGTCTGTCGATCCGATGCCAAGCGATGTGATTCTCCCCCCTTTGATGTTGTACAATCAAACAAACGGTAGGAGGACGTCAAGCGCCAACGAGAACGCTAGCAAGAACGACACATTTGTCTCTCTGTCTCGGCCGACGATCTCGAGCTGAACCTGCACAGCACGGACATGGACGATTACCCACACCAAGCCACCCATCTATACCTTTCGGGGCAGACTCTCAGGCAAGATTTAACCATGGGACTGCTTTTCGCATTGCTTCATAGACGGACCCCCATAAATACAAATGTGCAATGGTGGGGCTCGAACCCGCGCACCTATGTGTCTCCTCCGGTCGCGAGGCGCAGACGCATGCACCCACCACGCCACCGGGCTCGACACCCATCTATCCCGCACTCATTCATCTGTCTGTCTATCGACCGACAGATAAAGAGACTTGGATTTAGCTAGCCGCCGTCCAACCAACCAGCAAGCCGACGCTTGGGCCACCGGGACTGTTGTTGACAACAGGAAACTGTGGCGTTTGGTCTTGCACCCCCTGTAATGGGGCTTAGAAGTGCGACATATGATAATCATAATCATGATTGTTGTTAATATGACAATGATGATGGGGGGAAAGAGGAGGAGGAAAAGAAGAAAGAACAGAAAGAGGACGAAGGAAAGCAAAAGGAGAATGCTGTAGACCATCTCGTCACCATTGCTGCTTCCGCGTCGTTCCGTGACAATATTGCTTAAGCAAGCTTAAGCACACTGATTGGGTGAGTTTAGACGGACCAAACCGACAGAGAGGAACAGTCTTTTTTACCTGGATTACGCGTGTCTGTTTTCTTGTGTACAAGGCATATAAGATGAATGAACGAAACACATAGCTTTATTCATGAGTACTTGCAAATACACTCGAAAACATACAGCCTCTGTACTGCGGAGGTTGCCCATAGGCTTGAACGAAGGTCTTGTGCTCGTTGCGTCGAAAGGAAAAGAAAAGTAAATTAATCAAAGAAGTAGTTATATTAATAATACTATAGAACACGTGTATATAATTTATTTCAATAAATAACAAACCATTTCGAAAGAACGACAATTCAATATCAAAAACAGAGATAATGTGCGGGTATTGAATGATAAATAATTAAATGACTAGAGGAAGGTCCATAAAGATTAAATGAAAACGTTAACACGAGGGAGCACCGATAAAAAATAAATAAATATTTAAAAATAAAAAACTACATGGAAGAAACAAACTTTCTAAGGCTACTCTTAAAGGCCGAAAGATCGGGAATGGTGGCAATGGGGGCAGGAATTCTATTCCAAACAATAAATGAGTGATGACGTGGTCCATTCTTAAGTAGGCTTGATAGCAGAAGATTAATGGCGATGTAAAATCGTGTGTTTCGGAGGGAGTAGGGTGCAGCAATAGAGGATGTAATCTGGAAAAGATCGCCAGCCTCTATAAGATGGTATTTCAAGATGGTACATAATTACAATACAGTCGTCATTATAATGACGACTACAAGGCATATAATCGCGGTCGCCGAAATAGTCAAAGAACCACACCGTCATTGAGCAAACGATTAAACATATCAGTGACACAAGCTTGCTGAGTAGGTCAGTTGAAGTAGGCGAATTAACTTCAATAACAAATAGGTAGTACTTCAACAAATTGTTTGGAAACTTTATGTACGATTGAGCAAGTTAGGAAGAAAGAGTCCTAATTTGTCAGATAAATATTAAGCCTTGTGGTTTTATATTTCAGCTTAGAAAAATATGGTGGTTCGAACTTCAGCTCACAAAATCATGATTTCACACTTCAACCCGGATAAATCTGCTTAGGTATCGATCTCCAAGAATATATTTATATGATCGAATTGCACAGAGCTGGGTTTGGCAGACAGCGCCCGCACAGCCTCATCATTGCACAACATGAGTTCCAAAATACTTCCGCGTATATCTGTGCGCCTAGTCTGTTCAGAGACGAATTGCTCAATGCCCTCAGACGAACAGAGCTTCAGCGGAACGTTTCCTTTTGTTCTATCAGCCTCTGCGCTTTCGGGTCTTATAAAAGTGGGCCGCCCTACCTTTGGCGTCTTCGGCGATTTTAACTGTCCCGTCGGTGTTCGCCATTAGATCTGTTATTAAAACCTCCATGCGGGTTGTTAACTATTCTGCCGATTGAAGAAAAGTAAACGGCAGCCAACCGTAGACTTATTTCTACGAGCAGAAGGTCGATTGCAATATCGTCTGAGATATAGAACATATTGTGATGGTTTAATAATCATCTACAATACGTTTGCACACTTGGCAGTGCTCGCCTAATATATATATATATATATATGTTATGAACATATATACATATAAATATATATATATATATATATATATATATATATATATATGTTATGAACATATATATATATATATGTGTTATAAATCGAAATTTTAATACGGACTTGCACCAGTCGCTTTTAAAGGTTGATAATATAATTCGCATTTTTAACAGCTTTGGACTAGTTGTCAATGCTAGTAAAACGAATTACATAATTTTTCGTTCATCGCCAAGGCAACTGGCATTACCTGACAACTTAATACTCAAGACACGAAACATTGAGCTATCGCATACTGCTAAGTGCTTGGGGCTCGTTCTCCAGGAAAACATGAGGTGGCATCCTCATCTGGATTATATTGCACCTAAGTGCTATGCAGTAATAGCTGCGCTGTGTAGAATGAAAATGATTGGGGTCCCCATAGAGAATCTACTTATGGTATACAAAGCCGTATTCTTACCAGTGCTATGCTATGGTATTCTTCTCTGGGGTGGTGGCTACGATGGAATTCTCCGGAGAGCCAAAGTGATACAGAATGATGCATTTAAAGCATTTTCTTCAAGGAAGCGAAGGGATTCGGTCCGTGACTTGTTTAATCGTTTTAATCTACTAACTGTGGCAAGCATTTACACGCTAAGGGTTTCAATGTTAGCATACAACATTTCGCAAGGTATTGTGCCCACGGAAGTCGCATTTCCACTAATCCCTACCCTCAGCCGAACATCAACTAGGCGTGCAACAACTTTTGCAGTGCCCTCTGTGTCCCTGAAGTCCAGTCAGCACGCACTTGCATGCCGTCTTCCGAAAACCTGGACGTGCATTCCCAAACACATTAGATGCCTAACAAGGAAACATTTCTTCGTTCGTGAACTGAAACGGTGGCTTTTAATTTCACAGTCAGAATCTGGCTTGTAATCTAGGTAAATTCGGATTTGGGATGGTAGTGCTTTGTATATAGGGGCACAAACTCGGCTTAGATAGTTGTGTTTATACGTTGTTTTTACCCATAGTTGTGAATTCTGAAGATGCTGTACTAGTGAAGTGTACTTCGTTTGTGCGAATATTTAAAAGTGTGTAGCCTTACATGTTGTTCGTGTTCAATCAAACATACCAGCTGCTGTTTTGGTGTTCTTGTGATACTCAATAACCTCGGCGATTGTGTAAAGTGCTTATAAAAAGCACTCCTTGGACTTTGTCGAGAGTGATTTTCAACTTCGTTGTTTGAATCATGCTTTTTTATGATTTTTTTTTTTATTTGCCAAGAACTTAAGCGTTGTGAAATGCAGTTCCGTAAATAAACCACGTTTGAAATTGAAATTGAAAAAATAAACATAAACACACATGGCTATAATATATGTTGAGTGAGGGCAGATTATTTCTCATAGACATCCACATATGTCCACCAGATAGTGTATAGCTCCGACCTACCCTCTAGAAATTCCCACCTCAAACCCGCCAACTCACTAAAGGGCGGCGGGGTGTTCACGAACGGGAATTACTTTTACAATACGTCTTCCAACCAAGAGACCTTTCCTGAATTTACTAAGTGCATGTGACAACTTTATTTACTTCACAATTCACAAGTTGCATTTTCCATGATGTATCGTAAACAAAACGAAATACGCCAAATGCGATCTTCTTGAAAAGTAATCAGCAGGGATCGCTGAGACGTCTGACAGTCAATGCATGATGTTTAGCACAAAATGTTTGCGAGCAGAACCGGCATCGGCACTAATCGTTTTACATGACTAGTAAGACCTGGAGTGGACTAGTCAAGCTGGTGGTAGCCATGCACGATATATCTTGTGTATACGTGACGACTAGAGCATGCGGCTCTCTTTCAAAAATGCCGAATTTCAGTGCATCCTGTCAGCCCAACAGGCAGACATTTTCAGCTGCTCTAGGCAAGCTTCATTTATGTATTCCTCTACAAAGTTACGCAGTCGCATTTTCTTGCCTTACATCCTCCCGCGTTAGCCAATTTAGTCGCTGTGACGTCCAATATTGCACCAACGTTGTCTTCATCAACGTTTTGTCGGTCAAAATATAGATGCTTAGGAAAGAGCGTCCTGATAGGAATTTGTATTCTGCCGAGATAGTGTATTTTCAGATGATTGCATTTTTCCTTAGTACTCTCTTATGTGGCTAGACTGTCTTTTTATCTTGACACGATGGATCGTCATCTACCACAGAAAGACATTATTGCCAACATCTGTGTGCTTTTTTTGTTTTGCTATCGGATCTAGTTTTGCTAATAGCTCGTCCTAAAGCGGTTCCAAGTATTTCAAATGCAATATGCAGTTGCTATTGTGTTTCGCTTTTCCTCCAGCTGCGGTTCGCCTTAGGAAGCAACCGTTGCGCTGCGACAATCTTATCCGCCATTCCGCCAGTACTCGGGTTGTACTGATCGAAATCTTCTTGGGAGCGTGTTACGACGCTCGGCTCTTTTACAAGCCCTTATGAAATTGTCGTGCAGGTCGGGAGTGCTTTTCAGAACTCCTTTCTTTTCGAAAATACCCTCTAGTTGCTGTAGAAGCTGTAACTTAATTTAGGGCTGTTTTAGGCCTGCGTCGCTCTTGGAGTACGTTGGGCGTTTATACGAGACGAGGTAGCTTTAACAATAAACCTATTGCAGCGGTGGTTCTTCAGATTTTTCTCATTGAGTGGTACCTTTCATCTAACAATTTTACCAGCTTGACAGCTCAGGTTGTCAAATCGACAGAAGATTCGTTTCTAAGCGATGAAAAGCTGGCGACGCACGTGTATGTATTGTCACTCGGCCACGCGTTGCCATATTCATTCAAGAAGTGCGCGACCCGGCTGTTCGCTGTCAAGGATCTCCACTCCTCAGAAGAGGCGTTAGATACCTTAGAGAACTACCAACAGCCTCTATCAAGCCAGTGCTCAGGCATTGATCTCTCTGGCGCGTTAGCCAGTGATTGATTCAACAGGCGGCTGCCCAGCATAAGAACCTTAAGCGCTTCTTGTTTTGCCTGCAGTAAAGGTCGTCCTCATGACTTTGCGGCACATCTGAAGGTTGTGGAAGAGTCTCTAGCGGAGCAACTCTATACTGTTCTACTTATTTTACTGAGAATGTAATAAATATGTTATGAAATCCAGTAATATAATTGCTCTAATGCAAAACAGTAGTTGCAAACATTCGAAAAAAGTATATATGCATTGTTTTCATGTATATATATATATATATATATATATATACGATGTAGATGAATTAATGTTCACAAATGCAGGCAGATGTGTACATTGCATATATATATATATTTTTTTTTTATGGTACTTTGGACGGCAAGTTTATTTAAATGCAATAACTCCTCATTAAGGTTAACATTTTCATAATTACACATTTTCAACAATTGTAACAATTAAGGGCAATTTGCAGAAAAGGCTTTTGCCAGTGTTTGCCCGCTCTTATGAGTGTATCAACATCCTACGTATTACGTGACGGTGTTTATTACAATTTTAATAGCGCTGGACGACTCATCCAAATACACATGTTTTCAATATAGCCGGCGAAATGAAACACATCTGTTGTTTAAGTTTGGTTTTGCATTACTTACTAAATAACTCTAATACTCTAATAAGTATGTCGTATTTTGTCTTGCATGCCCCAAAGTATTTAATTTACTTACTAATCTCACCCGATCCACACAATCGAATGCTTGCTGTAAATAAAGAAAGTCCAGACAAGCTTGTTTCTTCTTCTCTATCATTGCCCCAATGAAGTTTCGAACTTTAATCATTGCATCTTCAGTACTGCGTCTTTTCCTAAATGCGAATTGTCCCTGATAGATAAAGTCGTTTTTTTTCAATGGATTAATACAGTCGTAGTAGAGAAAGGTCTAATGTTATCAAGGAGAAATTTACTCCCTTTATAAGGCGGCGTAACTAGAAATGACTTAAATATCGTCCAGTGTGTAGACATAATTTGTTAAGATGTTCCAACAGAATTTATTAATCAACGTAGCATATGTGTGTGCAAACATTGTATATGCGCACACTGCATAAATATGGATATGTTTGTACTGTATTCATTTGTTTTGTTCGCTGCCGTGTGCAGCCACCACTTAATTAATATCGGTCGTTCGAATTTATTACTCTCAGGAACCTACACTTGAGCAGCCCAGTTCTAATTGGTAATGATGCGTCGTAAATGCCGATTGCAAGACGTGCGACAAAGCTTTGAGGTAGGTTGATCTGTTTTTGGCGGTTTCCTCTCTGTCCGTTAGTGTTAACCACTGCCGCAGTGGATAGCAAATGAACCGATGATACTGTACATTTGATTTATGTTTAGCCGAATATTCTTGCATACATGAGCGTATACTGGGTAGGTGCAAATATTAATCAATTTAGTCGAACGACTATCTATTGATGTCCATAAGAAACAGACATTTTTAGGAGAATTATGTTGTTATAGGCAAACCTCAAGTACTTAATATAGCAGAACGTGTACCTATCCCTTGCGGAGTATTGCATTTTAATGGAGGTATATTGTGACCTTATGATTGCTTGTAGAGACGGTTACGTTTATGACCAGAACTTGGGTGGACTTGGCGTACATTGTGTGCTTATTTGCTTAGTTTATATATATATATATTGTCTTAGTATATATTATATATATATATATATATATATATATATATATATATATATATATATATATATATATATATATATATATATATATATATATATAGAAGATCGAATATATAGCAAAATTGTATATACCAGTCTCAGGCCAGCCAAAGAATTGCGGACAGGTGAGCCCAATGTTACCAGGAATCTTCCCCTGATGAATCTAAATTTAATAGAATTGGTGCTGGGAAATTTCAGCTGGCTGCCCCATGCTCAGATGAGAATATTTTTCAGCAATGAGCGACAAAGAACGTGAATATATATATATATATATATATATATATACCTACAGTAATTAGCAGGCCATAATGATATCAATGATCACAGAAAAACGAAATATAGATGACGGAACGAGGGAGAGTTGGCAGATAACCTATCAAGGACACGAATAAGACGCGACGAGCGATACTTTCGTTGGTTAGCGGAAGCCCCGCATCGGAACCGAAAGAACGCGCCAAAGTAAAAGTGTCGGTGGGAAAGCGGATCTTCGTCCTGCTCGCCTATGTCAGTATCGTGGCGACGATGTGGGCAATGGCCCCGATCTACTAACAACAGGAAACAGAAGTCGCCGATAAAATGAAACTGTTCTTGGACGGTGCGAACATCACCAGACGAACACCATCAGCACATGAACATCTAACTAGTGCGTCGCTTTGCGTTTGTTGCATATAATGCTTAATTCACTTGAGTCAGTCAAGTGAATTAAGTAAAGTAATTTACGACTTGATAGAACTACTGCAAGCGTTTGAATACGTTTATTTCAAATTTGCAAATCGAGATAATCGCCACTGCAGTGTAATTTGATATTTCAAATTTGCAAATCGAGATAATCGCCACTGCAATGTAATTCAATTCATTCATTCAAGTGCTCCTTTATTATATTCAAAGGGTTGACAATTATGTACATAGTTATTCACAAAAGTCATGTATTCAATATATACATTGTGCAATAAAAGAAGTATAGAAAACAATTTACTAGATAATAGGATAAAATAGTACCATTGCGTAACATATGCGGTAGTACAGAATAAGAATATATGACTAGTTCATGATTTCTCAACATTCTCGCCAAACGCCACGAAAACATATTAATTCGGTCAGAACGTGCAACTATTTCGACGATATGGTTTGGGTGCTGCGCAGATTGTTTCTGCGAATATTAAAAAAGATGGAAGGCCTATTCGACTGAGAAATTCGTGCGTACATTCTAAAATCTGCTCTCGAGTGTCGTTCCGATATAGGTGGTAAGTAGAGACTGCTACGCTTAACCTTACATCTTATTTCAACACGTCGAAGGAATTTGGACTGCATTTTTTCAATTGCATCAATATGTTTTTTTTAAATACGGGCGCCAGATTTCACAGCTGTAGATGAATTTAGGAACTACAAGGTTATTATAAAGGCGGATATAAAACATTGGGCATTTAATAATGAAACAACGAAAGATCATATTGCATATAAGACTAGCAGATTGAATAGTCTGCGTGATGTGAATGTTAAATCAAGCTCCGGTGTAACCGTTACCCCCAAGATCACGAATGCTGTTTACCCTGGGTATCTCTTGTCCATCAAGTGTGTAAGCGTGGTCTTCCTTCAGGCGCACAACGGCGCATTTAGGGACCGAAATTATCATATCATTTTTGGCACACCAATCGGAGATGGAGTCAATTGCTTTCTGTAATATTCCCCTCTCGGCTTCTGTGCCAGAAAGCCCATAAAGTTTAAGATCGTCTGCGTAGAGTTCATATTTAAGTGTTCCGGGTATAACGTTTTTAAGATCTAAGATAAATATATAGAATAATAATGGGCCTAGACATGACCCCTGAGGCACGCCGGAGGGACACACCCCATACCGACTAAAACTGTTATTTGCCTGCACACAAAACTTCCGATTCGTAAGATAACTTGATACCCATAAAACAGTGTGCTTGTATATATTTAAGTCAATTAGTTTATGTACGAGTTTAAAATGATTTACTCTGTCAAATGCTTTAGAAAAATGAAAGTAAATACAATCAAATGTTTTCTTGTTGTTAATATAAATGGCCCAATCTTGGACCATTTCAACTAGTTGGGTTGCTGTAGATTTGCCCTTAGTAAAGCCATGTTGCTGTTCATCAAGCACTCCCTCAGACTGCATGAAGTGAAATATATGATCCACAAGTAATTTTTCAAATATTATACACGCTATTGATAATTGTGCCACAGGTCTATAGTTATCAATATTTGACTTGGATCCTTTTTTATGAACAGGCGTTATTACAGATTGTCGGAAAACGTCAGGCACAACACCTTCTTCGTAGGACCTAGCATAAATTAATGAGAGTGGCTCTGTTATAACCTGTGCCACTTTTTTATAAAATATTGGGGGGATACAATCTGGGGTAAGGCTACATTTAGATGGAAGTTTATTGATTTTCTTTAAAATATTATGTTCCAACACAATTTAAGCACCAATGTCGCTCGAGGCAAGCTACCTTGGATACTGTGGAGAAAGAGTCGTGGAAGGGATTTGGTGATGAAGAGTAGCCGAGTGTTTGGCTTATCGTTTATACTAACTAACATGCTTGCAAGTTAACATGTTCGGCACTGCCGACGTGTGTTTATACATTGTGGCTTGGATTGGTATGCATTACTCCGCGGAAGGTTATAATAGTAAACGTTCAAAAGTACATACCTTGTGTCCTTCCTTGCCGTTTAGCGGTTCTTCTCTCTGTCGTAATGTAGGCAAGTTTGCACTTTAATTGATTTGCTAATTGTCTTATTAACATGTTTTTGACTTTGGATATTATAGGTAGCCGCTACGCAGTCGCTCTATCGAATCTGTATTTTCGTGACATGTTTTTAATACTCTACAGACATTAACACATTTGTAATCTGATTCTGCAAAAGCGCACGCTCACTGAATACCTGAAACAAAGCAGAATGCAAAGTGAGGGAAAATTAAAACTAAACATAAACAACAACAAAAAAAGCCTAATCGAACACGTTGCTGTAGAGCAACAATAAATAATATAAATAGAACACGTATAGGGCAGAACAAAGAATCAGCAGTAATAGCACAAAATCTGTAAACACTGCTACCTTTTCCTAACATTGCCTTTAGTCGCCTTCGGCTGTTATTGTGTAGTTTTTACTGTTGTTATTGTTGTCGACGAGATCATTTCTTTTTTGCTAATGCTGCTTACGTTGTTACTACCGTACTATTTCTCCTGGTGCTCCTGCTGCTACTGATGTTGATGCTTGGTGAAGTGTGTTGCAACTTTCATTAGAATACATTGCCAGCATGTTTATTTATGCAATGTAAAACTTCTCTAATTGCTACTACTGTTAGTCGTGTTTGTAAAAAAAAATTATAACTAACTTTTGTTCTTTGTGCAAGACAAGTTAGCTAGGAATCGCACTACCGTTCGCTACCGGACGGTCTACGACGGCCATTAATCGAGGGACCCGCAAACGATGCAGACATTAAAGTTGACAGCTCAAGCAATGTAAAAACGACGAATGTAACTTATGCGTGCAAAGCGTATTATATATGCATAGAGAGAGACACACACAGGCTCTCTCTCTTCTCTCTCTATATATATATATATATATATATATATATAGAAAAGAGGAAGACCGAAATACGAACGTTATCTGTCCCGGACTGCCCATCACGATTCCATTTCTCGTGCTGATTGCAAGACGGGTTCTGTCAAAACGTAGAAAAAAACGAAAAGAAAATAAATCGGTCAAAGGAGAACGCGACTGCGGTGATCACGAGCGACGGCAGAACGAGCGGGCACAAATGAAAAATAGCAAGCCTGGAGGAGAGAGAGAGAGAGAAAAAGGGAGAGAGAGAGGGGGGAAAAGGAAAATGGGCTGAACGTTGGAAAAGCACTGAGCACTGGGCCTTATCTTATCTCGGACGCAGCAGAAATAAAACCATTAGATGATTTTTGGCGCGTTCATCCATGCGTGTGTGTGTGCGCGCAGGAGGGTGCCAGGAGAACGACTGGGCGGCTTTGGCCCGGGTTGGCCACAACACAAACGCCGATAGAGGTCTAGTTTCTCCCCGGCGACTGAATTAGCTGGCTGTTGCCCGTGGAAGTGCTCTCGCTGCCGCTGCTGCTGCAGAAGTCACGCTGCCGCAATGGCACGCGTCGTCAGTGGTCACCGATCCAATCCAGGGTGTGACGACGGCGACCACAACGAAGTTAGCGACCATGAGGACAGATATCTCTATGCGGGGGAAAGTGACAAAAACCCCTCAGTGCGCGTACCCCGGCCTTGTTCAGGCGTCACAGCAAAAACTGAAGGAGAATGCGGACACTGAAAATGGGAATATCCATATATATATATATATATATATATATATATATATATACACGGGGTTTCATTGATGACGACGATTTTATTAATCGCGACATTTTAGCTATCTAGGGGTTTCTTTCTCAATAAAGCAGTCAAACGAATGTTCAAAAGTGTTTCGTGTCTGGAGGATGCCCTGCACATTTTTTACGCGAGCAGCGATTAACAGTTATTGTCATATAAGGGTTCTAGTTTGGGTGTCGAAACATATTCAATGGCCAAACAGCTTTTAGTACAAGACACTTTTTAAGACACAGTAGTGCATTTTAATTACTCATTTAAGTGAAATATCACTAGTAATTAAGCGTTTAGATTTCCCTAGTTGACTCATCGCGTTTATACTGTTTCAACATGCAATCTGCTTTCGTTTAATCTCTCTTAAGACTCCTTTTCATTGTCGCGCAGATATTAGTTTTTTTGTGTTTATCTTTTGGTGGCCACGTAAATAATGGCTACGTGTGCCTAGTTCGTCCTGCAAAGCTAACTAACGGTTAAGTATTGACAAACCGAAGCGTTTACTTCCTAAGCGAGAAATGCAAAATTAACTCGGATTTAGCATGGTGGGGAGGCTCGCGTGGAGAAAAAATATGTTTTCAAGCTTTTCACACTTATTGTGCGTTGACACCCTACGGTAAGTGGTAACTTCACCGACAGAAATTTTTGAGAGAAGCCGCTTTCGAACGAAGTGTTCGGGGCACAATAGTAGTTGGGCAGTCTGTAGGTGCTCTAACAGTCTGCAGACGCATATACGGATCGCGTCTGTGGTACTTAATTTTTAATTCCTTGCCTACACACCGTTGACTAATTGCATCCACGAAATGAGTATAAATTAAAATTGATGTGTATGTTAAGTTATGCTTTTATTATCATTTTACTAAAGTTACTTAACTTGCTACTAAACTGCTTATTACATGTCTGTACTAGGATCTTGCCAATACGGCATGTAGACTAAAATGTTTGCACAACCGAGTAGAATGAGTTACAGCAGCGCACATGATTGTAATTTTAGGTTCAATGTAACACAGAGTTGGAGTATACGTAAATTCTTATTAACAACGAGGGTCACCGAATACGACACATGTTGGATTGAAGTTTGTCCTATTAGATGTGTATACCAAATATAATTATCGAGTAAAGTAGTATCACAAACGTACATGCATAAAAGCAAAGCTACTAAATATTATGGCACGCACCATAACGAGGCTTTAGTTAACTCTGCTGTGAAGTGCACTGAAATACAATACATAACTCCTAGTGCAAACAAGTTCGCTTATAAAGACCTTGCAGTGGCATGACTTACACGTGAAATCGTAGAAACACGCTTGGTGCGCATACTTAATTGTTTTGTATAATTTGAAGACTATGATTCATACATTTTCTACAACAATTAGATCACAGTGGAATTTTGGTAGATAATATTTACCTTTTATCCGACATAAATACGGCATATGGGTATGCCGCAGTTTCGTCAGGATGCACTGTATTCTAGCTAAAGTGGGGTGCTACGAGGGTTTGTCACAGCGTACCCGTGGGCTTGGCGTACATATCGCGTGCTACTTTCAGCCAATCGTACCAGGTCAATGAGTCCGTGTATGCTACCGATTTGTACATCGCGTGTTCTGGGAGGAGGCTTCAAAAAGACTTAACAAATGCCCTGAAGTTGTTATATTTAGTCACAGCTTACACTCAGTTGTAGGGACGGACCACAACGTATTTGACTTTCTTACGTAAGTAGAACTACCAAGTCAGCATTGCCATCATAGTGAATACCTGAATACACTGTTTATATTGGGACAAGCAAAAAATATATATATATATATATATATATGAGGAGGCGATGAGATGCCTCGTCATGTAATGACACGCACTAGTCGCCAACCATGAGATATTGTCGCCCCTGCCGCTGCCTCGAACCTCGAGAGCTTTTACTACGCGACTGGAACAGTTTCTGACCTGTGCTATCTGGCCGAGGGGATAACCCTTCAGGCTATTTGTTCCATCAAATTCTTGCGTCGAGCATACCAGAAGTCAGAAAAGTATGGCGCATTAACCACTAGGCCGCTGCACTGGCTATGGCCAATAAATCAGGAATTTCCAAGCTCTTTAAGATACAGGCAGCAGTGCCTGCAGTCGTGCAGTGGGTAGTACAATCGGTTGAGTTAAAACACAAAAATGTTCATTTAGGTTAGTTCATCAAGTGAAGGTCATCGACATAAACATGAATGGCTGGTTTCACGTACAAGGTGTGCCAATCGAAGCGCCGAGTTGGGGGAATTTATGGCCTTCACAACCGTACTCGTGCTAGCAGAAATTCGTCGTCGAGGTACAATTTTTAGTGGACTCCTAATAGAGTTCACGAGGGCCTTGACACCTACACAAAACAAAACGGTTCCGAGGGGATTCCTCTATAGTCTGGTTACCGAAAATATAATTAGGGGGAAACACCAAGTAAACGGGGTAACGGCAAGCCTGTTAAGCGATGAGGGCAACGGCTGTGAGAAGATGACCACGTCTGATGCAGTAAAAAGCGTTTTTGCAGTCGAGTTTCACCAGGTTCTCAAAGAGATCGTGCGATCCAATAAAGGCTCGGGTGGCACATATGGCAACTTCCATCTCACCTCTGCGTGGCAAAACTCAAATTCCAACGCGTTGGTGATGTTGAAAATTATAGCCTTATTATCCGCAAGTCTGCATATAGTCGATGAATTGGCGATCGGTTGTACGTGTCTTTTTTTTATAGATTGAAAAGTTTTGCACCGAATATCGGTTTCAGAACTGAATGGGCCACCCAAAGGGATATGTCAATGAAGGTATATCAAAAGGCAAGGTCTAAGGAAGATGATCATTAGGCGATGTCTGAAGACTGAATGTATGGATATATAAGAAGAGAGGGGCGAATAGAGTGTATGATAATGTGAAAAATGTACTCGATATGGCAGGTCAAACGTCTGCCCACCCACACAGCACTAGGGTGAAACGATATACTGTTGGTAGCATCAAAAGCATTGACGATCAACCGCGTCGTCACCGAAACCTAGACCAGACAAACTATACGAAATACAATTCTTGGCAATATAGACCTAGCACAAGTTAAATTTATTCTTAGAAAGAAAACCATTAGATCTATGTATCTACACCGTGCTATACAAATTGTCATATAGCACATCCTATGACCCTCATTTGTTGGGATTTTCGCTTCGCCAAACACGATTAATTTGCTGTTGTGATAGGTCCCGAACGAACAGAGACATTCAATTGTAACCCAAACGCGTGAAGATATGTTCATCGAAACATCTGTAAACAATACATATAATATTTACGCTTTATTTATTTATTTTGTAGTTGTTAATAATAATATAATAATAATAATAATAATAATCTGCTACCGAGATATTTAATTATATATTAATACATGTTCAGACCTCACAACTGTATGATCAGCAATAAACAATAATAATAATAATAACAATAATAACAGATTTAAGAAGAGTGCTGCAGTTTGAAGAAAACGGGGACTGACACTGAATACTTCAAAATGTGAGATTACTGCTGTCGGGGGCTCACTTCAGGAGAGGGAGGAAGCAATTCAGAAAATCACAGAATACTCCCTGGTATCACGCGTGTAGAACTTCTAAGCTAAACAGCTTAGAAGTTTTGGGGGCCCCCTAAAGCAAGACGGAATTTCGCATACACTCTCTGTGAAAAATGAAGCCCTTACCAAAAATTGTCCACGACTGACACGCTTGCATCCTCAGGCTGCGCTGTGCATTTGGAGATATAGCCTAGGGTCTTCAAGATTTAACTATATACTGCGCGCATGTCCTGCTTTGACGTGCCTGACGAATAATTAACGGCGTATGATGACGTCAGCAGAGACATACATAGTGAAGTCCTAAACGTAAATTTAGAAGAGAACATCTGGCAGAGAGAAGCCTTCCGATACGTGAAGGTGGTCTGGGAATAAGGAGTGCCACTGACCTAGCTCCTGTCTGCTACGCTGCTTCACTGGTCCAATTTGGTTCGGTGACAGCTTCGTTAGTGGAGGAGGCAGTTCGACCACAAATAAGAATAGAACCAGAAAGCACAGGGACACTATAGAGCCATGCTAGACCCTGGCCTTAGAAGCATATCCTGATCTGCCTAAACTAGCTCAGCAAAGCAAGAAAAAGAGCGAAAATCTTACGATCATTGTTTCGAGGACCGCGCCGGTATTCTATGGCTCTCGCCAGGAGGAAGTTAAAACCTAACATCGGGTACTCCGACAGTGGTCCAACTCTTCAGCACGTTCAGACTAAATGCATGCGCCGGCAAGTTTCATTGAAAAATATTAAAGTGCAACCCTTAAACCCGAGTTACCCGCAGAACGCCGGTTCGTCCGCTGCTGAAACAACTACGGTGTATCGTTAAGGATTCTAAGGTCCCTTCGTGATAAACCGCGGCTTCCTATTTACACCACAGCTCCGTTGAGCCGGGGTGGGTAGCAAAGCACACGGACACCAAAAAACGGGTTAAATACGCTGGATTGGAAACAAAATACATTTTTGTGTCTATTGCCATGGAGACACTAGGGTCAATCTGCAAGGGAACCGAAGCATTTTTCAATGATTTAAGTAAGCGAATTCAGGAGGTCACAAGCGACCGAAGAGAGGATCAATTCTTGAGGCAAGCGTTGTCCTTGGCCGTCTGCAGAGGGAACGCGGCATCTGTTTTTAGGCGGCATGGAGTGAAGTAATATTTTTTTTAAATCTTTGCAATAATACGTTCAGGCTTCACAACTGTAACGTTGTTTAACATGTAATGAATAATAATAATAATAATAATAATAATAATAATAATAATAATAATAATAATAATAATAATAAAGTGCTTCTCTTCGGAGTGAAAATGAGCAAACTTCTTTGACGAAGACACCTCGTGCATCTCGTGAAAATTATGAGGACAAACATATACGTGGAGTGTATACTATACTAAATTCTAGTGCAGTAAACTGGCTTTATTCAATTGAATAGTAAGAATAGGACAGCAATATTGTCGAATTAGCTTTTATTGATTGCTGCAACGACATAGCATATCGTGTGAAATTCTGTCGCATACCAAACACAATTGAGTATGATAAATGCATGTCATATAATTCTATAGATGTCACGACTATCACCTATTGCACCTATGTATAACTACGACCTACTTCACGCGATCACATAATATTCGATTATACCCTGCTTTTCTCCCCTGTTTTCTCGACACTTGATCTCATTTCTTTTCTGCTCGTTCGTCTGTTCACCATTGTTGCGAGATTGTTTGAGACAAAAGACCGTCGCGTCGACGACCACGCTGTCCAAATACTTTCATCGGCATTCGTTGTGTTTTCTGGTTGCTCTTTCTAGCTTTCATTAGCTTTTGTTTTTCCTGTTTATTGCTGTCATATTCTATGTACAACCATCAGTGTGCTTCAGCCGTACGGTGTCCGATGTGCCGGTGACGAGGTATTCCGCTGTGAGTGTACAAAGCACCTTCAAAGACATCTTCTGCCTCACAATGTTGTCAATACTTGCTAGTGTTGTTCTTCTTCTTGACGTGGTTGTTGTTGTTGTTGTTGTTTTTTTCGACAACAACAACGACGACAACAGCAATGTTTTTTGCTGTTTTTGTCGTTGTTGTCGTTGATGTTGGTCTTGTCGTTATGGTGTTTGCTTCTGTCGTGTGTAATGTTGTTGTTGTTGTTGTCGTCGGAAGAAGATCGTATTGTATTGCTATCGACCGGAAACTGTCCTCGGGTCTTCGCGAAGACTCGCCAACGGTTTCCTCGGCCGCCGACAATGGTGACGTTGATGGCGATGGTGGAAGGCGTTTGCCGACGCCAGCTCTCGGCAGCTTTTGACGCCGCAGCTTCGACGCTTGGGAACGATGCCCGAAGCCGACGCTGAAGGCGAAGCGTGGCGAAGTCGCATGTTGACTACGAGGCTTTCGATTCCAGCGTATACATGGGGCAGTTGTCGCCCAGAAGATTTCCCACCACGTACTTGTAGCAGTATTCGTTCTGAAATGTTAAACCGCGCACACGAACAGACACACACACATTTAGTCAAGATTCCGACAGAAAAGATTGAGATGCGTTGTTGGTTGGAATGCAGCGACGATATCGGCGCGTCGAATCGTCAAGCGTCAAGAAGAGCGTCGCAGTTGAACCTCGACTCAACCCCCCCCCCCCCCTTATTTAAATTCCGAGGGCCTGGAGGGTGGGGAGAAATACCGGTTTATTGAGTCCGTGAGTTCTCCCGCTCTGGTACGCATGTGCATTATGTATTTCAGAAGCTACCCATACAGAAAAACCATTTAAGGAGACAAAGCCTAACCTAATTATTAGTACTGGCAAACGTGACGTTTTTTCTGTTCGAAAAGAGTTGGCCCTCTTCTTGTGTCAGCTTGTTTTTTGCTGCAGCTCGCTAAACATGGCTACATTTAATTTGTCGAACCTCCTCCCGTGACGCATGGCAGAGAGGTAAATTAGAAGAGGAACGACCTTTGTTATTGCTATAGCTACAATTGTTATTATTTGGTATAAATCGAGTGGTACGATTATCTGAAGCTGGGGCCAGCATGGCAACAGCACATATGTTTGTGCCGTTCAACATAATGATTTTAACATAGATTAAATATCGATAACAACACAACACTTTTAAACGCGTCACTTTGCTGGAACCGTTCGTTGATGCTATAAATACATCATTTGTAAAGCGAACACATTTAATAGACAATTCAAGGTTCTGAAGCCTACTGCACACATAGATAAAAAGATACGTACAGTCCCGCCCAGCCATTTTGGCAGGCTTTCTACGGCAATGTCTTCGGCGAGTTCTTCCTTAGAGATGAACACGATAAGCGTTTGAGCCTCAGATGGCAGCAGCCCCTTGATTAGTTTCCATGTTGCTGAAAGAGGAGAGAGTGAGTCAGACATTAGAAATTAGGAATATGATGATTTATGTGTAACAGGCATATTAAAAACTTCATACCGTCGATGCAGCTGATGATATTATTATTATTATTATGCTCACGTTAGTTACATACCTTGAAGGATCCAAGGCATCTCGACTACGTAGATACGCTCCAACAAGTATGGGTAGTAGTCACGGAACAGCGTGATTATAAACTTTACCCCATCAATATCCTGTAATGGCAAAATAAAAGAATATATATTTAGTAAAAGGTAGGATATCGTACATTTTAATGCAGCATTTTTTATACTTTCTCACACACATAATATACACTTTGATAACATCAACAAGATAAGAGCGCTGTTTTGTTACACCGGCAAAGCTGGGAGTCACGTTCGATATTGTGAGTAATTTCGGTTCATAAAAAATGGCGTGGCTGACTCAAAAATAAAGTGCACTCAAATTCCTACAGATTTTACACTAGCTAGGAAAATTAATATACGATACCATGTATGTGTAAGTATGTATTATATTACTTTGTTTAAGATTACTTTGTTTACACATGTATTTATATACGCTCGTTGTCAATACCGTACCGTGTTGCTGAGACCAGTATGTTGGCAGTCGAATAGGAAGGCAATCTTCTTCACCCGCCGTTTGATGACCATCGACTCAATTATGTAGGCAACCAATTTCTGCTGTTCCAGCCTCTCCTCGGGAGTCTGCGGCTTTCCATGATATCTCGACCTCATCATGACTAATAGAAGAAGACAGCATGCACATATATAGAGCGAGATAATTAGGAACTCAGAATGGGCGCATTCTAACATTATCGTACAATGATATATATATATATATATATATATATGTTTATAGCTCATACAAGTACCTCTTTTAGCAAAGAACGTGCTAATATATATATATATATATATATATATATATGTTTGCACGTTATATATATATTACCGTTATTTTTTACCGTATTTAGAGGTGAACAATATTTTTTGATGAACAATTCTCACAACCCTATGCTAACATTCACTGAAAGTAATTTAAGAGACACGTCAATGTAAGAGCTCAGTCGAGAACAAATATTTCGTCTTTAATGATGCCTTCTAGACATCTTAAGAGATGCTTTTTTGCTGTAATCATCATTTCTATTTCGATGATAATTTCCAATAAAGGCAAGGTCAATGAACCCATGACGACTCTCTCGTTCTTTCTCTCTGGGAAAGTCAATCAGGTTGCACACATGCCCCACAATCAATTCTCCCAATCTGGCTATTGGCTTAAATGTTTGCGAATGTCGAAAGCATGGAGCTGAAATGGGCAAAGCTGGACACATGAACAGAGAGGAGCTTGGCTGGATCCCCGACGCAGAACAAATGTCTTTACCCCCTCTCGACAGAGGAACGAAAATGGCATCGACCCTTTCGACTTGACAGCTGTATCGCTGCACAACATTTTCGACTGTGACGATGACGACGCCAAAGCTGACGTTGCACTCCGCCGACTGTTACACAAACGGAGGTTGGCAATTCATGTTATTATGCGGTACCGGTCGTCGTATGAGGCCTGCATTAGAATGATATTTCTTTTTTGCTTAATCTCTATCATTATTATTATTATTATTAATATTGTTGTTGTTGCTATTGTTGTCGTCGCCGCCACCGCAGCCTCTGTTAGCACAATCGCGTCGACATCGCAAACACTCTGATCAAATCCGTTCCTACTTTAACCAGAAAGATCTACATACACTCGACCCTTATGCAGCTAACAATGCTAGCAAGCGGACGCTTGGAACATAGCCTTTTTCGGGGGCGGGTGCCTTCGGCAGTTGATCTGAGATCTCGTAATGTTCGGCTTGCTCGTCGATGTTGTTACAGCTGTAACAAGTTGTTGTCGGGTCGCAAGTAAGCAAATAACTACCAGATCCTAGCTCGACAGTGGCAGCGCAGCGTTCGCAGGTGAAACAACAGTTAGCACTGGCGTCGGTCGCCATCTACCTCAGGTACGCTTCCACTAGGCGGAATTGGCTATCCGAAAAGACGGATCAGCGGAAAGCTCCAATGTATTCGCTTGCCTTTCAATGGCTTTATGTTTTTAACGAATGAAGCTAACAACTTGTTATCATATGTATCCACATCAGAAAGTGAGTCGTAGTCGAGTTGACCCTTCGCGGGCCACTCGGTCCGTCA
This sequence comes from Dermanyssus gallinae, assembly GCA_003439945.1. Taxonomy (NCBI): domain Eukaryota; kingdom Metazoa; phylum Arthropoda; class Arachnida; order Mesostigmata; family Dermanyssidae; genus Dermanyssus; species Dermanyssus gallinae. The sequence continues at coordinate 14,573 of QVRM01003033.1, read as the reverse complement.
CCGTTCACCAAAATTGAATTTAGAGGACGTTTATTCTTGTTGCTAGGCAAAAAGCTGAAAAAAGAATGCAGAAGAACTCATCGTTGAACTCCACGGAATGTTGCGTTGCATGGCATACCATGAAGATGGACGCTGTGGGGGCTTATATATATATATATATATATATATATATATATATATATATTTCTTATTGATTTTGTTCTATGAGCTATAAAGGGCGGTCGGTGAATAGCCGATTGTATAAGGACTTCTTTTCATATAGCTTTATGAAGTGTATACATTTGTCCATATATATATTTTTTTGGATATAGACACAAGTATGATACTAACCTACGTGGGCGCCACTTTTAGTCAATCCATAGGGAAAGATCGAACCCGCGCTGAGGTGACGCAAAGATGTAGCTGCCTGGGGGCTGCACTCGTCAAAATCTGCAGTAAAGAGATAGAAAACCTTCAATGTTAGCAATGCATGGAATAATATCTCAATAGTTTCTTAAATGTAGCATTCCATGCAATATTATCTCGATAGCTTCATCCAGAAATATTTTGCTGGAGACCCCTATGATCTAAATGTATTCAATATATTGAATAACAGCACACGATCAATGGTCGTTTGTGTCAACCTACATATGACCGTAAGATAAACAGGAGGCATAAAACAAGATTGTGGAATAAACAAGTAGACAGTTGATAATAATAAACAATAGATAGTAGCGCTCTTTTTAATTGCACGTTTTGTGAAGTAATGTTCGGCCAGCTACATCGGTATACCAAAAACTAATGATTTGACTCTCACTTCTAGACAGTACATTTCCGCCTGCAGTGCGTACTTCGACGTAATCTACGATAGCCTTAAGTCTGGCAAATCTGGGCTGGGTCAACGCTGTATTAGAATAAGCAACTCTAAGTTATAGTTTCAAGGATAGACAACCGATTTCATTTCTTCCACTCAGTACTAGGCTAACATGTGTCGTTGCTCTTGTGCTTTACGCCTAGAAACGCTTTACCCAGATACAGCAGCAGTCAATAGCAGTATTGATTCAGACGAGTTAGCGTATTCAGTAACGGAAATACATCAAGCACATATCAGGCATTCCGGTAAACGAGGATGAACTTATTACGAGCACGAACGGCAATGTTACGGTCCAACATTGGACGTAAGGGCTTTATTAATGCTGCCACTACTAAATGGCAACGACGAGAATGATAGTGCATAGTATTGGATAATTTTGACCTCTTCTTTTCACTGCTATTCAACCACTGACCAAAATCTATACATTTTCAACATGTTAACCTTGCAGTCCTCCTAACGCCCGTCAAACTCGCCGTCACTCTCCCCACCAATAATAATAATAACAACGCAACCAACTTTCAGCCATTTTTGTTTGTTACAACATCCGCTGTTGGCAGAATGCGTGGTTTGTAAATGAAATCTGATAGGAAACAGCGCCCAGTACAATGTCGAATCTGGTACGGAACGTGTCCACCACATTGTCTAATCTGATAGTGAGCATGCCCACTAAACGCGTATTTAGGAACAAATGGTACGTATACGTATTTTTGCTCACTAGTCGCCGAGCTGTCTAGCTAAATAAGGCGCCGAGCGGAAACGCGGAGGCGGGAACGTACCCATAGTCATAAAAGTACGAAGTCGCAAAACAAAGCTGCAAAATTCTGTTCGAACAGGAACACCTAGTCAGATACGCCGAACAGCGCAACAGGATATTTGCATATATATATATATATATATATATATAGAAAGCCCTCGGGGGTTGGAGAAAAGCACGGGTTGCGATATATATATATATATATATATATATATATATATATATATATGTGCGTGTGAATTCTTAGTAGAGTGTCGCGAGAAAACCAATAAAAATCAGCAAAGTCAATGGCACGAGAGTATCATAATACAAACCGTTGACTCCAAAAGACTTGCGCCACTCGAGGGCTCGGCGGGTGATCTCGATCGCACGATCGAAGTTGCCCTTTCCGGCGCGCATGTAGCGCTTGCAGAAGAGCGTGTCCTCGTGAATCCTCTTGATGTCCGCCGGATGGAACAATTCTGAAAAAAAATGTATATTTAGGTGTATAAAATTATTGTTTCTATGTTCCGACTTGACCCTACTGAAAGTAGCCTTCACCGGGCATGTCCAACCCTGTTTTCTGTCGATTGTGATATCGATGAAGCCTTACCAGTACTGTGTCTATAGCTGTACTTGCTCTATTTTCTTGGACTATGGCCGTAATATACATTTGCGTGGGAAATCTTGTGCCAAAGTATGTCACAACCGAAAAGGCTGTGATTGATATGTTTCCGTGAAGAGTTACATAAAACCTACCTATGAGCATCATTCGTGAAACAGACACACCATTCATTGAACAAAAATAATTGCCAATAATATTATATGTATATATATATATATATATATATATATATATATATATATATAGTCAGTCTTTCGGACTGAGGGGTCAGCGAACGGATATTCTATCAGCCATCCAAACGCGTACTTGGTAGCCAGAATCGGCCGTTGGCGCGACCGGGATGTCAATATCCTCGCCGTGAAGCGAGTCGTTTCTTGAAGGATCCGGCCCGTTTGCGTCTTTCTTACGACAAACGTGATGTTGCGGCCGATCTGTCGCCTGCACCTCCACAACGTTGTCTGACACCAAAGCGGCCGGATGACGTCGGTGGCAGTCATAGACGTCATTAATACGCTTTCCTTGCCCACGCCTTGCTAACTCCTGCCTGTATATATTTGTACGCGGTATACGTGTATATATTTATATATATAATCATATGGAAGCAGCCCCATAGCAGCGGCGTTGCTACAGATGCTACTCTTGCTGGGGTGCTCCACCTTGAGGCCAATCAACTGCCCGAACCGTCTTCTCTTTAACAAACCTCAGCGACCCGTCACGGAAAAATTCGTAGTTCCCCCTCGTCGAGCGAGGGGAACACGGAGATTATCTTCCTCTCACGAATGCATGACGGATCAACGACCTATTTATTCCTCATGACTTCAGTGGCGGCTTGAGCGGGGGTTAACGCATCGTTTTCATCAGCTAAGGCTTCGCTTTGCGTACGATCGAATCTCGCTCGGGAAGAAGTATTTCCTCTGTATTGATTGCAAATATCGAACGTTGTATTGCTGCCGAATTTCGACTTGGCTGCGGAAAGCCTAGACGTGCCCAGTGCAAGCACAGTATGGTCTAAATGGTCATGAGCTAAAAGGTAGGGACGAAGCAATGCCATATCGTAGTCTCCTACCAACCAACACTAGAACTGCCTTTGATGATGCTTCGAACCCCCCAGCGAACCTTGGAGAAGTGGCCGCGGTCATGTCGGGGAGATTCTCGCAGGATCATCGTGTTGCCAATTATATATATATATATATATCAGTAAGTCAGTATTTCGGACTGAAGGGTCAGCGAACGGATCTTCTGGAGTTTGAAAGGGTGAGAGATTTCAACCGGTTGTGAAAACTTTGTTAACTCATTCATTAATAGGCATACTTGAAATTCTTTAGCGTTTCAGGTTGATATCATTTCAGAGCATGACTGAAGTTAAATCGAGAAAAAACATTTTTTCTCGACTGCACGATATTGAATCTTTTATATATATATATATATATATATATATATATATATATATTAATATTGTGGAACGCACAGAACCGCTTGGACGACTGCCATAAGCATTGCTAGCAATAGAATTTATAACGCGTAGTGAGTGACGCTAATAGCAACAGTAATGTGCCATATGCAGCACTTTTCTATTTTGTTTCGCACAAAAATAACCTAGAAGCAAAAATACCGCTAGACTACGCCCAAGTCAAGGGCAGGTCTGATCGATATGCAGTTACATAACAACAGTTTCTGGCTGTCTGTGATAAATTTCTGTGCGTGAATAAATACATCTGTAACATGTCTATCTCGCAATAAAACACGTGGACTGAAATCAGAGACGGACAAATCTACATGCAGCTACGTAAGTGGCAATTTCTTAGGGAAATATTGGATTTCCGTAACGTTGCCGTATATATATATATATATATATACATTGTCCACAATGTAGTCTAGTGTTTAGTGTAGTTCGTGTGTATCGAATTATATGCAACTTCGTATCCACTTGGAGCAGAAACTTTTTAAGGTTATAATTGCACGTATTAGTGATACTTGCCAATGGAACGCCAGTTCGATCGCCGACAGAGACACAACTTTTCCGCTCAGATATTCTCCCGGTATACGTAGCATGAGAGTATATAAAACATGCCCGTAAACTAATATATATATTTTAACATGCATACGCACACACATTTGTCCAGCATCATATATTTGTAGAATAATATATATATATTTATTATATCATAATAATATATGAGCTAGGACCATACATGGTTGTGTGCCGTAGCCGTATATATATATATATTAATATACATGCATACTGCACACAACCATGTATGGTCCATAGCCATCAATATATTTATTATGTTATATATATATATATATATATTATATATATATATACTATATATATATATATATAGTTCAAATGACAAACATGTGAACGTGTGTGTATATATACTGACTAATCTAAATTCTCGGTTCATCGGGCACCCAACCGTATTAGTAGATAATTGCCGGTAGTAGTTGTAGTAGTAAAGGTAGTAGTAGTAATAGTAAAAACAAAAATCTATTTTTAAACTAGTTCTATCTCAACTATTCATCTGGCCTGTCTGACTGTAGCTGCAGCAACGGCCTTTTTATCACTATCATCGCGCGCACCAGAAGCCTGAACGGAAACAGAACGTCGTGAAAGTCAAGTTTCACGTCGTCAAAGTCAAGGCTTTAGACGACGAGGCCGGCCATTAGGCATCAGGGGCAGCACCGGTAGCTATAGTAGCGCCCGGGCGTTTGCTTATCCACCACCACCGTCGCCATTGCGCGGACACGCAGAACCAAATCCGGGCCAAGCACACATTTTCTGTGCTGATTATCACTGCGCTGACGTAACATCAACAACAGCAACAACAACGACGGCAAAGCAGCGTAGCAGCTGTGAAAGCGACTACGGCGCGTGCGTCCTTCGCGTACGTTGTTGATGTCGACGTAACAAAGATCGGTCGAACAATTAGCGGGCCCTTTATTAGCGGGCCACATTTAGGCTCATCCTGTCCGTCTGTCGGCGTGCCCGCCTTCATCCAGGCCACCCGGGAACCCGACTGGAACGCGCTGTGCAGCGTTGCGCTTGAGCGTAACGCTTCACAGCGCGCCAAGCTTGGCAGAGGGGGAGGAAAACGGCTCCCGGCAATCGCCGCCGCCGTCCGCATAAGATGCAATCGGAGGCGGCGGAGGCGATGCGCGGGCCCGACGCAAACAACGAGACAGAAGGAAGAAAACAAGGGGAACAGATGAGAAGGGAACAGAAAAGTGCGTCCTCAAGATGTCGTACGGGTGTATTTGTGTATGTGTGACGTAGACGAGAGAATGGTCAGCTAGCCAGCCAGGCAAAATTGAGAGCCAGGTCAGCGAGCCGGAGAAGAAGAATAAATCGCCATCGATTAGGGTTGCTTACGCGACGATTCAATGTGCTTCACGAGCAGCAGGAACAGCAGCAGAATCCAATGACTCAAAATCGGCTGCATACGTCACAAGTACAAACCTCAATAATAATAATATAATAATAATAATAAGAAGAAGAATAATAATAATAATAAAAAAGAATAATAATAATAATAATAATAATAATAAAAATAATAAAATAATAAAATAATAAAATAATAATAATAATATAATAATATAATAATAATCATAAATAATAATAATAATAATCATCATAATAATTGTTACTGTCCAGAATAATAACGCGGGGAAACGCTAAAAACGACACTTCATGCAGCTTAAACATTTAAGGTATGCAAGCGAAGCAACACGCGAGAAGGTCAGATTGGTCTATCGGATTGCCTTCAACATGATACGCAAACACTCAGTTCCGCTGATAATAAAATGAACGAGTGGGAGAATGATGAAATGTTTGCGTATCAGAAAGTATCCTTATGACTCCTATGGCAGAGGTTTAAAAAGCCCTCGCTGTTATCTTGTTACACAGTAGCACATACCCACTCCGAAGACAGGGTTTAACAGGAATACTCTTTGAGCCCGGCCCTAATTAGCCCAAGTATATCAAGTCTTGCCTTCTAGTTGTAAGGCCCGCTTAGCGCCTAGTATCTGGGAGACGCAATACTCGGTAAACCGGCTAAGATAATTGCGTCGAATAAACGGCAATGGTAAAACAAACTCCAACAACAAGGAGGCAAATCTGTTAGCACAGCAAGATGAGACATTCTTACTTGCCGGCGGATGTTAAGAGAAGAGACAAACTGTAGTAGACGCAATCCGAAGGTATTTCCTGCGGCAAAACAGCTAATTAAGGACGACATGGACTTACTGGGAGCTCTAGTGAGCAGACAAATAATGTCACAACCATTACGTCATACAAGAACGAGATTTCCTCAAAAGTGCGTCGGCCCTAACTCAAAGCGATGTTGATGATCCACAAATTACCATGTCGATTTGACAACGTTTGGGGTGCGATTTAACTCTATATTGCGCACTGCACCTATGCACCCACGCCTGGGTGCCTTGAGGGCTTATAATAAATCTACTAGAGAACTAGCCGGTTAGGTGAGGGCAAGTTTACCAACTAGGTCTAATGGGTTTACATTTCTAGATCGAACAGTAGACCTGGCGGCGCCATTATTCAGCTTCGTTAGTTAGCTCTTTGTCCAAACAATTGGCTTTGCCGACGATGACGTACCTAAAGCAGACCGCGAAATTTGTTTTTTTTTAAAGAGAGAGAATAATTTAGATTAAAGTCCTTCTTTAAGAGAAGAATTAAGATTAGGGTCATTCCCAATCCGAATTCCAGAATGAATACCTGTATCCGCACGAATAAGACGCATATAGTGGCATGAAGTTGGCAACAAATGCCGTAGACGGTTTTTAATGGGGTCGTAAAAAAAGGTGATCTTTCAAGTCAACTAAAGCAGACACGAGTGATTTAAAAGTGTCATTTCCACAACTAGGTATCAACAGCAAACAAAGGAAAAAATATATATATATATAACTTGACCAACGACCCCTTTTAGTAGGTCATAAAGGTCAAGATAAAATGTGTTGTCATGCCGACTCTTTTCTGGCAACTGCACTCACTGGGCAATTTACCAAAGTAAGTAGGAAGGGGAGCGTGAAAGTTTCACAGCCTTGAATCAACGTTGTTCAGTCGTAGTCTAAGATCTAATGCTAAGATGCTGGCGTGACCAAATTGTCTGACGGACAATATCCAAGTGATTCTGATCAAGCCCGACCTTCACACAAGACCTCGACAAGACTTCACACTGTGAAGCTACTGAAACAGTATGTGAATATGTATACATACTGTACATAGAGGGATAAAAAAGAAAAACAATGAGGGAGTACGACAATCATTGGGTAGTAAGTTGCTTGCTAACTTTAAGAGCGAATTTGTTCTATGCATCAACCAAGACGAGTGGCAGCGCAAGTCAAGTACTACCCTAATCAGGCATAACACTGTAGAGAGTTCCAGATTTTGTAAACAAGGTAAGATTGCCTACGTTTAAACTACGTAGCCGACGACACCAAGCAATTCGGAGATCGTACACGTTGAGCGTGATTTTTGCTTCGTAGTTTGTAATATTAGCATATACAATACGATAAGCGGAAATCTATGGGAGCTACAATCAAAGACCAGAAACTGTTAGGCGCTCTGGTTCAGAATGTTGATAGTAAGGCGGATTCAATATATCCTGTGTAGCCAGGATAGCTAATGCACAGGAACCCTTCTGTGGCGTCTGGGCTCTCCTCAATCGTGGAGATATGCATGATGTACCTCTTGTATTCGAATATGTCAAAGTTGTATATGTAACGCATTAGATAAAAGATGGCACAGCTCGGTTGCGCACTATCCTTGGTCTGCTTCCACGCTGTCACACGGATTTGCTACTTGACAGAAAGAAGCTCAGAGATAAAATACATGTTTGCAAACAAAGCCGGAAAAGTATTTGAAAAGCCTTAGCAGAAAAACACGCGATAGTGCAAAAAGTCCTACATGGCAACATCCGGATAAATGTTTTCTCTGGCTCCCTGAAATTCATCGTGAGACAACCCTCCCCGGCATTACATCTTAGGTTAGGTTACCCGAATTGTAGTAGTAGTAGTAGCAAGAGTAAACCTCTTAAGTAATGACCCAGGATATAATGGCGGGGGCACTTGTACACCAGAGAGAGTTCGACGACGAATTCGATTCAGTCGGACGAAGGCCAATGAGCCAAAGCCACCGTCACCACCAACCAGAAAGTATTAGCTGCCGATCCATTAATGCCCTCATCATACTATAGCACCACGCCATCATCATGTCGAACCCGGTGGCGTAGTGCATTCGTCTGCGCCTCGCAACCGGAGGAGACACATAGGTGCGCGGGTTCGAGTTCCACCGTCGCACCGATTTGTAGTTATGGGGGTGGTCTGTCTATGAAGCACTGCAAAAAGCAGTCCCGTGGTCGTTAAATCTTGGCTGAGGGTCAGCCCGAAAACATTACGCCATCGTCATCGACCTGATCAAAACGGCTTTACCTTCTTCACCGAGTCGTCCATCGACTCTGAAGTTAAATAGCTGGAACTAGAGAAGCTTTTAGGTGACAACAATATTACTGTTCGGCAACATTGCCAAGTCTCGTTTATTGTCGGGTCATCTTCCATCCAAGTACCTCCGCTTAGTGTGAGAGAGAGCAAAGCATCACCAGCATATACGCTGTCAGGGTTGATTGTCTGTTTGTTTGTACAACGGCTATGGCCGCTGTCATCACGACATCAACTCCCACTACTATACTGCTCGATCTGCTATTTCTGCATAGAATGCCGGTTCTGTCTGTGGCCATACATACACGTCTGCATGTCTATGTACGGCGAGAAGTCTTCTTATCGGGACATAACGTAGTCAGCAACGGGAACCGCAGCAGCAGCAGCAGCAACAACAAAATAAAAACACCAGCCGTTCTTCTGTTGGTAAGGGCCGTGAACGAACATGTAGACGACGCGCAAGCATAGTGTTACGATACGGAACAAAGCAAACTGTAAACACATTTAGGTAGCAGCGAATTGTCGTCTCTTCACACATACGCGCCGATCTCCCCCACCGATGTTTCATTACGGCATCTAGCATTGGCGTTGTATGCCGTCTTGTTTTCTGATGGCCCCACCCATTTTAGGTGAGAAGCGTGCCTATTATTTGCATTCCTGTCGTGCAGCCTAGCAGTCCACTGAAAGAGACGTCTGCAGCGACTGCAACATTGCAATCTTCTCCTGCCTTAACGGCACTGTGGCCGAGACCAATACAACCTTCCGGCCTTCACTAAGCAGCTTCGGTAAGCGGCCCAAACGTTCGCCGCTAAGGTCCGGATTACCCAAAGGGCAACCCGGCGCGCTGATGAAACAGCTATTTGATCCCGTACTGGTGGCGTTCTGATAGCGTACGTACTTCTGGTTGAGCTCCGTACCTATGAGGACAACGAACCGGACTATCAATGTGCCATATAGAGCATCGACGACAAGACGCGCCTGTTACGTCAGCGTAGATATCATTGCCATGAGCGGATCACGATGCGTGGCCTTCTGACACCGGACAAGGGCAGACACCACATTAGGGCGTACCCTACTGGTTGGCCTGTTGGCTAACCGCCTAAGCGTCGCCCGCGCCTACGACGACATTGAACCGATTTCGGGTAAACACTACTTACAAGCTTGAATGAATAAGACCACATATTTAGACTTTTGACTGACCCAACTTGAGTGTCTGTCAGACCTGCGATATGTTTGGGTCGCCAAAGTAGCTAGCATCGTTCGTCAACGTGAGGACGCGATGCAGGAAGGATGCAAGCGCTATCAAAATGAATTTAGTACGCGACTCAATGCACTACATATGTATGTAGGTGCTTGGACCGAGGCTACGCAAGCCAATCAGAACATTCAAAACATGTGGGAACATTTCCACATGCACGGCTTACGGCTGGTGCTGCTTCTTCTACTGCAATGGGTACTGCTGTTTTATATAGACGCACTTTACCGAACTTTCCACTTACACAAAGAAACACAATTGCTCATTGAAATCCACAGCGATGTAGCGATGACTAGTTAGGATAATGCTATAGCGATAACAATAATAACGATAACTGTCGATCGTCGCTACATAAAACAGCTTTAACAAACTTATGCGCAACGTACGCTTAAAAACATGTCAGCATTGTGCACGATACTGGACAAACGTTTATTGTAGAAACATGCAGCTATGGACGTGTATAAGGTAAACAAACGCATATGCAGGAATCTAATATATATATATATATATATATATATATATATATATATATATAATTTTTTTATTTCACAAATGCGTCTGCTTCTAAAAACAATGCCTAACACGAGTGTCAAGGGACGAACTAGCTAATAATCAATGAATGCCAAATTTTAATTAGCCAGCGTAGTTCTATATTTGCATATGTACCTGACGATAGCTGACTGATTATCATACACACGTGCCAGACAAACGTGCTTAGAGTCGGATCGTCTATGTCAACAGATCAATCAAAGTAATCGAGGTATCCACAACGCCGACATTTCTCCCCTCGCCTCCGCCATCGCGTTGCCGCTACCTAAACGAGCGCCTCCATGTAAAGCGAATATGTAGAATTAGCCGATGGCGTGTCTTCAAGGATGGTCGATCGCACCATTACCCAACACTCGACAGGCGTATGTGCAATTGCTTGTTTTACGTCTCGAACGACGAGTTCGATAATGCACTGTTAACGAAGCCTCAACGATAACTGAGCTGACTCACCCCGTTAGATTGAGTTGCCGCGAGTCTCGGAGCAAGCTGGAGAGTGCCAACAGCAGCAGCAGCGTAAAGGTCATTGTATGATCTGAGACTGTGTGTCGACTGCTCAACTGTTTCCTGACAAGGCAGATCGAATGCATAGCGATCTTCAACGTGTCTTATAGAGAAGTGTTGAGCCTAATTGGGACACCTATATATATATACATATGTATATATATATATATATATATATATATATATATATATATATATATATATATTGTATAGAACAAACGACCCTTTTGCAGATAAGTGTGGTGACCATGCAGAAATCATGTCGCCTGCCTGCAAGCCGCACCGTATTGATAATTGCCACGTCGAGACAACATTAATCAGTACAGAGGGAGAAAGCAGCGTGTGGGGCAGCCTTGAGAACAGCAACAATACGCGATACGCACACAAACTCAGCCGTCATTGTCAATGAGAATTAATATTCCGGCCGAACGAGTAGCGAGTTAGAACGTTTCAAAACACTGCACCGGCGTTTGCGCACAGAGTCTCTGGCAGAACGATCATTACATCATATAAGGCTCTGCCCGGTGTGAATTTCCAAAGGAGGCCATCAATCAATGAATCAGGAATCAAATAAAAAATATACTGATGATGATGATTAATAATAATAACAATAATAATAATATTAGTAGAAGTAGTAGTAGTAGTAGTAGAAGTAGTTGGAGGTTGGTAACCGCTCGCCAAACGCGGACAGCCTGATTGCAGGGTTGCCGGCACGTAATTATAAAACAGGCCGCCAAGCGCGTATAGGCGTTAAGCTTTTGAGAGGCTTTTTAGTAATTGTTGCAGTAATAGTAGTAGTAATTGTGGCAGTCCTGGACTAAAGTAAAACTTTACTTTAGTCCTGGTAACTGGACGGAGTACCCCTGACGACATTGTGCCCTTGACGACGTCTAGTCAGACAGGCTTGAGGCGGCTGTTGTAATTATTTCGAAAACTGATCGGTTCATGCTTTGCGAGCGAAACGATCCATTCGAGTGAAATCGCCCACTGTTGCCGCATACGGCGGACGGAAGATCGGTAGCGGCCTCTACGAGCCATGCATGAAGCCGTGCTAACAAGATCAATGGCCTTGCGTGTGTGAGAACGACCGGCCAATGATGATAAATCATTCCACCTACCACAGCTGTTGCTGCTGCAGCTGCTGTTGATACTCCGAAGTACAGGTAGAAAGTAGTCTGGGGTTTTACATACACGTTGATCTGCTTAAATGAGTGGCATATAAACAAAAATAAAACATTATTCTGTTTTAGCACACCTAGTTTTGCGGTATACCAATTTTCTAATCATTTGAAAAAGTAACAACAAAACTCGAAGCAGGAAAAAGTTGCAAAAAAAAAAACGTTTTTGCACACGTATACGCATGTACCTCCAGGCGAGTCTGAGCCGCCGCTAACGCCGCTGTGCTTTTGTCTCGCAAATCTGCGTGAGAAACAACATTGGAATGAAAACACGTTTTTCAACCTCGTGTGTTACCTCGATGGCTCGTCTTACCTGGCGCTGACAGCGGTAAAAAAGAACGACACTTGAACGTATGCACAAGGAGAGACCGAAAATGTCTTATACATATTTATGAAACAAGAATATGTATTTAATCTGCCAATGTATTATGGTTTCCTTCAAAATTGCTACCGCCCGCTTTAATGCACGTATGCCAACTTCCTGCCCACTCTTCGAAACATTTTCTGAGCGCGTCTTTCGGAATCGAGTTGAGTTGCTTCTGCAAATGTCTTTTTTTACCTCCTCTGTACTGTCTCGAAACGTTTTCTCTTCAAATTATAGAAGTCTACTTTTTCATCAAATAATTCGCAATCTGTAACGATACGTGCACCGGTGCGTTCTCGTTATGAAGGATGCAAGAGTTGTTTGGCCAAAGAGTTCAGGCCTCTTGCGTCGGACGTCCTCTCGCAATCTTCTTAAAAATTTACGGGAGTACCCCGTAGAACTGGGTCAAGGTAAAATTCGTCAAAAGAACCTTGCTGTTGGATCTGTTTTGTCTTAATTTTTATGATTTACTTGGAGGATTGGGCTTTGGCCTCAATGTCGTAATCTCATATCCATGACACGCCTTCTGTGATCACTCTCTGAAGTAGCTCTTCTACCGCCTGAAGGTTCCCTGATGCCCGTCAGAGAATTCGAATTGATCCATAAGATATCTCCGGAATCCAACTGATCCATAAGATATCTCCAATTTCCCCTGATAGTAATCCGGCAATTGTTAAGTACAACGCAAACCTTTTCAACATTTTTTTCTGTTATTGAGGTCGAAGGCCATCCCGAACGGAGGCAATTTTTTGCCTCTTCACGTTCGACAAAAAGTCGACAGTATGACGTACACACTGTGTTGTCGGCACACTGCTTGGTCATCATAAGTAGTTTATAATATTTCGGCCACCTTATAATTTAGTTTTTAGCAATTTTTCGTTTCTTGACAATGGTGAGTTTAAAGTACCCGTTCTGTTATATATATATATATATATATATATATATATATATATATATATATATATATATATATATATTAGTAAGTTGTGACAAGTACAGCATTAGAGTCAACCTCTAATTAAATTAGACGCTCTCATAAACAATGAAATCAAACTGCATACATACTATACAAGCTTTGTCGCTAATGGCATTTTTGGCGATGTTTCCACCTCAGTTAGGTTAGGAATGCCATAACTAAAACGTGTATATATATATATATATATATATATATATATATATATATATATATATATATGTATATATATATAGTGTAACGCAGAGAGTACTCACGAGGATTTTCGTTGACAAGGTTCATAATGGTCTGCCGGTATTGTTCCAGGTCGGCGGCCGTAATCTGCCTCCTAGCAGCGTCGCCGTTGTCTTTCGTCATCTTGGCTGAGGAAACCTGTGAACACGGCAGACAGTGCAGTACAGTCGAAGCGGTTGTACTCGTTTGGAGTCGCGGCGTTGTGCAGTGCTGGTTTGATGCTGATGGCGGTTGTTGTTGTTGTTGTCGTTGCTGCTGATAGAGTTCTCCGCCTGGCAAGAGCAAACGTGACCCACTGACTTAGAGCGGCCGTGTCAAACGAGATCAGCGGCGCCTTCTCTCAAGCCCACTCGAGAGATCACTTGTTATCGGCAGTGCGCCGGTCTAGTATTTGCTTAATCACGCCAACTTATCTGATATTCTACAGTAATTGCGTTGATCACAACCAAATAGGCAACATTATAACTACAGCTAAAAAGCCAAATCCTGCGATATATATATATATATAAAGAAGAACAAACATAAGGTGTTTTTCAATAGAATGGTGGGTATAAAAATTATTTTGCGTCTGAAAAACACCCGCCGTGGCTTACAAAAGAACAACAGGTTGCAAAAATTGAGAGCCTGAAATGCCTCACTTTTTTTGTCTTTCATGTGCAATACAAAGCGACTGGCGTATGGTCTGTATCTTTTTTTTTATATGGAAAGTTTAGTGAATCTATGACGAACATGCGCTGCCGACAGCTGACACCGGCTTTAGTTGGACTCACAGGCCCTTTAACCCCCCCCCCCCCACGCACTCGGAAACGATCAGTATCATTTTGTGTGAGGTTTCGGAACAAAACCAAAGTC
>QVRM01003032.1:0-329076 GCA_003439945.1 Dermanyssus gallinae | reverse complement strand
GTGTTTAGCAGGGCCTCGAGGGTAGACAGTGTCAACTCGTTGAGCGCTGGCAAGTCTTCGACCCGATTAGATAGGTCAGCTCCAAGAAGAAGATGAATACGTCTTAAGTAAGAGAAAGAAGACCTGAGTAAAAACAGTACCCGATAGGCTCCCAGAAATAGAAGGCGAGCGGCGGCATTTTTCAGCTTTAATCTTCAACCTTCAATGGCTGCTGTAAGCCCTTCGGGACAAAGTAGCACACCTAGTAGCTCCAGATCGTCCTTGGCGGTTACCTTGCAGACGGGCAGGAGGTATTGGAGTAACTGTATATCAGAAGCCTTATGAGTAGAGCCAAGGATGCACACTTTGCATTTGGCAGGATTTAACTCTAACCCAGATGTTACATCGAAGTTAAGGACCCGTCGAATGTGCTCGGCTACCGTATGAACGTTTCCTCCTAATAGGCCATCGTCAAGGTATCAGAGGTTCCGTGGGATCTTGAAGGAATTTACCAGATCCTTGATACCCAGACAAAACAGAGGTGATGCTAAGGGGTCCGCCTGCTGCAGTCCGGTGGCGGACGAAATCACATGCTCAGGCAGAACCAGATAGGAAAGATGTCGATATGCCAGCCCGACATGGTGTAATATGTAGATGAGGGGCGTGGGATGCAACGACCTTCATCAGGTTATCGCGTCTCATACTGTTGAAAGCGTTTCTAAAATCGAGCTTTACAAGAACCCCTGGAGGTTCGCGCGAATCGAGGAAGGCACGGGTTGCGTGAATGGTTACCTCGGTTCAACCCGGCGTCGCAAATCCCAACAGATGTGCAGCAGTTGCGTGAGAAATAACAGCTTTGTTGTGGTTGCATCCGATTTTCGCGACGAGCCTGCGTAGTGTAGACGAATGCGGAATTGGTCGTACGGATCCGTCCTTTTTCTTAAGGACAAATAGTGTTGCGCCAAATATTAACGGTTGGAGGCAGGGGTTGCCCCAGAGTAGAATGTCTACAACCTTTGCCAATGCGGAGAGCAAGTTAGCGGCGACGTCTTCGAGGGACGGGGAAAGAAAGTCCATTAATAACCGCGGTCTCATGACGTCTAGCCCTGCGGCGGAGCTCTTGGAGAACCTCTTAAAAGCCACCTTATATCCGTTTTTGTTGTGACATAATAATTTTCATCATAATATTTTGAGTGCTAGCAGATGAAGAACTGTCTTTTTTTAGTAGCAGAAAGCACGCTTAATTTCGAAATACAGCTAGCTCATTCTGAGATTAAAACTATTTGTTAATGTTTAATTATTTCTTTTATTGTGGAGTGCTCTAGAACTCACTCATTTTTTGCCCTCACTCATTTTTTGCCCTTACTCATTTTTTGCCCCATTAGTGCCCGGCCATGGCCGCCGGCCGATCAAACGGCAGCTTGATCTGCGTACTCTCGGCCTCGATTCAAGAATGCTTACAGCGCGAGACGATACTGACAAGAGCAACAGTGTTTTTAAGGAGGTTGTTAAGGCTGCTATAGTTAAACAAAGAAGATGGGGGAGAAGGCCAGGGCTATGGTTCAACTAGGCCTACTTTCTAAAACGTTGGGAAATGTTGGAGCTCCTGCGAAGAGTGCTGTACTTCCTGACCCTCAGACGATTGCTGAACGTAATGTAATCTATGGGCAACATATAGTATCTTATAAAAAGCTGCTTATAGTAGGCGCTGATATGAAAATGAGAAAGAGGCGTGCCTGCTTTAGTATGCAAAGGCTGCGCTCTACGTCTATCTAATTCGCCGCAGGCAAAAGAGTATGCACAGAATAACTGACCAGTGGGTTCCTTCACCTGGCTGCTTTGCTCCTGGATGAGCATGTTCCAATTCTTTTGATCGAGCAACTGTTAACGTCCGAACAGCACCTTATGAACTTGCTTCTCAGGAAAGTGGAGGTCGCTGCTGTACTACGAATCCTGCCCAAAAGGATGAGTAGAAGGCGGTCCAGACGGGATCTACTACGAGCATTGGATACAGTCGGGAGATGCAATGACAGCCCATCCTTGTTGTCTGTTGACACAGATACTCAGAGGGGGTCGCATAACCCAAGTCTGCCACAATGCAAGACCAACGTTTTCAAAGTATAAAGCGGTGATGATGTGGACAATCCAAAACTATATCGGAGTCTTTCGTTAAAACGCACTTTAAAATATCTTCGCTAAGGTGGTCATACGGAGAGAGTCTCCAACTGTAGAGAAAGCCTTTCTACCAAAGCAATGCGGGTTCTGGAAGGGCCGAAGATGAGTGGGTGCTGGCAAAACTCGCGGGTTACTAATATACAGTCTTCATCGACTGTGTAATGACCTTCGATAAAGCCATCTACCATGTACTGGTTCATTTGTTTCAACAAGCTGGTGGTTTTATTCTTAGGGTGCTCTCCAGCTTCTTTGGGGCGACGTGTGGGGTGGCGAGACTATACAGCTAAGGCAAAACGTGCGGGCAACGTCGCAGGGAAACACGCTCAACTGCCTTACATTCTCGCCTACTCATTGCGGGAGGCGTTAAACAACTCAGTTATCATAATGTTTTCGAATGATGTCATGGTTGCACACCGCGAACTTGGAGCTATTCAACGTCTTGTGGGCCACGCTAAAGCATACCAAACCAACATAATTCAAGTCAGTTTACGGAAATCGAAAGCAATCTGGTTTCGCTGGTGAGGTTTCGCTGAGGCAGCTAAACTTATCTTTAGTAACCAACTGCTAAAGATTGCAAACTCCTTTTCATAGTTGGCTCTCATTCTTCACTATATGGGGACAGTCTTTCTACAGCAGGCCGCGGACAGGTGTCGGACAACAGTCGAGCCCGGTGGCGTAGTGGATTAAGTCTCCGCTTCGCAACCGGAAGAGACACATAGGTGCGCGGGTTCGAACCCCACCGCTGCACATTTGTATTTATGGAGGTCCGTCTATGAAGCAATGTGAAAAACAGTTCCGTGGACGTTAAATCTTGGCTGAGGGTCAGCCCGAAAACTTTTTTTAGGTGTCGGGCAACAATTGCATCCATGTACACGGGGATGAGAGATGCTCGAAGATGTTGCAGTGCGACTCTTTCAGTGTGAAGTTGCACAAATGTTGATTAATCGCCTTGGTAGGGTCTGGGGACATACATCTCTTATTGGAAAACTTTGCACAAATCAAGAATTTTTAAAGCTGAAACGCGGGTTTTCTGTCTACCGCGTTCGGCATGGAACCGATTCGTGTACCTACACTGACTGTAGGCTGCGGACCAGCTGTGAAAAAAATCAAATCAGGGTGAAGTTACTAGTCACTGAGTCAATTCAGCAATTTTTGTGGGAATAGAAAGGTAAAGTGGCGGAAGCCACATGTCTGTCATGATTACATTCGGTAAGAAAGGTATCGTACTATCACAGTTTCTGTAGTGGCTGTATTTGTCAGTTTACAGTGCAGGTCAATCACCGCATTTCCGTGTTGAGCTCCCGGTGAAATTCCTCTGGAACTCATTCGTGCTTACTCGTGTGCTAACTTGTTACGATTTACGTGTTGTTTTTATTCCACACAAAACCTGCGTATCTGTTGTCACTTGAACCAGCCAACGGCCGCAGACTATAGGATAACGCGGCGTCTACGTTCCTCCTGTGTTTCTCACTGTCCTTCAACGTTGACCGTCGCGCACCCCGCGGCAGTTCGCGCTTGACCAGACCGAGCAGAATTACCTCATGCTTCTCGTACAACGGCGTAGTCACGATACTCAGTCTTTCTTTAGGCAGGGCGGTTGCCAATTGTTGCATTCGACATTATTGTATCGTTCATATATACATATATATATATATATATATATATATATATATATATAACGCTACGGTAACAGCTTAAACCATCTCACACAGCTATAGCCGTAGTGATGTCGTAGCGCCAACTAAGGTTGTTCGTGTCAGCAGTTGTGTTGTCCAATCGGTTACGAGCGGATCCGATCCTGTTTTTCAGCTTCGACCCGACAGCAGCCGCGATTGCCCGATTGCGGGTGGTGACGGTAGAGCTGTTAACGTGAGCGATATCATGCATTGGTTGGACAATGCAAAAAACATCTCGGAAACGCGTCCAGACGGGACCACCCACTTACGTGTGTTAGTCGATGGACGCCACGATGGACGTTACCTAAACAACAAAAAACGACAACAACGACAACAATAACACCAACCGATGCCAGCGTTCGGTTGGCTGCACACGCTGCACTCGGCCAATACCACTCCAAAAACAAAAACAGATACAAAACATAAAAATAGATGGGTTTAGGCAGGGTAAATAAGGCCAGGAGGTGATTAACTAGTGCGATTGCCGAAGCCAGTTTTAACGACGGTCGACATTATCCAGACGTCGACCACCGCTCCGGGCCAGACGTAGTCGGGGTGTCACGCCATAACCGGTCGCTATGGTAGGCTCCTAGATAGGTGGGATGCACCACGGTGTGCCTCACCAGGCTTTTGTACATGGCAGTCCCCGTGTAACCGGACAAAAGCTCGGCGCAACTTATATTGATTTGTGCATGCGTGTGCATAATAAGAGCTGTGCATTTCGATAAGCAGATTCAATTTTTAATATATGTGCTCGGGTCCCGGGAAAGGCCGTGCTTACTCAGTCAATATATATTTGCTCCTAGTTCGCTATTTGTAACAGCGTTTAACCAGATTTAGTGCCACAAAGATCTTTCACTCACAATTAACGAGATGCCATCCATATGTCCATGGTATTGTTAAGCTACTATCGCGCCTTAGCGTCACACATCTAAGTAATCAAGCTTGTAATTTAAGTACAATACAGAAAGATCCTGCTTGGAAATCTCATCGAGTCGAAGTTTAGTCAGATTTGATGAAGAGCAGAGTAGATGGACGGCAACCCTAGAATTCAGAGTCACAGGTTTGATCTGAGTGCGATACACACGAGTTCAAAAGGAACAGCTTTTTTTATATTATGATTTAGACTGGCTCAATAAAGTTAAATGACTTTGACTTTACCTGTGCTTATTCTATGGTTTTGCTATCTATATATGCCAATAGTCGACCTGCCTTTCCGTACGCATATATATATATATATATATATATATATATATATGGCCGTCCAGTGGCCGGAATGAAGCGCGGTCATCAGCGTGGGACAGGCGCGATGTGTTGGTTTGTCTGTTTGTGCGTGTTATAACATAGTCAGTCAGCACACCCTCTCTTCGCCAAAGCCTCTCCACGATGGCGACGGCGACACTGACTGAAGCCGCCTCATTTAAGCGGGTCGTTCCCAACCGTTGGGCCAAGTTCAGGGAAACAACCGGCCGGCTGAAGTTGAAGTGAACGTCAGCGGTTCTCGGTGTGAGGGTCTGAGGCTTTTCGCGCGGTTTTCCTTCCTGTCTCTTTATCTAGCGGCGAGAAAGCTATGCCTGAGAACTACATCGAGAACGTTCGTTCGCGGCTTTTGGTGAAGAATTAAAGGGCAACATCGGCGTACTACGTGTACTGTAGGCCACTCTGCAGAAGGCGGCCTTCAACAGGCTCGCCTCGTCACAATGTTATCCGCCAAGACAGCCTCGCTGCTGTAGATGTTATGTTTGCAACCGTGCCGTCCAGCCGTGATGTCTGTGCAGTATATGTGATTGTTCATGTGGTTGTTTCTACGGTTTCGTAGCCGGCGGATGAAGATCCGTGTGAGGACACACTGGCCCACGTAACTGCTACTCTAAGCGCTGGTTACGCGAAAACTACGATGTTGTACATATTAATACTTGTGAGTTTGAGGCCACCTATAGACGCCAAGACGTTTTCATCGGGCACACGTAGTGAAAATAAACGCTGACTTGCCGCATCGTCTACGCGCCTACTATATGCAATTCTCGCAATGCGTAACTAGAACGCAGCCGCTCAGTTAGATTCTAGCTGTGGATTTTCCAAACCGTTCGGCAGCCTCAAGGTGATGCGCCTGTCTAATGTTCGCGATTTATGTGCTGTTAGTCGCGTGCGTGTAACGGTGCATCATAGATTTACGTCTCACAAAACGACTACGACATGCGAAGCAAATAGACCTCTTCGAGCTGTCTGCGTTCGTAAGGAATATTTTTTTTCTGTGTTTCTTCTTAGTGTTTAGACTGTGCTGAGCTTACGTCTATAACGTTGCTCATAGAACATCATATTAGCCATTAATCTTATTGTTTCAATTATGTCATATTAGCCTTTTGAGCTAAAAATGAATATATTATTATCAGCTGGCGAGAGACTTCCTTATTTCTCGAATACGCACAACTGGCGCGCAGTGCTTATGAAATTGGTTATTTAATACATTCGTAACCCACGGTCAGGAGAGGTCAAATGTTGTTGATATCTTATTGCAACCAAATCAAAGTTCTATCATCTATTAAATACTTGTTGCCGGAATCTGCTGGCGTTTTCACCCGTGAATACGCGTTGTAGTGTTTAATGGAAATTGCTTTCAATAATTACCACACGACTGACTATTAGATATTTACATGTATATATATATATATAATTATATATACATGTATGTATATATATATATATATATATATATATATATAGAGAGAGAGAGAGAGAGAGATGGAGAGATCAACGTTTATATATATATAAACGTTGATCTTGGAAATGTTTGGAGGATCAGCATTTGATGATTCAATTGATGTGTGACCAATTGAAAAAAAACAACACGGGAGAACCCAGAGTGAATTTTTGCCAGGTGCGTCTTACGTAGCATACATGCAAACTCTAAAAACCTAACGCGTGCTTTGTACTACTGTTTTAACAAGTACAAATAAACAAATTTAGAACTCATAGAACAGACAAGAGTGAGACTGAAATCGTGTTATTGCCACTTTGCTTGCAGCATATATAAACGAACCGTTACGTGGTATGTAAGCGCAGTCTGGATGACCTGTGTAAACTGTGACGCCATGTTTCTTCTTCTCTCGGTAAGGATCGTCCGCATTTTTCCAACTCCTTACACCCTGTCTAACAAACGTCGCAGACGAAGCCTTAGTGACGATTGGGCGCAATTTTGCGTTCGGAAATTGCACGCCGAGAGACGATCTTTCCACAGAAAAGGATCGTCAATACATCTAACGTTTCAAGTAAACGTTTTAATTTCAGGACTCATATCGTTAGTGTTAAGATGATGTTTCATGCATGATGTAGTGCTGTTCGATGCTTGAACCACGCACCCATCAATTCAAAAGATTTAATTTAAACGTGTGTAATGCCTTTACATCTGTAATATGAAACTTGCTGATCCTCTATTTGTTTTACTACATAAATAAAGACGCCTGAGGTTCCGACATCGAAAAATGTAGCATAATAGTCTTATGGTGTGCTTTCTTAGACTCTAGCTTAGGTAGTATATCGTTGAATATTGGCAAGTAGTGGATATATGCCATTTGCGTCGCGGCTACATTGCAGATTTTGCTTTCGATGGAATCAGCTATTTCCATCGTGGTTGGCCAGCACACACTTTACTCCGGGCCTAGGACCGAGGCTGCCCTGGCTGTGTCAGGCCGCCACATTCATCCTTCTCAAGCAAGACGCTCGTACAAAACTCCCGCATATGTTGGGTCTTTTGGTGGACAACGATATCAGCAGTTCGGAAGCCATTTGCCCACAATGTCAGTACTTCACTCAAGACCACCAAGCGAGTCCAGACCGTACTCAAACCATGTACGTATCTATAGACTGTGTCATGTCTGTAGGTTTATATATAAAATATATAAAAGTAGTTAGGTTTATACTAGCGATGTTGCGAT
The DNA here is from genome assembly GCA_003439945.1 of Dermanyssus gallinae. Taxonomy (NCBI): domain Eukaryota; kingdom Metazoa; phylum Arthropoda; class Arachnida; order Mesostigmata; family Dermanyssidae; genus Dermanyssus; species Dermanyssus gallinae. The sequence goes on along the minus strand of QVRM01003032.1, from coordinate 321,311 downwards.
CAATTAGTACAGTTTGACCAATTACAGCCGCTGCTGCGGCAATACTTATATCGGATGAATGTGTCTCTCGTACCTACCATGTTGTCAAAATTTGAATCATGATATGTGCTAGGTTACGTGTTTAAGTGATGACTCTTTAGAGAGATTCTATAAAGTGCTTCCATTTCGCGCCTGAGGTTGCCTTAACCTGGTTTGCTTCATTGGTACTCATACTTTGATTGATATTGAGGGTACCGGGGAGACGAGCTATTGCGCATCGCCGCATTGAAATCGGTGAGATGCAAACGCCGTCGTCAAACGTTGTCATTGTGTCCTATGTGTCTCCAGGCGTTATAATAGGTTTGCCTTTGGTGGGTATTTAAAAAATCGTCCATGATTTCAGCAGTCAGTGTTCTTGGTTCGGGCGTATATATATATATATATATATATAACCTAACTACTTCCAAGGATAAACCTAAGATATTATTATATTGTGTTCATCATGACTGTCCCTACTATACTAAGACGACCTATCTGTATGTTGGTGACTCGGCTACTTCTGCCTGCAGTTTAGTGAAGGCGAATATGTAGGCAATCACGGTGCACTGGTCGGTCATCAGACGCCGTCCGGCCGGCCGGGCGGTAACAACGATGGCGAACGAAGAGATGGTTACAATGGAGGCCCCGTGCAGCAAGGTCAGTACCACGGCCCAGCTCAAGTGGACGCGGAACGCGACCAGGACCAAGGCCACGGCTTGCGCGCATACGGATCAGGAGGTCCGAGAGACCATGAAATTCACAGTGGTCACAGAGGTGACGGCGATGCCAGTTATGGGGGACCCAATGAGGTGGGCCATGACGACTACTATGATGAGCCTCACCGTTCCTACGGGGGCTCCGAAGAGGTAGGTCATGCAAAAGTCAAGCAGATTTCCCAGGTTTTCTGCATCCAGAATTATCATATAAACGTTAAGTGTGTTTATGCATATACAGGGTGTTCCTATTTGTGTGGCCAAAACGCTACGGTATGGTCAAACTCGGTGAGAAAATCATTTTTGCCAATGGGTGGAAGCCGGGAAAACGTTTTGTTTAGGAGTGAGGATGAAATTTATAAAAGCAGTTATTCAGCCTTTTTTCTTCTACATAGTTGTGCAAAATCTACGTTTGCGGGAGAACCAGTCAACGCACAAAGGAACCGATCATACCGGCGTGTATGGCGGTTTTCTGCACAATAAAGTATACATTACTAGCTTGCGTAGCAAAAAGCGAATAGCCAGATTAAGGAAAGTCATGAAAAGTCAAAATGTTACGTTAACGCTTTTTTGTGCAACATCGTAATTTTTTCCATTACGACCAAAAATGCACGTCCAAAAGACTACTCTCAGGCAATAGCAGATTTAATGCCCATCATTTTCGTATCAAGGTGATGGTGCTGCGTTACGTAGTTGTCAAGTCACTAAGCTTTTTCGACAGTCATAGTTGTTATGTTTTACGTGCAAGTTTTCACGTTCAGAACCGTAAAAATTTGCCAAGACGTTTCCGCCCCCCTCCTTCCACTAGGAAAATTTATTCTCTTGTTGAAATCTACCAAACCTCAAAATATGTACCTAACTTTCTCATACGCCCTATGGAAATATGCATGCCTTCGCGTTCGATATGGCTATCGAAAAAGCTTAGTTACTTGGCAACTACGTAACGCAGCACCATCACTTTGGTACGAATGCAGTGGGCATTAAATTTGCTATTGCCTGAGAGTAGTATTTTGAACGTACATTTTCGGTCGTAATGGAAAAAATTACGATGTTGCACAAAAAAGCGTTAACGTAACATTTTGACTTTTTATGACTTTCCTTAATCTGGCTATTCGCTTTTTGCTACGCAAGCTAGTAATGTATACTTTATTGTATATATATACAGGGTGTTCCTATTTGTGTGTCCAAAACGCTAGGGTATGGTCAAACTCGGTGAGAAAGTTAGGTACGTATTTTGAGGTTTGGTAGAACTCTGCAAGAGAATAATTTTTTCTAATGGAAAGAGGGGGCGGAAACGACTTGGCAAAATGCTACGGTTCTGAACGTGAAAACTTCAACGTGAAACATAACAACTATGACTGTCGAAAAAGCTTAGTCACTTGGCAACTACGTAACGCAGCACCATCACTTTGGTACGAATGTAGTGGGCATTAAATCTGCTATTGCCTGAGAGTAGTCTTTTGGACGTGCATTTTTGGTCGTAATGGAAAAAATTACGATGTTGCACAAAAAAGCGTTAACGTAACATTTTGACTTTTTATGACTTTCCTTAATCTGGCTATTCGCTTTTTGCTACGCAAGCTAGTAATGTATACTTTATTGTGCAGAATTTTCGCCAAACACGCCGGTATGATCGATTCCTTTGTGCGTTGACTGGTTCTCCCGCAAACGTAGATTTTGCACAACTATGTAGAAGAAAAAAGACAGAATAACTGCTTTTATAAATTTCATCCTCACTCCTAAACAAAACGTTTTCCCGGCTTCCACCCATTGGCAAAAATGATTTTCTCACCGAGTTTGACCATACCGTAGCGTTTTGGACACACAAATAGGAACACCCTGTATATATGTGTTGACTGGTTGGAATATTACTATTTAAAGACTAGCATATTTGCTGGTATTTCTGCTGCGTTTCACTAATAAATGACCATAATTGTGAGGTTCTAACTTACGCTATCCAATTTAGTATCCGTGGTGAAACTCAGAACTGTAATTGATGTGGCATGCCAACTACATATATATATATATATACGTTACTAAATTAGGTTGGAGGAGGACCTCACCATAGCGACGGAGGCTCGTATGGGGATCGCGAGAACCACGACGGTCCATCAGGAGATGCGGGTGGCAGTTACGAAGGGGATCCGGGAAGGTCTCAACGAACATCTTATCACTCAGATGGCCCTCACCAGCACAGTGATCAGGTCGTCCATTTGCCTCACGAAGGGTAAGTGGCTCACTGATTGACTTTGAACAAAGCTGAGAGTATGCAGGAATGAACAAAAAAGTACGTTGTTTTTAATAATGGACTGGCATCCGTCTTTCGTGGACATAAAATCACCGAGAGGCAATTCACAGAGGGCCGGACATGTTGAGATATCTAGTTTCTTTCAACTTTTACAACAGTGTTCGTGGCAGCATAGCCGGTGGCTCTCAGCGGAATAGTTTATCATATATTTTCAATGAGCATTGTTCAAATAAAATTGGGATCAATAACGGCGACCGAACCGGCAACACCCGGTAGATGACAACCGAGACTAGTCTAAGAGACCCAGAGAACCATGCCACCACCTGGGCTAAGGCCCAATGCTAGGTGCATGTGAGGAGAACACATTTTTCTTCTCAAATTCTTGTGATTGTAATCTGGCAATTTGCAAAAACTGAGCCTACTCTTCTTTAGATAAGATTTGGTTTGGCCCGATGGTTTAGATCCCGGCACGTGTGTAAGAACGATCTGTTTTAACGATTGTTTGTCTTACTGCCACTTTGTTGCGCTGGTTACAACGTTTCGGTCCATCGCTATCAGAGTAGAAGGTGTGAGTAGGGGGCCCAAGGGAAGTTGTTGTGTAGGGTTTTGTTCAAGCTGCTGATTGCCTGCGCCAGTCGCAGCATTTGTCAGGCCGTAGCTGCGTTTGTCGGTCGTGCTAGACCAGCCATGGTTGCAGCTGTCCCGCGCAGTCGAAGAACTTGTTGCTCTGGCGGCGTTGAAAGCCACTCCACCTCGCTGATGGAAGTGCGGTACCGGCCATTGGAATCAATGCGAAGCAGACGTGTTATAACGGTAAAGGCGACGACAACAGCAGCACGAAACAAATGAAAGCAGTAACGCAAATCGCGACGACGACGACGACAACAACAACAGCGCCTGCGTCAGCAGCAAGTCTTAAAAAGACGCGACTTCAGAGGAAGCTTGCTTTGATGCTCGGCCATAACGCAGTCTGCAGCTTCAAAGCTTGCGGTTGATTGATCCGGTCGGCGTGCCAAGAGGTGGTGCCCTTTCCCAGACCGGAAACGAAAACCCGATTTTCCCTGCCTGTCAAAACAAACGATTGCTTGTTAGCCAATGTTTCTGTCTTTCGCTGTGATTCTGGCACTCCCCTTGTCTCTCGTACACACGCACACTTATCCGTGATATTTTCTTGCGAGAAATATCATCATAATTTGTATTCGGGAAATGACGAGCGGCGGGTGGTGAGAAGGTGGTAGAGTGCTGCGATGTTGTTCATTTTGTTCGTATGATGGACGGATCTTTCTTTCGTGCCACATCTTTGTCTTTTGTTCTATATATGTGGTAGCAGTCTTTCTCGCAGCCATTTGACCAGAGACCATACGTCTGACTGATGCCAATGATGACTAGTTGTTGTTGAGTAGAAATTTGTTTAGTTACGTTCATTTTATGTTCGTCAAGTCTAAAACTTAGCAAAGCTATACAAACTAAGGCTGGGATTAAGGGAAAATATTTGAGCACCACCATTTACTCTGCTTCTTATTTACTCCAGTCGTTTTGGAAGACCATTTTGATTGCCGAATTTTGTTCAGTTCTTCACGGTGGACCATTTTAACTAATATCTGTGGAGCGTCAGCTACCTGAGCAGGCCCCTGCTAAGCAAATCTGTCCACAAAACCGAAAATATCGCCGTCGGTGTTAAAGTTAGGCTTACCTTGCATTGGATACTGGATCTTTCACGTGTGTTCATTAGCTCATCGATCATGCCCATTGGGATAAACGATGGCCATAGTTGCCCCTAACGTTTAAAATCATGTCATTGTTTCTTGCATCGGCTTTTTCGCCCTCCGTCCTCGCGACGCTATCAGATCAAATCTAAAGTCTTCCCTGTGCCTGTGGATGGCTAGCACAGTAATCAAACCTTCCAACAGACACCCCCAGACCTGTCCAAATTTGAAGAATTTGGAAGTATCTGCATTTAAACTGCAATTCAGCTGGCATACGAGAAACCTTAGAAGCTTGTCAAACAGAGATTATTACAGAACTCGTACCTTCTGTTTTTTGGACAAATTGGGTTTGATAAAGTTTGAACTACAGACTCAACGCACAGATGTTACTCTCGTGGCAACGGGATCTTTTTTTTTTTTTTTTTTATACAGGAGGGGGAAATGCTTTTAGGCACGTTGTGCAGGACTACACGCCGGCTGGTAGCTCGATGACTACCAAAGCCTTTATATTACCTGCTAAAACCCTCATACCTCCTGTCATCCCCCGTAACCGGGTCCTATAGGTGAAACTAATATTGCTCACAGTTAAGGGGGAGGAGTCTCTAATACTATCATAACCTATCTTGTATCTATCCGCACCGGTTCTTGTTTAAAACTCTGTAAATTAGTTTTTCTTGCAAATCAGGCCCTCACAAAGCTCATATCTGGGCGCCAGCCGTTAGATCGACCGCCACCGAGACCACATCCACCATCACGCCAATAACTTCGCCAACCGCATCGTTTACAATGAAGTCGGCGGCGCGTCGTCGTACAGCCTCCTCCTTAATCATCATTATCCCTGCTATTACGCACGCAAGTCTGTTCCACTGTTTTCGAGACTCCCACATACGTGCGACAACATCCGTAATCCATTCTTGTGGCAACGGGATCTGTGTGCTATTTCCGAACTCTACCGTTTGTATATATATATATATATATATATATATATATATATATATATACTTTTGTACCGTTGTATATATACTTAAGAGGTTCGGCAAATGCTCATGCACAGTCCGTAGACAAAGGGACCTGTAGCGAAGTACTTAGCAGACAAGAGATTCGGTCGTGACACGTCCGCTTCGTTTGCATTTCCATTTCGCGGATCTTTCATCAGGCACGGACAAAACCGTCTGCGCTACGGTGTTCGCCAAACAGGACATCAACAACAACAGCAGCAGCAGCCGCCGCAGCAATACTATAATCCAGGTTCACATGGAGGTTCTTATGGAGGCGACGGTGAGGACTACGGCGGACACAGCCAGCAACACGGTCATCACGGTCAACATAGTGTGTCATCTCTGCCTTCCGGCTATGGTGGCGGTCCGGTGTCCTCGAGCCCTCGATTGCACCGTCCTACCCAGTCTAGCCATGACGGTACATCGTCACTGAACTCCCACTATGAAGAACCGCAATATCAGCACGTGCTGGATAGCGCCGTTTCGCAGCCGCATCACAACGATATGCAACATGGCCAGATTCTTGTTGGACGACCAGTGAAGCTCATCGACGACTCGCCGGCAGTATACCGTAAGTCGAGGAAGGGTGACATGAATTTCTATGATCACGATCGTTCATTCACCAGCGCTAACAGCTTTGTGAACAGAGAGCCGAATAGTGGTGTACCAATCTGGTATCAAGAACCCGTGTGTGCAAACTTACTTGCTGCCAATCGGCGAACAAGTTCGATACGCAGACGGGGAGACCACTTACTGTGGTGAACGAACGCAATGCGGTGATGCGATAGTACGCATTCTTACCAAGGCATACGTACACGCTGTGAATACACTAACGCTCTTTGCTAATCTGTTCTCACTGTAAATCTAGTAGGCTGTTCAAAACGTTTTTTTCTTTTTCAGAATGAAAACCAATAATTTTCTATTTTTATTCGATACTTCCCGATAAGCTCAGTACACTTTTTCCATCGGGGTTTAGGCAGACGACAATATGCATTGACAGCAGGCACTTCATTGCCGGAAAAAGCTTTCCACTGAGACTTTTCTTCAAAATTCCAAACAGGAAACAATCACAAGTGCCAGATCTGAAGAATATGATGATTGTAAATAAGTTCGAATCTCAATTCGGCCAGTTTTGTCGATGCTAGCCGCGGATTGTGTGACGGAGCATTGTCAAACTGGACAATCTTCTTTTGCAAAGCTGGCCGTTGCTTAGTCAGTTCTTGCCGCAGGCGGTCCAACAGTCCGGCATAATATTCTCCTGTGATCTCTCAATCGCTCTTAAGGTAGTCGACCGAGTTATACTGTATTGGTCCCAAAAAACCTTAGCCCTTTCCGGTCAATGCGTCTCTTTGTCCTTGATTGAGCAAGTGCGAATCCCATTTTCCTCTGAGCTTTTGCATCTTCAAATTATCATGTCGGATAGTATACGAAACCGTTTTCCTCACCAGCACCCGTTTTTGGGTATCCTGATCGTGGTTCATCTTTTGTGCTCGTGCGACCTCTTTTAAACTTATTAATCCATTGGGAAACAGCGGCAAAGCATGGTGCAAAGTCACCGTAAATCTCGTTTAGTAAGTTTAAGAAGTTAGTTTTCACTTGGGTCGCATTCCAACTTTGGATCGAAAAATGCTTATAATTTTCCAGAATCACGCAAATACGTTGAACGAGAAAAGCGGCCAAAGAAAGTTGTTATGCATCAAAACTCGAATTCTAAGCAGCTTATCCTAAAAGTGTTTTGAACTGCCTGTACTTACGGAGTTCAGAAGTAACGGCAACAATTTTATCAATGTTTCATCAACCAATTTTACAGTTAAATATACAACAACTAAATGTTACCCATTCAGTAACCTAACGTAGTTATTACTTGTATCTTCACCACGTTGACGTTAAAAGGTCTGTCCGTTTCGTCGCCGGTCGTGATGGGGCAACACAAGCCTTTAGTGCTGCTCACAACACCAGTCTCAGCAGCCAGCGCAGCTGATGCATCTGGGCCAATCCACACCGCTGTCCGGCCATTACGGTAAGGATTCCTGCGCAAAAGCAAATATTCTCTTTCATTGAGCACAATACTTCTTAGTAGAGCTGGAGCGCTTCGGAGAGGTTCTACAATCTGGTTCGAGATTTTATATATATATATATATGAAAACCGATAATTTTCATATAAGTGTCATTTTAAAAATCTCACATAGCTTTTGCTTTGTCGCTTCAAAAATGTGATATAATGCAATATATTTCGCGTAAATATGATATACTATCGCATTAACACCCTTAAATAAGAACTGTTAACAAATTTTTTTTTAACTTGCCTGGACATATATGCATTTAGTGGTTAGTTGGCCTGTTGTTAAGGTCTGGCCTGACTCCTGAATGGTTTCGAGAAAAGTTTCAGTATAACTGAAAAGTAATGTTTTGTGATCAACAATGCGGCGGCCTACGCTGCCCTCCCCATCTTAAATTTAATAAAAGGAAACACAGAAACATAAGCAATATACAACATTTGTAGACAATGAGCTTTGATGATCCACAAACCATATATATATACATTTTTTTTCGTATAACACATTACGTATATGTTACACATATTACGAGAAAACTACAGTTAATTAAACTTCCTTCCAACCGCGCCACGTATAGGTACCAAATTAGTTTAAAGATAATGCAGATATTTTAACCATTTTCTCTTCCTCCTCAAATCAATGACATACAGAAATTGTTCGGTTCGGTATGTGCATTAGATCATCTCTAAGCGATTAGTACGAACTACACAGTACGAAAGTACGAAGAACTTAAAATGTGGCGTTTAGTCTTTGGATCGAATAACTAATAAATGTTCATTGATAGTAGAAGACACATCGAAATCAGCGCATAGAGCATAGTACGTAGCACAGAATGTTACAGTTTTCTAATACTCAGCCAACATTTAATATACGTGTTGTAAGACTATGTGACGACTCTATTATTCACCATCGAGAAGCCGCATATAACGCAGTATAATTTAAGCAAGACCTATGTGGCAACACAGATGCTGTGGTTAAACTAATTTGTTCAATCACAGCATCTGTATTGCTACAGAGATCGTAGATACATTTTCTACACACATTTTTGTTTTGGAAAGATGGTCTAAGCAAGGATCGGGCAGTGTCAACGATCCTTACATTTTGGAAATACTTAGAGCCGTAAGTGCAGTGAGTGCACAGTCCGTTGTAGTAATCTTACTTAGTAAAGCAAAATAATTGTCGTTCTTCTTGCCATATTTTGTTAAAGCTACAACAAGAGAACAATGAAGGGGCAGGTTTTGCCATGTATATGTTTTTTTTAAACAAAATACTTGTGCTTTGACGCCTAAGATAGAATGTCAATAATGTGTGTAGAGCCCCCGTAAAGACGGGCTTTAGTGGTTCAAGCCTGCTTACTTTCGTAGCCTTCCTAGATATAGGCGTGTTAGGACCCATTCTAGATCTCTCATGTAACCGAAGCAGTGGAAAAACTAAACTCTTTCGAATTTCGCGGGAGTAACTATGACTTTCTTTCCAGCGTGTCTACTTGTGAGGTGCGCGGATTATGCGTGCTGCGGGCACAGCACTGCCTGCTGCTTTTTCTGACGCAGTCTTTGTATTTTATCTAAAATCCTGCAAGAATACTTTGCGCCTCTAAACTCACATTGGCCGTGATTGGGGGTTTGATCGGGGCCCGTCTGAAATTTACCCGGGGTCCTTAGTTATAAAGTCTGACCCTAAGAAGGCTTTCTAAATTTCTTAAAGTATGATAATAATAGCTGCAACAATCCACTACGTTTGAGTAGGTATGTTTCTACTATCTCATAGTTCATCGAAATACTTTTAAGTAATTTATTTTTTATTTCAATGACGTACAATTTGAAAAGTATTAGACGTTTTACCAGCAAGTTGCTCGTCTCATAAATAGCGCAGAAATGAGTTATATGAACGTTGCAAATTAACTGAGACAACATGTTAAGTTCTTACTTGATTTAACTTACTGCTGACGCGTATAATGGTTTTTCTTTCAGAAATTGCACAGGCAGCTCCATGGCTCAGCACTGGCGGGACTCTGCTTGAAGCAACGCTAAAAGCATAATACGAACGACCCGTAATACCTCACAAATGGGACCACTGAAAATAATTTATTTTTGTTGGTTGCGGAAGTTCATATTAAGGCATGTAAACTCATCCATATAAATCTTTCGTCAATGTTTGCCGATGAAAGTTCATTCCGTCTTCAAATTTGTTTAAATAGGAAAAACACGTGTAAACTATTTTAAGATTGGCCGGACCTGGATTTAAAACTGTGACTAGCCTTGGCTAAATACATTTAACTTCGTCTAACGACTAATGTGGCTTTTTGCAGCCGAAACTCTCGTTTAAAATTCGTGTTTCGAAGTGTCATTTTAAAGATCTCACATAGCTTTTGCTTTGTCGCTTCAAAAATATGATATAATGCGCTATATTTCTGCGTAAATAGGCTATACAATCGCATTAACACCCCAAAATAAGAACTGTTAACAAAAATTAATGGGTTAACGTGTCTGAACATATATGCATTTAGTGGTTAGTTGACCCGTTGTTTAGGTCTGGCCTGACTCCTGAATGGTTTCGAGAAAAGTCTGAGTATAACTGGAAAGTAATGCCTTGCGATCAACAATGCTACGGCCCGCGCTTTCCCTCCCCACCTTAAATATAGAAACAAAGAAACATTAGCAATATACAAAATTTGTAGACAATGAGCTTTGGTGATCCATAAACCAGGAGGCAGTAAAGTACTTGTTTCCTCAGTCAAAGGAGATAGATATATTAAATATGCTCAAATCGGCTGTAACTACAGGTGACGAACAATGAAAAACGACCAACCCAGCCAACCGAAGCGACGCAGTTTAAGTTGATGACTGCAAATGTGTCTAGCGAAGCAAAAAGCGGCAAGTGTGCATAGAAGGGCGGTTACGCACCGTATAATGACTTGGTCTCTATCACGATATAGACTCTTACATGCGTGCAACTCAGACAGTAGTTTTGTTTAGAATGATGGGTATGAGTGAGATTAGTGTGAGTCCATATCTAACTTTGGCAGTATACTGTCGTGATTATTTTGCTGTTGTACTAAAACAGACGGAGCAAATCGTGTGGAAACAATTATATAAATCAGTTTTCAGCTCGTGGTTTTTATTACAAAACGACTATTACTTTACATGTTTTCGGTTTACATCATGACGTAGCACCATAGCACAACTTTTGGAGCAAATATTTTGAGTTTGAGAACTATATAAATGTGCTAACATTCGTGTAAACATATTAGAGATAGGATGATGAACATCCATAGATACTTTGATAGACATCGATTAAACTAAAGTATGCGGGTTCTAGCGTAAACACAAACTATACATTTCACGTAGATATCGTCCAAAGATTGGCGACAACAGTAGCCGAAGAGTGAGGACTAGCTGGCAATATTTCAATATTGACTATTGGACATCCGTGGATACGTTCGCTTTATTTTGCATTACTATACGCACTTTTTGTGAACGTGTGCATAACGCGTGTAGCATATAGGCGACAAAAGCGGTTGTCCCATACAGTTTCTCGTATAATCGAATCGAGCGCGGTACTGTAATGTACATCCAATTGTTTGGCTAAACGCATCTCTGTAAATGCGTATTCGTTGACACTAAAATTGTGCTTGTTTAGAATGTGTACGGTTTAGTGCGTGTGTAATCCGCGTAGTTCTGTAAGCTTGACTTGTGTTTTAGTGCACACCAAGATTCAAGGTGTCTATCAAAATAAGAGTCGCAAAACTATTATTATTGTTTGTTTAATTTCTATGCAACCGGCTTGATCCCTCACCTGGATTTGTAAGTGTTTTTTTTTGCGGAGATCTCAGTAGTAGTGATTGTATTCCAATTACCACAAAGTTCATCGTAACAGCAACTCGGTAGAAGCAAGTTAAAACATTTAAAGGCCTATCTCGAACAGCAAAATGTTCGTTGCAAACATGAGCTAGTTGGTGGTCTGAATAGCACAATCTGCAAATGCTAATACGTACAAATACCACAATGGCTAATATCTGAAATCACTATAGTGCCGGACGTGTCTCTTTTAGACAGTCTGTTACGTTTAGTTTCTGCAATGCATTTAGTGAAAGAATCTTGCCAAGGGCAAGGCTCTTACACTCGGAGCTAAATCCGTTCAGCCTCTCTCTCATGCGACTCCTCTTGGCACACCAGCGCCGGTTATTGCTTTAACGTTTGGCAAAAGGGGATTCTAGGCCAAATCAAACATACTTGTTCTTAGTTTTTTGGCTGGCCAAAGATTACTATTTGCCATCACTCATCTCCCCCTTCGCCTAGATCCACGCGTTTGTTATACTACTAGTTACTAGTAAGGGGAATGTGGCTGCATTACAATGTTCAACCTGCTTCAACAAAGTCAACGAAGATTAACAGACTCTACTCGGGCAGAATAGAGTTCGTTGTTCTGTTGCAACGACCTGTCTCTTTAGAACGATGCGTTAGCCGCCTAAGCTAGCGCCGTTGCGGGGTCGATGACATTGTGTCGCTTCGTCGGTTTTTACTGTATTTAGTCTACGCTTGAAATTAAGGGGTCTCTAAGTCATTCATCGGGCTGAGTTTGTGAGTAACTATGTCACATACACACAAATCAAGGCTCTATCGCGCGTACCATCTGTGACAATCCGTGTAGCTAAACACCACGTTGATGGACAAAGACAACAAAAGCACATTTCCACTGACCTCTGCAATGGTCGATAATTGATTATAATAAATACAACTTAAGACAAACAACTTGTCATGGTAAAGTGTCAGCTTAGTAAAAATAACTAAAAAAAACGCAGTAAAATCAAATAAAGACTAATTAACGTTTCTTGCCATTATATGAGTATCTGGAGAGCTAAAGTAGCATCGTCATATCATACTGTAATGCACCACGTTTTTAAGTGGGCGTCTTCCAGGTAAAAAGTGCTTAAATCAGGTTTTTTCGAGACACTAGTTGAGCGCTCTTTGGTCGACTAACTCATGTCCAAACAGGAATTTAGCGGTGATTCAATGCACCAGGATAATCGACTAGAGTTTTTGAAATGCAATATCTACACCTTACTAAATCAATCAACGTTTTTAAATGCATAAACAAAATATCACGAGGTCACTTCACAAGGAGGGATCAAATACCAGTGTTAAGATCTACCGGTCGGTTGCACAGTGCACCGTACTTCGTCGAAGAATTCGTGCAAGAAAGAAATAAATTCATACTTGAAGAGAAAGAAATAAATGCATGCAAGAAAGAAATAAATGCATGAATATCAAAGTAAACAACGCAAATGGGTAAGGTTGGAGGAGGGGGTGACAGAAATGGAAAAACTGAAGTGGAATGCTTTCTGTTTTTCTCCCTGCCTGTTCTTCTAATGATAAATAGCAATGTAACATACAGAGAAAGAGAGACTTCTGTAAACTGGTTGTCGTTAGCGTCTTTGATCGGAAAATCGTGGCCACTGCTTTACACGGCATCTAGGCAATGTGACCTCATCTCTTGAAGTCGAGGGGGCCCTTGACTACATTAAGACGAGGTCCTTGATATGATAGAACTCTCAGGGTCCACATCACTGGCTTTAACAGATCAGTAGTTTTACTGGTGTTGCTCCCTTTTCCTTGTTAATTCTGTACAATGAAAATACCTCTCTCCTTCAAACAAACCATAACATTCCTATCCATAATACAAAAAACAATATAACGTGACCCGGAGCCTTTCGGCCAATAAGACTTAGTCCCTTTCTTAATAAACTAGTGAAATGTGTCCTTTAGTGACCTAGACCCTACTATTGTACTGTCTTGATCATTCCTTATCGCCATACCTCCGCACCCATGAGCATCAGATAAATTCACCTAATTACTTAAGAAACCACGCATTTACATTGTTCTTCTATAGCAGATCCATTCAGCTCACCTGGTTAATTTACACCTTATTCCCGGTATGCATTGACAAGGGAGTAGCAAAACACACTGTTTTAAGCCCACTTCTCTGTCTCAGTATACCTCACCCCTACTATTAACTGTGGATTACCATTTGATAACAGCAACTGCGGATTACCAACACAATTGACTCCGTAATTAAATTTTTATAGTTATTAGTGATTAGCTTCCAATACTGGGACATTTTTCTTCAGAAAGCCACAAAGCAGGTTTAAATGTTCGTTTTCTTCTTCTTATTTAAGGAAGTCCATGAACTACTGCACACCTTCAACGCCAAGGAGCTCTTCGTTAATAGCTGCCACATTAGGTACAAATGCAGTATATATTTACAATACTTGCTCTAAGATGATGCGAATCAAGGACGTTTGCGCGTTTAGCGTTGTAGTCGCTAAAGGATCTTAGCGTGCGCCCTGCTGTTTGATGGCCTCTAGGACCTTGTCGACAGTATAGATGTTATTACCTGGATGGTCCTTTAAGCTCCCAGAAGGATACGTAAACACGTAAGCACAGAAAAGCAATTATGAACTCATATAACATGCGCTCCCACAATCACCGGAAGCTCTAATGTAAGCGTTCCGAAAGAACACTGAGCAGGTTCCTGCTTCGTCCTAGCCATTGCCTGCTCACGGGGAACGAGGTGTAATGCCTCACATAAAAGCTATATACGCCACGACCGGTAAGATATATATATATATATATATATATATAGCCTTCATATCCACACTGCAAAAGGCTGAAACCAGAAACGACCTACCGTTCTGGACAATGCTTTTTACGTTCACACTAGTAGTGGTACAGGCGCCAAGCTGAAAGCCAAATGAATGGGGTTAAACAGGCAGTATGGCCTAGCCTTGAAACATTCAATTTCGGCATAATATTTGGTTATTGTTGTGAACATGTCAAGAATATCAAGACAAGCCCTGCGAGTGAAGCGCACCTTGCCCTGAGCGATTTTGATTTTCTAGCAGGCCCCTAAATATCCAACCAGCCACATCGGTCGAAGATGTTAAAGTTGATTTCAACTCATTCACAAAATGCTTGTCAGCCAGATTCGATTTCGTATGCATTTAAGTGCGACTGTGTGCCCAGTGAGCAGGCTTGGCGAAACTCCTGTCCGAATCAGACATTATCAGATGGGGACCATCACGGTCATCATCGCTATGAGATAGGCGACTCGTAACCGCATGCCTAATACCGATTTACCGCATAAGGTAACCATAGGTTCGAGGAAGTCTATCCTCGCAACCATTATATGCGGGTGTGGCAAATTCAAAGGGCTGGAATGCACCCGACTAGAAAACAGATTGTACGCGTAATTAAGAAATCAGTGTCTAACATATATAACGGCTGGTACAATGGAGCGAAGTTCTCGTTTATAAACGAGTCAGTATGTTAGAGCTGAACGCATCAATGTGCTAAGTCTTTACCCGATGATTGTGCCACCAAACTCAGTCGCCAAAGCAGCATAGAGACTCAAAATACTGCTACCAGAGTGCAGAATTCTAATATTATTATGGTATATTAACACCCCGGTTGGGTACATTATAAACATGTGCATCAACATGTCTATTGCTTTCTTCTCTCTTCTTGCTAGTTGTCAACTGAACTGCTTGGCATGCTGCGGGGGTGGTATCTGTCGCACTGGCCAGAGCATTTCGTGCACCTACAACACTCATGAGGACCTTCCGTGCTGCATTATACGTGATGAAACCCGTGGGTTTCAAACGCCGTGGTTAGATGTCTACTTTTATATACGGCTGCTCGCCAGGCCATTGCTACCGTAGTGTATATTCCTATGTCGATTTCCTTTAATTTCTCCGTCCACTTCATAGTGTAGGCCTTAAACACTCTCGTCCTAGATAAACCCCATCATTAGAGTCCCCCCTTTAAGATATGAATTATTCTATTCCTACAAGAATTTGCTAACTCCAAGACCCGTTTCATGAGCAACAACTTACTGAAGATCTGCCTCTACTAATTTCTCCCATATGAGCGATAAACCGAATGTTGCTATTAGTATTTTTACTACATTAACCCCGGCTCGAAGAACGTCGTCTTTTGACAATCAATGCCCTGTTCGAAACCTAACTGATACTGTTTTTTGCCAGTTAATGCTAAGCCCCATCTCGTCCATATAATCCATTAGTAATTTCAGTCCCTGTTTAACCCTACACAGACTCCTACCGTAGAACGCAATGTCATCTGCATACATTAGAGTACTTGCCCAAGTCTCATCTCGAGTCCACCCCTGCCTCAGGTGCCGGTTAGGTAGCCCTCGCAATAATAACGAAAAAGCAACGAGCTGAGTCCGTCGACTTGGGCCACTCGTGTAGTCTGCTCTACTCTTCCTACAATTCCTATACCGTTGACGATGCTTACGGTGATACGGGACTTCTTCCAAGACTAACCTCTCTATAATTTTGCTTATCGGCGCTAGGTCAAAAGCGGCCTTAAATATTCGTCTGCATTCGTCAAATAGAGCTTGCCAGCACGATGCCGGCGCCAACGTTTGCTTTATATGTTCGTTTCTTATCACATCGTTTCCGGACGCTTTGCCTCTAGGCGTCCTTTTAATTGCCCTAACAAAGTCCTCGATTGTGACTGCACGAATCACCAATTCCCGTGCAAATTCTATATATTTATTCTAAGCCCCATTGTAAAATATATTTTTTTTGCGGTGGTCTTGGTTCTCTGTAGCACAGTAGCAAAGTGCTTCATCAGTCGCTCAGTCTCTTCTGGGTACTGCCGTTTTCTTTTCTGTTTGGCCACTTGTGCGAACAAATCTCTGCTTCTCCAACAACTCCCACTCCCGGCGTTTCCAACACTTTTGGTTTTCGTACGTGGATGTTCCTCGCGCTATTTTCTTTGCTATTATCGCAAACGGCTTTATAACCGGAAAATGCTTTACATTGTCCCTAGTTAGTCTGTTGGCATTTTTCGCTGCTCTATATCGGTCGTTGAACCAGGGCCTTTCATATTGTTCTTGATGCGGAATCATTGCAATTTTTGTTCAGATTTTTCAGTTTACGCTCATAAGACCCTATTCGTATCTCTTTTCGTGAACACACGGTGCCTGTCTCAGCACCGCTTCAACCACTAGCATTATACGTTTGGTCGTGATTTCGGTGGAATTTACACCTGCCGGTATAAATTATGGTTTACATAAGCTGCTATATTTGCTATCCCCTTATTCATCTTTTTATTTCTTTAATTTTTGTTCTCGTAGATACTGAACCTCCCCCCACTTGGCCTGCCCCGTTCCTCACCTTTATGTGCTTGTGCGTGATATTCATAGAAGCCCCTTAAAGTGAATGGTGTTACAGCCCTAGTTTCCGTCAAAATTAGAATATTCACTTCTCGAAGTGCTTCTGCACATAACAGTTATAATACGCCATGCGGTTTGCCATTCCACAACACTACCTTGATAACTTCACTACCTTGATAACTTGTGTAAGCTTTTCTCGATTGCGATTGCTTTGTTTTCATGAGTTCTCCTGCGGAGTCCAAATTTTGGTATTTGGCGTACGCATAGGAATGTTCTGATCTTTCCTGGGCGCCACTGAGCCTTTGATCCACGGGGGTTATTCTGTTGTTATCGCAGTCAACTTTATTCATTAGGGGGTGCCGCAGTTCCTTTGGCATTACTAGAAAAAACTAGCTGGATGGACTCAGCCAGCGAGGTAGGGTTCACTGAGCTCTTCTCTGGCTGTGCCATTGCTCCTCTTGCTGTGAGTAGGACAACATGAAGTGCGGATTCCAAAAGCTTTAAAATAACTGTCGTAATAGTACCTTGTAGGATTGGAGATAGTCTGCGGAGCACTTATTCTAAAATACTGTCCGCTGACGAATGTGACGATAGGTTGCGCATAGTATCTGTGGGGATATGACTTCAGTTGCTTTCTTAACAACAGCTAAGCGTTGCAATCATTTCTGAGACGCTCCATAGAGCGTTATTTTCGACCTCAGGGTTTTGGGGCCTTACAGTTAGCGGCGAAATGATCTAAACTATAACACTAGTAGTATTGCACGGGCTTATCATAGAGTATGACTTCATGTCGCTTAAGCCCCAGACGCGGCGGCGTGGTCTAGGGGACTAGTGCGCTAGTCATGGTTGTCATCTACCGGGGTGTTGCCGGTTCGATCCCCGATGGTGATCGAATTTTCGTTGAGCGATGCTCATTGAGAATAGATGATAAACCATACCGCTGAGAGTCAGCGGCCATGCTGCCACAAGGACTGTTGGCGAAACCCTAGATATCTTAACATGTCCGGCCCTCGGTGCATTGAAGATATACCTCAGGTTAAGTGCCCGTAGGGGACGGAGGATAGTCTAGAATTAAAAACAACTTCTTTAAAAAATGTTTTAATTCTAAGCCTCAGACGCACCTCAGCCGGAAAGCGGTTGCCGGAGAATGTAAATATGTCGTGTTCCGTTGCAGACACAGCGTTGATTCTCGGATTCTTCGCTTTCACCTTCTTAACTCCGGAGGACTGCACTGCCGATAGGATTACCGGTTCTAAGATAGAAATATGAACCCAGGTAAACTTGCCCTTCACCGCGGAGAAGATTACGGCATCCTGTCTGTCAAGCGTCACTCTTGGCGGTACAGTTATTTTCGGAGCACTAGTACGCCGGGTTACCGTAGTAAACTCCAAATTGTTCTAAGGCTCCTCATTGTTACGAGTTTCCTTGATTGCTTTAGTGGCACCCTCTGCGATTGCCGGCTAAGATTCAGCTGCTGCGCCGCTCCTTTTACAAGTAAGATATTGTTTGTTTACAGGCGAACGCAGGCCGGGTTGTATTTTCGTTCGATATAATTATAATATGAATGCTGCTGACCGTAACGGGGATGGTGGCAGCGGCGGCGTTGATAGTGAAGCTAGTGATGGTGTTTCTGGTGGAAATGATGATGATGGCTGTGGTGATGATGGTGATGACAATTATGATGATGCACTAATGATGATGACGCCGAAGGTGGTCGCTGGGTGGTACTTGATGAAGAATACACACTGATGATGATGATGATAATGATTAAATGTCCGGTTATGACGTTGGAACGCAGGTTTCCAGGCAGTAAGATATATATACTATTTGAACTGCACGCTATTCGTTAACGTACAAACTCACTTTAGGAACGCTGATTAACCATCGAATAGACCACAATTTTACGGACTGTTACGGAAACACGCTCACAGGGCAGCTTGAACATTCTAATAAGCGTCTAATAATATAGACGTGCTCTTTCTTAGCAAACAGAGCATCGGCATCATGTTTACTTCACCAACGTTTGGTATGCAATAGTTACAAATGGACCATAAAGCAAAAATACAATATATACACACATACAAACAAAGTACATGGGGGTTTATTTCTCCATTTATATTTCAATGTATATGTTTGTTTCACTCAAATTGAGTGTAATATATATACTTCATAAGGCGTTTTTCATAATTCTTTATCTTCTCCACGCTTCCGGCGAGAAAAGTAGTGCAACGATTTTTGCCCCAGTACTGTGCATTCCACTGCATGGTACTTAGCACATCTCTGCAAGTAGAACCGACAGGTACACAGGAACTCATACTCCTCGTAAAAAGTGAAGTTTAAACATACCAGGTAGTGATAACAATGCACTATGTACCTGGTGTGTACGTGGCTTGACGGTTTTCACACGTTTACGAACACTGGCTCTAGCGTTGCTAGGTGGCGAAAGCTTGTATCACAATCGACGTCCGAGCGCTGCCCAATCAAAAAAACCTCAGAAGTTCAGGTAGTATCTGCAACACTTCGCTCCACAGAATTTACGTTTTTGTGATACTAGCTAGAGAGAACACTATTTACAATAGTATTCTCTTTAGGAATGTCGTCGGCATAGTATTCGTTTCAGAAATGATGACCCTGTCTTGTATATGTCGCGAGATATGTTCGTTTCAGGCGATTCCTTATAAATAAGATAATGCTACCCTTAAAAGCCCGTCGAGTCGAGCCTGGTGGCCTGGGCTCGACAGTGAATTCCGCCTGCGCATCGCGACCGGAGGAGACACATAGGTGCGCAGGTTCGAGCCCCACCGTTGCACATTTGTATTTATGGGGGTCCGTCTATGAAACAATGTGAAAAACAGTTCCGTGGACGTTAAATCTTGGCTCAGGATCAGCCCGAAAACTTTAATTTTTACCCTTAGCAGCATTGTTTGGAAAAGCAACTGCTGTGGTGATTTGATCTGCTTGATTCTGTTCGCTACGTGATTGCTAAGGAAATGACTATTCGTGCGGAGAGTGAGTCCGAGGTAATAAAAGCGATTTGTGAATTTTATTCTCGGGTCGCACAACCTAGCAAAATATTTGTCGGCCGCCGGAATTTTATTTATACGGGTTTTCCACTTTCCAACTCTTCCACTTTCAAGGTATCTTCGGTTGCCTCCTACGGAATCGATGTCATCTGGGAGCACCCGTCGGCACATCAGCTAGACCAACTGGACAAAGCAACGTTCTTGAAGAGAGTCTTGGGCTTACGGCGGAACGCCCAGAACCGACTGATGTACGCGTTGGCCGGGACAGGACCATATCTAGAAGACCTCGTGCCACGCTTCCAGCTCCGGCCCACACCTGCTCTTCAATCGTTCAGGACTACCTTCGCAGAGAAGATGCGCGACATTCCCACGGATTTCTACCGATTTCGAGCCATGACATCCTCTGCTTGGAAGGAACCCCTGCAGGACCTCCGACATGTCATCACTCGATACGCTGTGCATGGCTCTCCATCACTAGCTTTATTCCAAAAGAGACTTTCATGAGCCGCAAGCAACCTGTATATGTAGATATTGCCTTCAGCATTGCCCCCGATATCATTTCGAGGGGTGTCAGAGTTTCGATAGCCTACGACGGTTGGCAAGGGAAAGTAACTAATTAACCATTGTTTTTAAATATGACGTGTAATACGTATACCTTTTTGGTCAATAAATGAGATAATGATTTATAGGGGTTTTGTCAGTGTTGTGTCATAAATTTCCTACTTCAACCTTAAGAGTTCCTAGGACAAAAAGTCGACTGCATACATAAGCACTTTACACTTTCTGGTGTCTATCCTGCATAGCATTTGGCAGAGCGAATACCAGGACAGCAAAAAACGGACTGCAATCGTCGCGCCTTGTGTGTAGTCTGTCTTGTGTATGCCATGCAATGCAGTGTTGCTGTTTGGGGAGTTGTGTCGGCCGATCCCAGAAGCTCTGTGAAATGTGTCGTCAATTCTGACAAAGAGACTGGACAGACCAAGTCCGTCCTGAAGTCTACTCGTAGCAACTTGAGCGGCGTGCGAACCGCTTTTCAAGCAGCATTCTGTTTGTGTTATTTGTTTCTTGAAGTTCGGAGGCTTCGACATAATGTCGCTCGAGCGCGCCTGGTAGGATTTCTCTTTCTGCTGGGCAGCGTGGGCTTCGTCTTATGCAGAAGATACGGTGTCGTGCCAGGGCAGGTTGCATTGAACCGTATTATCTCTATTGGTGGTCGATTTGGTTCTGCTTTGTTCTTGCCACAAATTCCTCGCTCGATTAGAAGCGAAGCCGAGTCCATGTTCCTGTTGACAGACCGCGAACCATGTTGTCTCGCGCTGAACATCGCGCTGAAAACGGATATTCACTCCCGACGGCGCTGGTTTGTTAGACTTCAGTGCTTCGATCGTGCAGTATTCTCCCAGTGGTTTCGCTGAACTATCAATTTAGGGTTGACCTGGTCACCGCTACCTCGTCAAGAGCATCCTGGGTCCGGACGGAATCGTCTATGAGGCCACCATCGGCCTCTTCCACGCCGTAATTGGCCGCCTCGTCGACCTCTCCGCCACTGCCGCAACGGGAGCATCTTTTCTATACGTTGCTCGCTAACGACGGAGAGGCCGCGGCCCCGCCTTCACCTGCCCTGACTGGTCAGACCTCGGCCAGAGTTCGGGTGGCGGAGGGCCGCACCTTCGAGGACACTCCGAAGATTGACGGCAGTCTTTACGGTTAGGTTGTTCTGTGGGGCATAAACCCTTTACTTACGACGGCTACGGTTGGGGAATTTCTGTGTACGCTGTGCGGGGCTCCTGCTACCGTTACGGGGCCCCTCTAAGGCAGATCAACCAGAAGGTGGTATGTGTTTGCACGGGCCACGCCGCACATAGCACGCCAGCTGCAGTCCTAGCGCTCTATCGAAGTGAGCGGCAATACGTGCAGGCTGGAGCCCTGAACACGCTTTCCGATGTGCTTTCAGTGTCAACGACCGGGTCAACGAGCTGACCCCTGCAAAGTTGATTAGGTATGTTATTAGCCGTCGTGCCGCCCATGCCGTCACTGTGAAGCGCCACTTGTCGGAGCACACGGCCCGGGAGTTCACGGCCGACACTCCACACTGTATTGCCTGTGCAGAGCCCGGTCAAAAGTCAGACAGCATAAGCTGTCCCGTCTACCGCGTTCAGGTAAAGCACGCATGCAAGCAGGCCTCTCAGGAGGCGCCACTAAGTGGCGCAAAGGCAGCCCGAACATCGGCGGACCCTGGACGGGACACCAAGGCGGGCTCTCCGGTCCAGCTGCTCCCAAACAAAGTCAGCGCAGGTCACGAGCGTCTCTCCAGAGAACGTTAATGTCGGCCGACGACGGGGGCACGAACTAACACCCTGTATGGTCTCCTAACACAATGGTTTATCTTTTACAAATTAATCTTAGCTGAAGCCGGACGACTCATGACGCCCTCAATGCATAAAACGTCGTAGAATCATAGAAAGTGCAGGCGAATTAGGAGACGTTAAATAGTCATATGGACAAGAGGATCTTCGATTTACTTGGCACAACCGTTTTTGCGCGAGTGATTGACGTCGATTATAGCCGCATTATAAGAGCCCTTGCATTCGCCTGTCGGGTGAGGGGAGGAGTCCCCGACACGCAGCCCCCTGCCGCTCGCCGAGGCTCTGATGAAATTAGAACATCGAGTACGCCCGCCGAACATGGGTCTAGGCGAACCGCGTGGCCAGCGCGGGCGTTTGTGACGGGTAAGAAGAGGCTCCTGTGTCGTAAGCGTTCTCCATTAGCAAACAAATGAACAGGTTCTTCACAAGGGCGCTGCGCTTCTTACAGGTCTTGTGCATGGAAGAGTTTTCAGGGCGTCATACACTAGAAAAAGGCCCTAGTGAACTCTGGCCAAAGCAGGATCTAAGGCGCGTGACTGTTTCGAGAAAGTGACAAAAAATTAAGACAAAATAAATTCTAAGTGTGCTTCTCTGAACATTCTGTCTTTTCTTCCTGATATTAAGGTTAGACCCTATCAGGAACATAGGATTTTATCGCCTTTTACCACGATTTACCACGAGAGACCACGTTAGGCAAGTCAATGGATTAGCAAATGGAACGCGTTAAGTCAGCAGCGTTATCCCTTAAGCTTTGTCATGAGTTTGGCAGATGCAGAAAGCCAACGCGGTATCGCGTACGGAAGATACTAAACGGTGAAGAATCTGTGAAATAACTTGCAGTTAGGAAACTACTGGTCACGCTATCGAAAGCGCATATATATAGTAAGCAGACTTATTTAGGAGCGAAATCTAGCAATGCAGTTTGAGCCAACTGGAGATCTACACGTGGGCAAGAAGGATATTGCTGCAGATCTCTAAGGATTGTAAGTTTTTGTGCATCATAACTAATTAGAGTTGCATAGCGAATATAGGCCTCATATCTGTAAAGGCGGCGAAAGGATATATAATCATATAATGAAATAATTTTTTTTTTTTAATGGTAAAGATGTACTATATAAAAATATGGTTTTATGAAATAATTATGTAAAAAGATAACACACTCGTATTAACGCTCCGTTGTGTGACATATATATATATATATATATATATATATATATATATATATATATATATATATTTATATAATTTAGCACAAACAATGTGTATTAAGATACAACTAATCTTTATCTTCATGACTAAGGCTGGCTAAATCGATTGATACTATCTTTTAAAGCTATATGTATTACACTTTTCAGCTTTATAGCCAAGTGAGACTACCAATTAAACCAAGTCGCCTGAGCGAGAACCCTAGAACGACAATTTTAGTGTGCAATGTTCTGCCGAAGAAGCTTTTATTTACCGGCAGTGGCTTATCTTGTCGATGATAGAGATGTTTGCTTATGATATCAATTTATATATGGTATTCACGCTTATGCCTTGTGTGGCTGCCGGACGAAATAGCTTTTTTTCAAAGCCAAATACCATGGTAAGCTGAACAGCCGCCCTACATATTCCTCACAAGCTCACGGACTTTTTAAGATCCTAGAAAAAATGCTTAAAGCACGCACCGCCAGTATCCCTACATAGCAGGGGTGCACGTCCCGTTTACTCTTCCGTATTGTTTGCTTGCGCAGATGTTACCCCCCCTCCCCGCCATTGATAGGACCGTTATTTATCCACCATCCGTTTGGCAACGCAGCCTAGGTAGCTAGAGCGTATTACCTATTTGGCTTCGGTGTGCTCGATTGCGGATAATATCCCTGGGGCGGGTGCCTTTCTATTTTTAAAAAGCTAAACGAAAACGTTTCACATGGAATAAAATGCGGAACAAATATCGTAGAATGTCTTATACCGGCAACAATCCAAAAACTCACTTCTCTGGCCCTCTGCAGTAAGTAGCTAGGGTGAAATCACAGAAACACCGAGAGAGTTTGACTCTCTTTGGTTAGAAAGATACACTTGGGCTACCCTTCGCGAAGCCGGATGAGTGCTTCTAGGAATATGGTTAAGGCGTTCTAATTTCGCATTTATAAAAGACATTTAGACAGGCTAAGCACATTGTGAAACGCTGATGAGTAGGGACATCTATGTGAAGATGAAAAAAGATGTAAGACAGTTCACTCTGTGCCTGTGCTGCGGGTAAATAGCAAATTGTTGATACGGCCGCCAAGACTGTTGGTAAGCTTGGTTACTCTTGGCCAAACTCGCTGCATGCAATGGCTACCTCGACAGCGAAAACCAAAAGATCATTATGGCGGCTCATACAAAATATCGCCGCATATTTCATTGCTAAGCGCAAGTTGAAATTTTAAGTATGATAACATGTGGTATAGAGCCGGTCGTTTTTTCCTTCAGCAATAAGTAAAATTTTCTGCGTCTACTACCTACAGCAAGCTGTTATTAAACAAACAACAAAATAGATAGGTGCGTAACGTAATAATAATAGTTAGGACTAAATAAACAAATTGTAGTGAACCGTGTCTCGTTATTTTTCAGTCACGCTCTCTTTATTCGACAGTTAGCCATCATTGCCATAATTAACATCGTAACTATTACCAGTCACTAGTTTTAGTTAATGTTCTCTATAATCACCACTGCCACCCTCATTGTGGCCGTTTGTTTTCTACCGCTGCGTCCATATTCGAACGGGGTACAGTACGCTTTATGTGCGAACAGCACGTCGTTTTGAAAGTTTATAAAGCCGACTTATGCACCATCGATCAACGGCATCAGTAAGACTTCCACTACGATCGATCGACTATTATGACAACATTTACGGTACAAACGAATGCAGCCGCAATGCTTCTGCCGGTGGTAACGAAATTTCGTCAATTCGAACAAGTTCAGTACGCATGTAACACCCTGGCCCTGGCTGCTAGCGCTTGGCTGTCTCCTAAGTTAGAAGATTCCGTTCTCGTGTGTCGCAACAATACTGATCGACATTCAAATGTCTCTTCTAATTGTATGAGGTGGGTTCAAATGAAAAATGCACGAAGCGTCGTGACAACCAAACCGGTTAAAACTTAGATAATATGCCGCCTTGGGATAGCGTAGCAAGACATCTAGGAATGCGAACGGAGTGACCGGCGTGGTTATGGCCATGACGGAGGCGAAAAGCAGGGAGTTGTATGTCCCGTCGCATTGACGCGGCAGTGCGTGTCGAGGAGGCGTTTCCGTTGCAAAACTCGACGATTGAGAAACAGCGAGGTGTTATCAGATTGCTGAGTGTGGAAGATGTTCAGCCGGCCGATACTTATCGTGGGATGTCCGTTCTCATGAGTGTTTGAGTGATGGTCCGAGACCAGAGGTGGGTGGGAAAACACTGTAATCACGGCCAAACTCATCGACAAGTTGAACGACCAGGCGAGAAGTAATCGCCGTGTCACAATGCGAATGTTGGCAGTAATGGTGGAAGTAATGGTGGTAGAGACTTCCATCAGTTTGATCCACAAAAAAAACATCTCGAAGGGAAGCGCTTCAACTCGGGCGACGAACTGAAGGACACAGTAGAGGACATGTCACAGCTGCAGGAATTCTGGGAACAGAGAATCCTTCGACTCGTCAAACAGTGGAATAATTGTACCCAGGCCTTTGGTAATTACTTTTGAATAAAGACTACAAACGTACCCACAGTGTCGCTTCGTACCTTTTTATTTGGACCCACCTTTTACTAGTATAGGACTTGTGTGTGTGTCGTTAAGTACAAGCGCGTCTCTGTGTACCTGAGATATTTGTTTCAAGTCTAATATCTCACAAGTAGGAAGGTAAGTCGTTGCGCGAACTCGAAAACGATCGTCTAGATAGATGCTAGTTTTACGAATCCCGCACGGTGTGTTCGGTCGTGTCATGCATGTGTCAGCTCAACACATTTACAAAGGCCTTGTGTGTCCTTATATATATATATATATATATATATATATATAGTGGGAAAAAGAGAAAAATTGGTGGGTTTGGCATACACTGCTAGACATAGATACATCAATATCGCTCTCACTCTCTCTCTCTCTATCCCCTCTGATCTCTCAGGTAAACTTTGAAAAAAAATTACGAAAAAAAGACGAGCGTATTTAAAACATCAATAAAGTATTAAACAAACAAATAACGAACGGGAAGCATACTGTTGCAGCACCTGTGCATTAGCGTGTGTGTATGTTAGCGATGCTGCTTGTAGTAGACGCATCCTTGATTACTGTCATTGTTGCTTCTGGTGCTGATCGTGATTGCGATTGCTATTGATCTGGTGGGAGTGTGTTAATGTGTTGAATTGATGTATATTAGTATTGAATGTGGCATGAACTACAATCGATTATCTTCTTTCAGTGCCACTGGTATTGTGGAAGTAGTTTCGTTACTTTCTCTCCTTTTCTTTGTTTGTGGTGGTGCTCACACTGACACTCGTGCGCTAGCTGGTAAAGCAATTATTACGGGTCTATCCGACCAAACCGTGGTGTTGCTGCAGCAATAGTCTCGGCTGGCCTTTTTATTGCTCAGGTTGACAATCATAATACTTCTACTAATCATAACACTTATTATAATATTTAGGTTAAAGCTGTTGCGTTGTGGCTGCTATTTTCGTCATCGTTTTTTGGCTCTTGCAGTTGCCGCAATCGCGGTAATCACGTATCCTGTTCTGCTTATCGTTGGAGTCTCGTGTCTGTGACTGTTGTATGTATACTCTTGCCAGTGCTGTTGTTCATATCCTCCTTCTTGGTAATGGTGAAAATCGTGCTCTCATATATTTATTTATATTTATATAACAGTTATTATTTCCGTAGTTAGCATTCATGTTTGTGTATGTTAATGATGCTATCAAGCACTGTTACTGGGTTTTCTGCCATTGTGGTGATTCTTGATACAGTCATGAATCTTTATTAGACAAAATATCAAGATAAGAAAATCGATATTTATGATCTCTCTCACTTTTCATTTCAGGGGCACGCTGCCGCTGGTAAGTTAAATCGTTCGTGTGAATAGTTAATATTATTTGTATTATCATTATCGGTTTTAGTTATTATTAATATTATTTTTATCATTTGGGCATATGCTTTCTACTCACAAGTCGGACCTGCTGATGGCCCTGCTATGATATTACCTCAGTTATACTATTTAACCTTTACGGTTTTGATTTGTATCATTAATATTATTACTATTTTACACACACACACACTAGTAATAATATTATCCGACTGCATAACAGCAATGTGAACAACAAAACTGTCTACAGTATTAACGTCGGTCCATAGGTGCGCTATCTAGCTGCGCTAGAACGTCGGTTCCGTTCGAGTCCGCGTAGAGTGGCTCATACGGTGCCACAAACGTTATTGGCACCTTCAATACGTAGCAGTAAAGTATTTGCAACAGCAGTAAGTGTCAACATGGGAATCACGGGGTCACGAATACAGTGCAAATGGTTTTAACTAACGTTTTTTGTGTTCAATGGTAGATGAGCTCTTCGGGTCAACACCATGTCCAGGTTTCTACCAACTTATGCGCGCAATAGAGATGTAGTATTCCTTTGTATAGTTTGTTCAGATTGGCTATATATATATATATATATATATATGTATGTATATATATAATATATATATATATATATATATATATATATATATATATATATATATATATATATATATATATATATATATACTGTAATAGCGAATTATATCTACAATATTACTAACTATGCAGCACAGTCATGCAAAACTACGTTGTCAGTTTACGGTTAACGTCGCCATATGCATGAACCTAATCAATAGACGCTTGCGATTAGACTGGATTGGCTGCGCGTTGGGACGAGTGAGGAGGAGGTGGCTTTCGTCACAACGCATGTAAAAAGGACATTGCCTCATTAATGTTTTTTAGACGTGGCTTACGGTACGTTTGCCGTTTGTCATAACTGTCGTCGTAACTCTGTGAGAAGTTCAATACTGGTATCCGTAAAATCCAAGTGAACGCAACACTACCTACTAACCGTAAGCCATGTGTGATGGTGTTATGAGGCACGACCAATCCTACATACGCGAGCAAGGCTACGTCAAATGAAAGAGGCTTGCTAAATGAGGGTTATTGATTCTTGTAACATACTGAAACTACAAGCCCAGGTAGCCTGCAGGTTTCCTGTTCAACTGCTGAAGTATTATTATTATTATTCTGTGCTCATCAATAGCTAAGCATGAGGGAAGCAGCCGGAAAGCAATCAATACACAAGGTAACCGGCGCGATAATGTGAATGTGGCCCTGCGAGCCTACTGCTGAAAGTCGCGGCGTCACTACAAAAATGCGACGCGTGATGAGTAGTTGTTTGCATCTTATGAAACTCAGTAATTTAGACTGGAATTGCGTACGTGATGGAGTACGTGTTGTTGATAAAGACCTTTCCCAGAAAAACTAACGATACGCATATGGAAAGCTACCCGTTCCCCTTGTCTTACGCATACCTGGAACTGCAAAGCGGGTCGGCTGATTTCAAATAAACGGGAACTTGAACTATGCAACTATGTACAGTTTATGAAAAGCGTATGTGACATCTGAATGTTGGCTCTTTTCAAACCTGACCCCCTTATACCTGGCAAAATTGTACAACCTCAAAATATTTGATCTAAAGCATTATTCATATATATGTATATATATATATATATATATATATATATATATATACCTGTTTAGTAAAGGAGCATGACATTTGCATGACATCGTTATTTTCCAACCTAATCTCTATTTTGGAAAAAAGAAAGGAAATACGTGTGTCTGAACCAAATTTTCTACGAACGTAGCTAACGGGATCCTAATAGGAATAGTGTCATAGTGGTTGTAGCGCTAGTAACGGTAGTAGTTATATGATAACGACTTTGTTTACTCAGTCTCTAACTAAAAAGCTGATAATTAATTGTACTGGTCTGGCCATTGCATAGTCCGCGCGAGCTATACACATACATTAATAATATAGCCCGACGCGGGTCGGTGGTTAATTCGTGGACCATCGCATTTTAATATCTAGGATATACAGCTCTCTATGTATATGTACATACATGTCCGTCTATATATATATATATATATATATATATATATGGGCATGTTAGTATCTGAGTAATCTACCGGACAAGTACTGATGATACTGATGGTGATGGCAAAGATGATGATGATAACGGGGACACGCGATGATGTCGATGGCCATTATTAGCTATCGATGCTGTGACAGGTGAATATAATGAGTCGCGAGCAATTCGTGTTCGAGGTTCATATCGTTCTGGTACGGACGTGCGCGCAGAGCCCTCCTTCATCTCCACGGTGGATCTATGCGAGAGCGTTTGCATTCGGCACACTTTGGCCTCAAGCCGACCAACAAACAGATGCCAGCTTGGTATCTTGCATCCGTGCTTCATGTCCATGATTGCCGTCGTGGAAGCGCCAAGCCGACCGACTCAATTTAAGGGGAGCTTAGACTCAGTAAGCAGGACGTTCATAGCTTTCAAGTTTATCCAAACGAGCTCCTATCGATCTTCTACCGTCGCCAAAGCTGGCGGTTGTAGACAAAGATCTGCGGCTCTGGTATGACTGCAAACTTCCATATATATATATATATATATATATATATATATATATATATATATATATGCCCATTTTGTCGAAGATGTTCCAATACAAGTAATATAATAAGAATATGTTAAGTAGACTTGCCAAAAGCTTCTATACACAGACACACGCACGTCAGTATTTTTTCTTACTCCAACTAAACGTGCTCTAATAGAAAGCTTGAATATCACCGAACTAGGGTTAGTGCCCTGAGCCGTGTTCACTTGCCCGACCTAAATTTGCTTAATAATATGCTAATTGGTCCGCCCTTAAATAAACGCTTCGGGGCCAACGCGAATTCATAGCATAAAGAAGCTATGGCTTTAAGCCATCTAAGCGTTGTTCCTTGCGTGGCCACCTGCCACCTTTCAATACCTTTCCTTGCTTAGCATTACGGGATGAAGGAAGGCACGTATAGTTAAGAGAGGCCCAGCTAAATTATAACTGCATAGTGAAACGAAGAGAACCGTTCGTCAGCTATTTAGTAATGATAGTTAGGTCCGAGTGAGTGGCCGAGTATACGAACTAAAGTCAAACTTAAAAGGTGTAATTATTAGGTAAATTACACAAATCAAATTACAATGTAAATTATAAAAATAAAATCATTATGTAAATTCTAAAAATAAAAGTGTTATGTAAACATGTAAACAAATCGTTGTGCTTATTTTTCAACTATATGTACATCGGCTAAGGGTTGTTACATCGTCTACGAGGTTTTTGCTATCTCCGACCAATGAGGTACAAAGTTAAATTAGACAAAGCGTACAGTCACGCGCCGGGAACTTCGTCGAAGTCACAGGCATGATGAAACATCCGTTTAACGAGCGGTCGCCTTGAAAGTCATGAGCGACCTGATCCCATCCAAGGTTTCTAGCCCGGTGAGCTCACCTTTGCCTTGCTCAAAAATCGAAAGTAACGGCCATCCTTACACACAGACACACAGACATGCACTAAGAGCGAGAGAAACAGAGAGACGGCCATGACCGGATCTGAGAGCGATCGGGTCTGCCTCTCAAAAAATGGTAGAATGACTGCCAACTCTGACGAGGGAGGCATGGGAGAGATTAAAGGGGGCATTCGTAGATCGCTCGTCGACGCTTTGTTAACGTCGTCGCTTCGGCCTCCACTGCCGCCATGTGCACCACGGACGTCATGGGGCGTCGGCGACCGAAGGCGGTGGGATATGAGGAGGGGAACGAGAAATTGACTAGCGCTTACTTGATTCGAGCGACCCCTCTCGTGGCCAGCGCGTGGCACACGGCATGGAACGGCGGCCGAAGCACGTGGAAACGTCGGTGTTCGTCGTTCGGCTGTCCGTTCCGTCAAAGTGATGATATGAACAACAAGAATACACAAGAGTCCGATAAAATCGGTACCTAACGGTTGGGGCTAGCAACACACTCGGGTCACTCGGCCCAATCATAGCATTGAAAGAGTTGGAATCTTAGTCGAAGCAGCAAACGTGCGAGTAGTATTAGAAGCAGCAACAACAGTGCTAGTAATTACTAACTGCTGATATTAGCAGCAGCATTACCAACCATACAATCGTAATATTAATAATGATAATATTAATAATAATAATAATAAAATGGATGACCGCCATAAGCAGTGAGCATAGGGAGTAGCGACAGATTTACGACAGAGCCGCGTGTTAAGAAAACAGACAAGAAGAGAGTCTCCCAACTGCTGGGTCATTTTGTGATAATAGAGCATAGGTGCAGTTTGCATTTTTGTTCAGTGGCTGTTACGGTGGCACATTCGTTACAAGCCTTAATCAAGACGTTTTCTACGGTCAGATGACGTCGTCGTCCCCATTGTAAATGTGAAGGCTTATTGTTGTTACTGTTGCTGTTATTGTCGTTATGCTTATCTTAAGGTTTTGTTGTTGCAAACAAACGCCTGTATCCTTGTTGCTTTGTGTTTGCCGTGAAAACTGGTGTGACGATTATTGTTCATTTAAACGTTATGCTCATTAGCATGTCCTGTGCTTGAAGGTTTGTCGCCAAAGACACATTTGTGTCGCCGCCAGTGGACTGCAAAGCCAGGCCACCAAGAACAAGAGCGGTTAGTAAGGGCGCACTTAAGTGTACACAAAATGTCATACAAAGAAGAAGATGTGTAAGACGCTGTAGATATATATATATATATATATATATATATATATATATATATATATATATATATGGCATTTTTAGACTCTATCGTACGTCCATTCAGGATCTACTGCACCTGTGTCTTGACTCGGTCAAGAACCACATACATGATATAAATACTACATACAAAGTGTGTCTTCGATGTGTTCGCTGTCAACGGACACTGTAAACTGTACATGTACCAAGCGCGCTTTTAATTTGCCCTTGGCTAGTTGGGGTAATTAAGCCACCCCGACTTGCGAATCACCAACATTTACATACGGCCCAGTTTTAGGCGATCGTACCTAAATATTACGGGCCGGTTAAATGTGCACATATGTATCCTAAATAGGATTGTTTGGCATTAGACGTAATCGAGTGGTTTTGCTGGTAGGGTCTGTAAAATGTCCGACTGATGAGGTGATGTAACAGCAGAGACCGGTTGCCGTATTTCTGTGACAACCAGGACGACCTCAATTGAGGTCCGTATTTGGAGGTGAAGACGAAATGTTGATGATAAGCAGGATACTTCAGCACACTCACGGCCCGCGTTCAACGGCGTTGCTTCTGCTGCTCTGTGCTCTGCGTGAGGTCTCGTATTGCCTTAAGGATTCGTTTGGCGTGTCCAACCTGCCGAAAAAGCACACCGGTGGTGTTAGTCCGGTCCTGTCTAACTATAGTATTTCTTACCGGAATACTTAATAATGCTAATATATACAACTAACTTCATATAAAGCACATAATGCCAACGTTCACGGAAACACATGCATACATGGTCCCCCGGACGTACTTAAAGCAACAAAAGGAATTGTAGAGCTCGTTAAAGTAAATAGTTTTTCCTAATGGAACATGGTCTGAGACATCTTGTTTCGGAGTGACAGTGAGAGTGCTAAAATCCGTGACACTGGTGATGTTTTCCTACATAGGGGCTCCAATTGTGCAATTGCGAGACAACCAGTTTTCCTAAACAACAACAAGGCACATTGCGGCGTTCGTGAGAAACTTGTGATTTTTCCGAAGAGCCGGCAACAGCCGGCCAGAAAATGCAACATTGTCGTTTAGAAAAAAAATCGCAAAAATGTAAGTTATTTTATTAAATTTCACGCCGAATACCTCAAAATCATACCGCTACGACCACACACAGCGGTCAATGCTAACACACTCAGGCAAATGCGCAATTTGTAAACATTTTGGTCTATGGCAATTCGAGCCGTAATTGCGGAGTAATTATGATTTTACGAATCTCTTTACAATGTTTGCGAATTCTCTTTCGAACGACCATGCCGCATCTTCTGGCCGGCGTTAAATACCCTTCAGAGGAGGCTGCATTGTCTCACGAACATGACAATATTAGTTTCATTATAGGAGGACTGGTTGTCTCGTGATCACACATTTCCTGCTTCTATGTCGGGCAACAACACCAGTGTCATATAATTTAGTAATATTACCCTCACTCCGAAATAAAATAATAGTAGAGACCTGGTGTATCCTTAATTCAAGGCTATCACAAAATTTCATCACGTGGTTTTATGAAATGAATATATGATAGTGGTTTTTATAATAATATGTATTCCTACCTCTCACATACAAAATGGGTTATATATATATATATATATATATATATATAGGAGACTCGTTCACTGAGTAACCAAAAAATACAATAAAATAACCCAATTTCCTTTTTAATTTCACCACGTATTCTTCTTGGGACTCCGCACACTTTCTTCAATCGTGTTTGTGGTGGAAGTCCGGAGTGTTGTCGTGGTAAAAGATTACTTGTCCCGCATTATTTTTTGCCGTTTCGTTCGCATCTCTTCTTAAAGGGAGTTAAGACGCGTGGAACGCTATGCTTCGGCGACTGCTTGATTATTTTGTAGTACTAGATGAAGATGATTAGTTGGAAATTCGAAAACACAATGGCGCACTTCACCAGATGCTTTTCACTGTATCGACTGCTGTTTTAACTTGGATGTCAAATCGACGGATTCAGGGCTCACCATCAATCGATGCTATATTTGTTGTGGATTTCGCTTAAACATCGGCAGTCAAGCATTATGCACCCCACATACTGGGATGCCTAGCATATCAGCGACTACCTTATTTAGCGACTTTCCATGACGTTCGTAGCGCGTCTTTACTTTTTTAATGTCCAGCCACGTTTGACTTTAATAATTAAAAAATAAACAGTCGCCGACGCTGGTACAGACTCCCCGTAAATCTCTCGTGTGAGTAAGCTTCGATTTTGCAGCTGTCCACTTCTTAAAACAAAAATGCTCAATCACGATACGGAATTCGTGTTTCTTTGATCAACAAACGCAACATGTGCTGACATGCATAGTAGAAATGTATTTCACACTCATCTAAGTACCACTTTAGCCTAAAACTTGATGTGTGATAGCGAAAAAAGTGATACCTCTTAGAGAGAGACTTAGAGAGAGAGGGACCACTGTGGCAATTCTGGTTACGTATATATATATATATATATATATTTCAACCATTTTTATTTACCGAGAACTTAAGCGTTGTGAAATGCAGTTCCGTGAATAAAACACGTTTGGACTTGAAATATTAAAAAAAAATTATATATATATATATATATATATATATATATATATATATATATATATGCTCTCTAGAGCTATAATTGGCAATAGACTAGAAAAAACATGCATTGCAAATCACTGTATTTGCATGATTTTAATATACAAACATACCTTAGCAACTCCAAGCTCTTTCAAATCATCCCGTTCTAAATTGACCAATTCAGCGCCCTGAAACGCCAACCAACAAATAATTTGACACCATTAACATAAATTACATCATTAGCGCTATTACAACACGACTCATCTATATATATATATATATATATATATATAAATTGTCTTTACTTTTCGGCGGTACTGAGTGAGGGAGACTCCCAATGACTCCAATACTAGGGTACGGCGGCGTGAACAGACAGCGGCGAGACACATACCTATTCTTAAATCAATCTTTCGAAAATTTAGGTTAAAGTTAGTATACATAAGGATACCGTTGATGAAATATGAACCCTATAGTAGTAATACGCTGCAGAGACAGGGAGATGCGGTAATTGCAGTGTTCCGCGCAACCTATCTGAACAAAATTACTGGCCGACATAATGATTGTATTGTACGATATGTGATACCTCTAACTTCCGCGATTCTGAACATCCTTATCCAGTCGGCACGACGTCACTCGATCTTATGCAGAAAGCTACCTCAGTGGACAATTCGGGCTTTGTTTGTGACTCTTCTATCATAAAAATATCACCTTTGTCTCCCGAATGGTGTCGTGCCCACTGTAGGGTAAAACTCGTGACAACCTAATAGAGCTATGCGCTAGGCAGTTCAGAACCACGTGCCCTACCGTTTTTGGTTCCATGTCACCTTTTGCACAGAGGGTATGTATTTAGCTGCAGCGTTATGCGCCCCTGATATAAAAAGGCAATATGTGTACACGCACTTAGCAAGCAAATGAGCCAGTCAATCAGGATTACACTGCTGAGCTAAAAACTTAATCGTAATTTTTAGACTTGAATATCTTGCCCAGCTATTTTTTTTCATCCACTCGTTCAACTAGTTTCGTCATTAATTTGTATAAAACATTTCGGATATAGTAAGATATCATTAAGCGCCGAAAGTCCATATTCTAAATATTAAATTAAGTATTCCCACATGAAACCTATATAAATACCTACAAACGCGTCGAACCGAGCAAAGCGTTAATTAACAAGCAACGATGATGCTGAAGTACTTAGCAAATGCTTGATAGCAACTGGCACGTCTGTCGTCGAAACATTGTGGTTGGAAGTAGTAGTAGAGTGCTCATGGATCTGAAAAGATCTCTGAGTATGTTGGAGACATACAGCAAGCAAAATGGTTTAACGATTAACGTATCGAGGACAAAGGCTATGAAGTTCAGATCCGGGGTACCCCTGAAGAGAAGTGGTCGGCTTAGCTTGGGTGGGGTTTCTGTAGACTTTGTCTCGGAGTTTACTTATCTGGGTGTTAAGCTAACGCCAAGCGGTACATCTTTCTCGGCCCACATATATCAGCGAGTTAATTGCAGCATCGTCGCCATGATCTCAATCCCGGCTCCACACAAGTTCTCAGTAAAGACAGTTCTAACACTGTTCAACCTGAAAGTGGCCTCGGTGGCATCCTATAGTTTCACCGTAATCTGGGAACATCTATCCGCTCAGCAGCTTAACGCTCTCGACACAGTGAAGGCAAGGTTTCTTAAGAGAGTCTTGGGTCTTCCTAGAAACGCACAGAACAGGCTAACTTATAATCTGTCGAGAACGACGCCGTTCATCGAGGATCTGGTAAACCGCTTTCAATTTCCGACTACCGCGTCACTGCGATAGTTCCGTCGGCACTTTGAGCAGAAGAAAACAAGTGTCAGAAGCGTTCTACAAAACACCGGCAATGTTAGAGAGCACATGGATGGAGCCGCTCTTCAAGCAGCGTCACGTTTTCACCCGCTACTCCGTCCATGGATTCCACCACAAACTAAGCCATCGCACTGGGTTTCATAACCCTTCCGATGAGTGTTGCTCCACATTATGCGGCCTTGTATGCACTAAATATCATCATGCAACATGTCGCTCAGCGCCAGCCATCTGGGTGTTAAGGTCGCTGACATTTTCGGGAGATGCATATACAACATATTTTATATATGTCCAAGATTAACGGAAAAGAATGCCATTTCCGAGACTTAATGAACACGTGTAATGTAATGTAATTAACAAAACCGAAAAATGATGTAATAATAAATAAATTATGGTTGGAAGAGAGCTATATGATGTGCTTGTTTTCCTTGTAGGGTAGCTTGGGGTTAACTGTCTGTGACATTATAATTATTACTTATACATGCGTCAATACATTTTTCCTAAAGTGGACTCTTTCCCCTATAGATTCCTCATAGCTGAACTCCTCTTAGCTGAAGCATCAATCAAAGACCCATTTACCTACCAAAAGTCTAAACACTTTAGCGATCCCTTTGCCTCCAAAAAATGTGCCCGACTATCGTTAACTTCGGTATTTTGCCAAATGTGTGCATTTTGGCCAGTTTATCTTTCCCAACCTAACTATTTTTTTTCTCTTTTACAGATGCCTGATGCTAGCTTAAAACATACGATTTTGAATGTATCATTTCGTACCCGTACGTCATATGACAATAAGCCAACTGCCAGTTTGCCATAAATAACTATGCCGAACTGATTCAAAGAGAAACTTACGAACACTCTTGAGATTCGAGTAATCTCTTGATGAAGAGGAGGTCACGCGTATGTTCCTTATGTGTATGTTTATACTTCGCAACTAAAATACTTTTTTCTTGTATATATACACATAGTGCGGTCGTATTAATAATAGTAATTACGCATTATTCGACGCAGCGTTTGGCGCTCCTTGTATAAGTGGGCCACATGTGTACACACTTGTCAAGCGAATATAAAATCAATCATAATATATATATATATATATATATATATATATCCAATCATGCAAATGCGTTATAACTAGAACATATTTGTATCATGTGTGTATACAGACCATGCAAACAAAGGACTAGCCGAGGCGAGTTCGGTTCCTACCTGGATGTCGTGCTTGAGGAAAGCGTCGCGGTACTCGGCCAGGTGAAGCGAGTCGAGCCAGAACAGCACCTCTCTCGAACCCCACTCAGCTACCGGAGCGGCGAGCGCGGCCAGCTGGCCCACGACAGGTGATCGAGTCCCGCCGCAGGACATCCGGCTGTTGGCACGATCCGGCGTAGCTGGCGCCGACCGCGCGGCTGAGAGCGATAGACGAACCAGAGATCCCTGTGACAACGATGGGTCCACCTGCCCCAACATAGCGAATCACGAAACAGACGAAAATCAGCTGCGCTATCCTGGATACGCCGAAGTGGTCAACACGACATTAAATTTAGCTGATTTTTCTTCTTGCCGTTTATTAGCTCGTATAGATTAGCTCGTATAGCATACATTTACAAAGCTTGTTACTTTTTGGTATGGGACATTTCAGGTATGCGTAATACACATACGTTACGGGCAGTTAACGGTGATTAGCGTCAGCCTGTAATCCTCTCCGCTCACTCAACCTTAGAAGTGTCTGACACCTTCTTTGTCAAGTTTGCGCTTGTGGCGGCGCACTGATCTCGACTGTGACCATTGACTCATGCGTGCGCTTAAAGCACAACCGAGTAGTTAAAATTAGAGGACGCTGTAATTTATTATTATTATTATTATTATTATTATTATTATTATGCAATAAGGTCCACGATACGAACGGGGCTCAGCACGGGACATCACAAACAGTGTCCATAGTGAGTTCCTAAATAATGCAGAAGACAGATAAATTGTAATACACAAACAACAACCAATATATTAATGAAGTAATAGGATCTAGCAGCATATTGTCATATAACGGTATAGACAGACAGTATACTCAAGACCAACTCCTTAAACAGTAGAACTTACAAGCTAACATGGAAGGCTAAGCTTCTGTCGGACCTAAAGAGTGAACTCGAAGAACGGTCTTTCGTTAATACGGGAGATAAAATCAACAAAAGACCACGAATCGTGAGTGAACTAATTCTTTATGTGGAATACAAAGGACAATGTATTGACACATTCATATTAGGTTCTTATACGTTTTTTTAGCAACAACACGTCTGTAAATAGCCAGCCATGGAAACTAAATGGTCGACCGGTAACTAATTTGTGTTTTCGTTTCGGACTCCTTCATGGAGTTCAGAATAGACAGAAAATCGGAAAGCTCACATCAAAGATAAGACAAAAACAAAGTGTAGACATAACGCCGATTTCAGAATATGCACCCTAGTAAGCAGCTTTCGCTGAATACAGCTATGTGCACTAGCCAATAATAACACGCCTATAACTCAATAAGAGTCCCACGTTTCGTGCTGCCTTTTTTCGTCGACGTCGGGTGGTGTGATTGATTTGCGTTTCGACGAACCTTGGCCAGAGGCACCGTTTCGGAGTGGGCCAAACAGCTGGACTTGAGCGCCCGTAGTCGCAGACGAAAAAATGTCAGTGTACCGCAGTACGAAAGATGGCGTTTCGACGAAATCCGCTGTGGCAGGACACACGGCTGTTCGTTGAGTGGAAGCAGTGGCTGTAATCAGCATACACGGTGACAACCACCACGTATCAACATAAACACACACACATATATATATATATATATATATATATATATATTAACATACAGGGGCGTGCGTAAAAACACGCAGAATCAAGGAATCGGCCTTATTGATTGGTTTATAACAATAATAACGATGGGACGTGCCTGAATAACTAGCCGCTCGCTAAATACCAAACTATCGATACCAGTGCACCAGGCAGGCAAAATCACCGTGTGCGTGTTTATATAGTTTGTGAATGTGTGTGTATGGGGTGCTTGTAAATGAGCAAGTGAGCAAAAACGTAACGGAACGCGCCATAAACGATTAGCCCACAGCTGTTAGAGTGATCAATAGTAGATGCAACGTGCACAGAGTACATGAATACAGGATGTTGTTTGGTTTCCTCGAACTGAGCCAGATCAAAAATGTTCGCTTATAAATATATATATATATATATATATATATATATATATATATATATATATATTGTTGGAACTTATTGGGCAATATATATATATATATATCAGATTGCCCAACAAGTCCAGCAATAGTTTCAAGTTCCTTCTATCTGTGCTTTTTTATTCAGCAATCAATTTTAACTTGAGTTAAGGTCCTAAAAATTCACATTCTAAACGGCAAATAAGCGAGTTCCGATCTTTCCTAAATTTCACCCTTCATGAAGTTGAAGAACTGCTGCAGCAGGGCTTTCTGTTATATCTACGGAAAGGCTACAACAAGTTCAGAATTTGCAATCCGAATGTAAACGGAAGAGAATGTGATGACCGGTGTCACTTTTGAAGATAAGCGGTTTGCAAATATATATTATCCGCATAGGTGACCTGTGCGTCACAGACCGGCTCCATTCTCAAACTATGAAATTGATTAGAACTAGAAGTGAAAAACTTAGGGAAAACGCAGACATTAGCAGATAACCTATATAACTCCCGCATCGTCATGGAATAAAAGAGCTGGCATCTGAAAAAATAAAATCTTCGTCCAAAACTGAAACATCCACTTCGCGTGCCAATCGTGCACGCATATCGCCATTTCTATATATATATATATATATATATGTTCTTGCCGGTGTTGAACTCTAAAACATATATATATATATATATATATATATATATATATATATATATATATATATAAGTTTTAAAGTTCAACACAGGCAAGAACTCTGTGCAGAAGATAGGTCTCGAATAAATTAATGTGAACTGTAAAAGTCTTATATCTAAAAGAACCTGTCATTGTCCACCATATGGGCCATCAAAAAGTGGGTAGGCCAAATATACACTAAGCTTTGTCATGCAATCCGATGTAATCACCGTGTTATAAAAAAAATTAGATAAAATATTTATTAGCATACATAGACATATGCATAGGTTATTTTAAAACGCAAAACAATACCTTAGGGAGCAACCTCAATAGGTAAGACATAAAATGCTTCAAATAGGTAAAAAATTACCGCTAATGGAAGAGCTGTCAATTTTTGTTGGTAATAACGGAACATCTGATTAATAATGCGCAACTTAGACGCAACAAACGGCTCCTGGTAAGTTAGGCCGTTTTTTTTATTTGGGTAAAACTTTGTTCGGATACAGGAATAACCATGATGAGTTGTGATTAAAGGCTTTAGCATTTTACTTATTATATACTTACTCACTTAGTTAGGTAAGAAGGTAATGATAAATAAAATTTGGCAAGAAATTATACTAGTTAACGGCAACTTTTACGGACTCATTGTGTGCGTGTCTCATTACGAACGAATACTGCTTATATTACATTTATAGCGTATATATATATATACGCACAATGATAAAAACGTGGCGTCGTTTGTTGATGAGTGATCGCGAAAAACTTCCCACGCTGTCGAAGTCACAGAGTATGGACTTGCCAGCAAAATGGATACTTTAGTTGAGCGAAACAGGCCTCAGATGTTTAGATGCAGTAATGCAGTAGTGATGAGAAAGGGTGCACGAAGGCATTTAGGCTGTGCGAACAAGGGTGTTCGGTCATACCATAAGGCTACTCATTGGGCACCCTTACAAGGTTAGAGAAAAAACGCCATCACATATGATGAAGGACCAAAAACAAAATGGCCTGCCTAAATTTAGAGTTTAATCGTTGCATGTTCAGTTGGTATTTGCGAATGCAAATGTGCTTTTGCGGTGGTGGGTTAATTAACAGGCATCCAACCAGTAGATTGATTGAGCTGTGACAGTCAGAACTGGTGCGAAACAATCGGCAGCGTTTAATTTACTAGCGTAAGCAACATGATTATTATTATTTTGACGTCGACCTAACAAAGGTGCCGCGTCCGGTTCTTCGTAAGATGTGCTTCCTACGTAGGGAACGAGCGAAGAAGACTGTGTAGGCAGAGAAAGTCGCGGGCACGTGGGACAGGCAGCGGAACACAGAGAAAGGAAATGGTCCATGATCGTTGGGTATGGTGGCCGTAGCTCCACTGTGCGACCGAGGAGCGGCCTCTACTTCACTGAGGGGGCGTCATCGAACATCGAACGCGACGCGACTGGTATTGTTGTGGCGTTCTGGATGCATCTCGGAGGCGCATCTCGGAGTTTCTACTTTGGCGTGAAGCG
Source organism: Dermanyssus gallinae (assembly GCA_003439945.1). Classification (NCBI taxonomy): domain Eukaryota; kingdom Metazoa; phylum Arthropoda; class Arachnida; order Mesostigmata; family Dermanyssidae; genus Dermanyssus; species Dermanyssus gallinae. The sequence goes on along the minus strand of QVRM01003032.1, from coordinate 279,405 downwards.
GGGTAGGGACTCTCTGACGAAACGACCAATGGAATAAACGTCACCGGCTGCCTAGACGAACGGAGTGCATGGGGTAGTAGGGTAGCGGCGTATGGACAACAGATAAGGACAGGGGGAGCGGTGATGATGGTGATGGTGGTGGTGGATGTACGGTGGACGAGGTGAACTGAATACACGGAGATCGTACACGCCGTTAGCAACGAACCACTACTGGTCGTATTGATATTGGTTGCCGACGCCGGCTTCTCCCTCAATCCCCTCGTTCTTTGTGGTCTCTCTCTCTCGATAAAATCCGAATCATCGTCAGACAGATGATGTGTGGGACGCGTCATATATCTACAACAGGCCGACCAATCGGACCAGCTTTAATAATTGGCATTCGAGCCTTAGGCTTAGGTGTCAACGGCCAACGGCTAAGCGATGAGTAGCGTTGCGTAGGTGCTGCGCGGCTGTCGTCGAAACTCGAACTTTGGTTGGCGGTGCTTTCTGCGGTGCACGAAAGTGTCGCATTCGAATGATCTAAGTACAAGAGCGTGAGCTTTAGCGGGAGGGCAGTCGATTCGATCGGTTACGACGACGGCCATTGCCAACGGCGTCATCAACAGGCAGTTTTTAAGAGGATCAATCTGTCCGTCGGCCATCGCTCGCTTCAAGCTCGCACGGCTCTCGCAAGCTGACACCAGAGATGGCGCGTGCAGAGAACGGTCGTTGCTCGACGATGTAACTGATTGACTGACTGACGGAAAAACAGACGGTACGGTGGCTGTGTGCTAAGCCGGTGTGTGAGCGCGAGCATCATTACCTAGTTAATAATGACTGACTACTAGTTAACAAACACATCACAGATATTAGCTGGTGCTTTACACGTTTGTTTAGTGTCTAGCCAGAGACAGAACAGCCAGGTTCCGACCGACCGACCGAACGAACGATCGACCTACGCACCTAGCAACAGTGGCAACCGGGGGCAACAGCAGAGGTGGGGGTGGTCGGAGAGAGTAGCAGCACTGCCAACCAGCCAGGATCGTCGTGTGGTAGCTGTCGGGGGCGAGGAGAGGGGCTTAACCTGACAGGCCGGCCTTGCCTTTGAGTGGTGCTGCGAAGCAACTGCACGTATCCACTGTGATGGTGGCGGCGACAGTAGCGGCGTCAATCTGTCAACCCACAGGCAGCAGCAGCAGCAGTTCCAGCAGTGAACCGGCCTTAGCCCTTCTGGCGGTAGAGTTGCCGGCGGTGGCGGAGGTGGTGGTGGTGGTGGTGATGGTAGCGGCGGTAGCAGCAGAAGCAACAGAGAGGTTTGAATGAAGTGCACACCATGTTGGGTTCAAGAAGCAAGAAGGCTAAAAGCGGTGACTGCGCCAGTGACCGATTGATTAATCAATTGATTGATTGATCGATTGATTGATTGATGCCAGTTGAAAGCTTCTTCTTCTTCATCGCGACATCCCCCGTCATCGAATCGCCCCCCGTAATCACGCACGCAACATTGTGCGCTACAATGGCGTGCCGGTGCTCGGCCGGTTGATCATTGCGTTAGCGTTGCGTAGCCTTGCGTGTTTTATTCCCTGTTCGTTCGTTATGCGTTAAGGCGTATGTGTTTGCCTCGTTCTCGTAGCAAGAGCAGCAAGCTGAGTGGCGGAAGCGTCGTTAATGCGTTTAATGCGCCCGCTACCACGAAATCACCCCACAACGAGCAAACGAGATCGACACAAAAACGACCCAGAGCGGTGGTACCCAGAGCGGTATCATAGACTTCGTGCGGAGATCTGCTTATCCACCACCTTAAATCAATGTCTGAAAAACCACACGATACACATTCGACGCTCATCAATAGGTTAGAGAAAGGCGGGTGTGTGCGTGCATGTCATCAGCGTCCACTATCCATCGGGACAGCTGGGTTTTATAGCCACACAAAGCACACGTAATCCTTGCGCTAAAAACTGCTGACCATGCGGCCTACGGTTTGGTGCTGCGGCTTTTGTTGAGCTGTGTGTAGAGAGAGAGAGAGAGAGATCAACAGTTCACTAGTTACGTTTCGTCCATGAAGAAGTTGGTTTTCCGAACGAACAAGCTAAATTCAAAAGATTCCTCATCCGCTAAATTTGGGTGCAATGCAACGTCCTAGAATCCTGGCGTCAATTTAATAACAGAGCTCAGACACGGACGATAGTCTTTTCTGCTAAATTCCGTGAATAGTTACAATTGTTTGAATGTGTGTAATTATGGAAATTTCAAGCTCAATGAAGAATTTCTGGACTTAAATAAATTTGCCGTCTGGCGAAGATGGTCCCATAGCAAAACAGAACTCGATTTCGGGTACATGATTCAGACCATCCACTCATCGGAACTTAACTCTATTCAAATGCTGATGATTCCATATATCTGAAACAGCTGCATAGTTGCTCCGTTTCAGTTGTCAGTTCGTTTGGAATTTAGAATATTCTTCAATTGAGAATTATTTACATGATTTTTTTTCGAAAACTGCAACTCTGTTTAGAGAACAGAAAGGCTTCGATAAAGTAGGAAAAAGTTCAGCAGTTGCAACCGTTTGCGATAACTAGTCGCCGTACCAATAATGATGTACTCAATTTCATAACTAAGAACTAATAATCAATGATTAACAATTCACTGTAACAACACTGACAACGACAGGTAACTCACTGTGAAGTCTCTTTCTCCGGTGGATTTTCATTTTCGACACGTAAGCTTACGTTAAGGCTAAACTCATTTAAGAACGTGTTTGAAATCCCTTTTTATAGATGTATGTATGTTTGGGCTTATATAAACAAGTATACATATATATATATATATATATATATATATATATATATATATATATATATATATATATGTATATATACGAATAGTACTGGCAATTTTCCAGAGAATATATACATATACTCTGGAAAATTGCCAGTACTATTCGCCAGTAGTATTGAGGTAGACGATTTACCTCAATATCGTAGAAATGCGCGAGTGTCCGAATGGCGAGACATCGCTTCAGCTGGCGTTCCAACTCACCACTCGAGCTTACCAGGGTGTCCTCATTTTCGCAGCTTAGCCGACACTGTCGAGCAATACGACGACGACAACAACAACAGCGAGTTATTTCATACGAACGTTGAACCACCTGTGCAACCACTTGCCCTAATAGTGTGCATCTGCGCGTAATAACATAACAGGCGCATTATTATCACATAAAGGCGTATGTTGTACAATGGCTTTGATGTGGTATTCCGTAACCAGCGACATAGCGACAGGGCTGTGCGGCAGCAACCCGATATCTAATGTAACGCATGCATAGTGCCTGAAAGAGGTCGAACAAGCTGTAGCGATTGGGATTCGCATGTGTCCGTTTGGCGGTTCGCCAAGCACACAATAATAGGATTCCGTGCAGGCCAAGGCCTTTGGCCTAACGGACCGTTAGCTCTTCGGGCTATTGTAAGTACCCTAATGCTGCGTCTGACCGGTTGAAAGAATACAATTTGCGAACTTTAAAGCTTTCCCTATGTACGACGTGCGATTGATGGCTAAAGTCGGAAAAGTTCAGAATGTAAAAAAATCGAATTTTCAAATGAATAGAGCACGCAAACATTACAGCGCCGACAATAACGGGTTCGTACCTCGACGGCTATCAGCGAAAACGGCCATATGCTTTTCGCCCAGTCAGTGCTGCAACTGGGTTGTTATGCCTCTAACGTAGTCAACGCTCTTGGTATACGTAAACTACACAATGCATGGACATGACACTATATATATATATATATATATATATATATACGGCGCAGTAAAATTCGAAATCATAATTCATTATCAATTAAAGTAAAGTTTATAAATACAGGTTGAAGATTTCTATATTTTAAGTAATATTGACGGCCTAAATGTAGAACGTATAAGACGACGCATCGATTTGCTTCCCTACTGTGAATGCTATCCTTGTTGTTATTGTTACTATTTGTGAAAAACTGGACGCGGGAGAGGCTTGAAGTACTCAGAACAGAGTTAGAGAAGACCAGGCTTTGCTAAGAGAAAAGACAGCGAAGACGAGAAACGTCGAGAGGACATGCAACCTCTACGTTTATAGATTTAAGTAAGTCTGCTTGCCGCAATAGCAGCGCTCGCTTTTCCTCTCCCTTTGCCATCGTTTCTAGGCGCACTCATCGCGCTCATTAGACCTCAGTCGTACTGGACGACGACCTCGGCGCCTTCAACGAGCAGAGCAAGCAAGCAGCATTCGAACGCATTGTCCTCGGTGGCCCTTCTCGCGCTCAATGAGGGCGGAGCCTTCAACTCGAGGACAAACGCAGGTGTTCCACGCTTAACTAGAGATGCCTTCGGTGATAATCCAGCTAGCCAGCATACTGCCGACTCGTAAAAATGGCACGGCCAACCAGCGAGGAAGTCAGGTCATCCTCCTTTATCATCAGCGCCAGTTACCACACGCCGTTATTTAGGATCAAACGAACGATAAATGATGGCGTCCTACACATAGCACATAGCGTTTTCTAGCCGCACTTTTCTACCATGTCGTACCAGATAGAGCTGGATGAGTGCCGGTGAGTCGGTGGGCAAGTGTAGTACGAAGCTTTTGGCCTTCCGGTTGGGCGCAGGGAAAAAATACGGGAGTCTATGGATCGACCAAAGTCGTTTTTGAATGTCTGTGCTACAAACTCAGCAGGCTTGCACACGCAGATGTTTATTTGAGTCAAATCAATGTTTATGCGGCAATTGAATGTGCTGTATATATATAACATATATATAAGTCAGCTCGGTGATGCTAGAGATAATGTGTGCTGATCATAATACCCACACTTGACCCTAGCTTAAGAAAAACCGATTTTAGGCATTCCCGGACGTACTTAGGATAATGTACGCTCATATGAGATATCGTAGATCCTAGCATTTATGCATGGACATGGATGAAGTGCGATTGTCGGCACCTGCTTGATATCTCCGGGCCGATAGGATGACGTCGCCTAATCTAACCGAGCGGGAATTACACAGAATACTTTGAATTTCGAAGCCATGTTTATTTCCCAAGCAAAAGTACTATGAATTTGCTCCACGAGACCTATTCACCGGGTAAATGGCGCGGATCCTAGCCACTGGGGCTGTATTGAGTTTTTGAGCTATATGTCCTTGCGCTTCTAGTCTGCCGCACTGCTTCAGGCGGTGGCCAGGACACTCGCCTGCTACAATGCACTTTCTTCAATTTCTATCGAGCAATAAACGGCGCAAACACTTGTGCCTGATAGGGTGAGTAAATAGCACAGATCCGTAGGTCTTTTCGCCCGAACTCTGTTGTCGATTGATCGCGAACGGACTAAGGGGTGGCCCACCGTTTCGCCTGGATCTCTCTGGCCGTCTGCGTGCACAGGAAAGGCGCCTTATTACTTTACACCGGTCTAGGCCTCGCTCGAACGCTTCCGCACGACTTCGGGCATTGCCTCCGCTAACATCGGCCGCGCTAACGTCTTCGTTCTGGCTGCATATCCTAATCTGCTTTGTGCATATTTCCCCTTGCAGAGTACTTTACTGCAGTACACTTTCAAACAGACTCAAATGCTGTTGGTGTGTGTGCTGCTGCCGGGTGCGCAGGGGTACCTTGGGCTTTTTCGTGCCTTTGTCTATCCGGGCCCCTCTTCTCGTAAACTGTCAAATCTATTAGAAGTCTGTTGAGTTTGCATTTGCTGCCTACAAACTTTTGTCGCGCTGTTCCCTATCATGCTCTATCTACATGCATAGACGTTATTGGGGCTATTATCCAGCACAGTATTAAGATATTTGCGCTATCCTCCAACAAAGTTTTCTCACTCGGACGTCGATTCACAATGTCCACACTATCCCGAGCCAAAAAGTCCTGCGGTGTAGCATATGTATTCTCGCGCAGTGCGTTGATATTCGATACTTCTTCTCTTTCTGAACGAAGCTAGTAGTGACAGACTTCTAGATACCATAGACATCCCTGTTTTAACGTATAACAATACTTATATTAATAATCATGACAATCAGATTTAATTGTATGAATGCCAATTTGTTTGTGAAGTTTCGTAGGACTTCACACTACTTGTGATCTTGGCTACGGTTCACTACGAGACTATTTCCACCCAATAGGCGTTCTTGTGTGCGTCGCGTTTCAGTATGTAAGTGGGTAAGAAAGCCTGATAGTAGTATCTTGCTCGTAGCTTGTGATGGAATGCGCTGTGTTTAATAATTTACGGCAAAGGAAGTAACATCTGAACTGCGCGGCATTAAGGGCGTCATAGCTACAGCTGCATTCACTCTGCTGATGTGTTCCTCTAAAGAGGCCGAACAGGCTGATCCAGCTTACGGCCATCTGCCGTGTAGAGAATCATCTAAATTATCATCGCACTCACCTCTGCTGCACGTTAACAATAGTAATTAATAAATCAATCTTACTATGTGAGTACCCCGGAATGCCTCAATCCGCGTCAACAAACTACCTCCTGCACGTTAGAAATGGTCAATAGTAAACGCATTCTACAACGTGGGCTGACCGAATTACTCCAAACACTCGTATATATATATATATATATATATAATGTGTTCTATGTCATTTTCGCTATGAAATTACTTACAATATCGTCGACCTTCTCCTGTATAAAGATTTTTGTTTCAAGCTGAAGCTGCTTTGCCGAACTTATTAGTTCACCGATTTGTTGCCGCAGTTGACCCTGACAATAGACAGATAATAAGAAAATATGTGAAAACGATATCTCTGGACCAAATATACAAACATGAATGCTTTAATATATATATATATATATATATATTGGGGTTACAAAAAAGTTTTTTCGGTTTTTTAATGATTCTCTACGGACAAAACCGAAAACACTTTTTTGTAGCCCTATATATATATATATATATATATATATACTAAGGACAATGCATATATTGAATACATAGTAAATGCATAAATATGTTTTAACTGGTCTTTAGAAATGTCGTTTTCACTTGTTCCCTTATTTTCAGTCCGATGTCTGCGCTAATTGCGTCAACAAACCGATGAACTCATAAGTTCGGCAAAGCAAGCCTGTATAAGGACTTCCGTTTCGAGTTTTCCAAACTATTAATTCACCGATTTGTGACGCAGTCCTCACAACGAACGGATGATTAGAGAACAAGTGTGAACACGATATCTTTAAACACCAATAAAACATGTGTACGTATGTATACTTACATACAGTGTGTATACACGTTAGACACTTTCAATGATTGGGCGGACTCCCAATATTTGGACCTGTCCATCCTAAATGTGCAGTCCTGCCTTTCGGACATGGAAATGCCAGACACCCCTACATCTGGAGTCAGATGTTGAGTAAACTTTGAGTTCGAGAAAAAAACCCGGAGTCCTCTCGAGCAATAAATTAAGGCTATCCGAACATGTAACCGGTCAAAGCTAGCCTATAACAAGTGGAAAGCAAATTCACGAAACAGGTTACATTTCGTTGCCATGTTGACCGGTGTGATGTGACGTTCCCCAAGTAATTGATATGCTTATGAAGCTTGATCAGATAGTGCTGCTTCAGCAGAGACAAAACCCGCGTCTAATTAACAAGATGTTTGTAGAAAAGCAAACGACAACTCGTCAGGCCAGCAGCATGGTTCCTATGTTCATCGCACGCAAGCGCTACATCAAAGACCTATACCCATGGAGAATCTCTAGACATATCCATGAGTGCTTGGGGATACCAAAAAGACCATGTGCATGCAGATTATAACTACGTATTGTCCACATGACATATATGCACGATGTATATTTCCTTTGTACCGTGAATAAAGCGTTCTAGTGAACATATATATATTTTTTTTATAACACGTATGTATTGTATGTAATAGGTACTGATTGATTGCTGTTGCACCCTGGGAGCTCTGTTATCCAGTTCGGATACGGATAATTATTACTAACAAGTGGCGACAGAAGAGATTGTGACATTAATGAATTAAGTTCTGCTGACGAATTTATTGTTTTTTCCTATACTATATTTGTAAAAATCACTGATCTCGGCCGGTTTAGTAGACAAAAATACCTCCGTCACCTCAAGCCTTTCGTAAAAAAAATCGTGGCTATGGTTACTTACATGAATGTCCAATAAAGTAAAACGCCTAAGAGAAGCCACTGGATTCTGCCCGCAAGTTCCTGCTTTGCGCCAATGCATTCTGGTGTACGGAAAAGCACCTCCTTAGATCGCACATGCACTGCCTCTAGTATCTTAATAAGGCAAAGTGCAAAGTGCTAACTGGCCGAAAATCTGCTCTGAATGTCTGCCCGAGCACAACTTTCTGCTTTATGATTGTTAGCAACCGCGCGGGACCTCTTACTTCTAATGTGCTGTGAAATATACCTCGATATCTCTCGACTAACATGGTATTCGCCCACTTGTTGCGTATTATAAAGATAGTGTACCAAAACCTGAGAGGGCAGTAAAGGCGCGGTTTGGTCCGCTTGGGCATCTGACAAGATTGACATTCCATTAACGAGCTATATTCACACTAGATTGTGTCCTTCTATTTTAATTTCACTTGCAGAAACCGACTTTGAGAGTTATCTCTCGCTACTTTTAGGCTATCGACTAGTTTCTAAGCGCGTTACCCTGAGCATGAACGGGGGTATTTTAACAGTGCTTAACTGATTTTTTCTCTTGAAAGCAAGCCGTACTTCTCCTTCAACAGTGACCGTCAATCGAGATTTAGTGATGTAACGCAGGCAGTGTTCTCGGTTCTATAGTTATGCTCGTATGATGACTTTCCGATCTTCTGTCGTAGTACGAGACCCCGTCTCTCCACGACGATAATGTACAATAGAGTGCCTACGTTGGGTTTGCGCTCAACTGTATGAACTGACTCATAGAGAGAGAGAGAGACAGACAAGAATGCATTTTTTTAAAGATTTTTTTAAGTCCAGACTTTCCTCCGTCCCATACGGGCTTGGCACTTAACCTGATGTATATATACCATGCACCAAGGGCCGGACGTGTTAAGATATCTAGGGTTTCCTCAACAGTCCTTGTGGCAGCAGCATGGCCGCTGAACTCTCAGCAGTGGTATGATTTATCATCTATTCTCAATGAGCATCGCTCAAAGAAAATTCGACCAACAATAGCAGGGATCGAACCGGCGACACCCCGGTAGATGACAACCATGACTAGCGCCCCACTAGTCCCCCACTAGACCACGCCGCCACTGGAGAAAGACAAATTGACCAAACAAAATTGAGAAACACGAATGGCCTATTGACGGGTGCAGAGGTAACCATAAGGCTGCAGAGGTAACTATAAGGCTGCAGAGGTAACCATAAGGCTGCAGAGGTAACCATAAGGCTGCAGAGGTAACCATAAGGCTGCAGCGGAATTAGCTGGCCTAACGGCAGGAAGAAACAAAACAGAGGGATGCGAACGGCGAACAAGGGAGAAGCAGGTGCACCGATTACAAATATAGATCTCGTCCGCCAGTTCTTTCGGCGGTACAGCTGTCGGAACTCGTCCGCTGTCACTCGCTCAGGGTGGCTTCTCCTGGTAACTCGGCGGCACTCCGGCCCCGGCACGGGCGGCACCTGTAGAGGAGGGGACCGGCAGCGAATTCCCATCCGAATCAGTGAACAGGGTAGGAATTGGACTAAGACGACTGACTACGCATGGAAGGCGATTGTAATAGGCGTTAAGGCTGACTAAGCGACGAACCAAAAGCTCACTTCTCGCTCTCTCCTTCCACTCTCCAGCTCAGTGAGCCAACACGGTCCATGGCTCATGTAGTGGCATAAACACCCTCCTCAATACAGTAAATAGACATATATATATATATATATATATATATATATATATATATATATATATATATATTATATATGCATATATATACATATATGCATATACCAAAGAGGAGAAATAATTACACTCCCGCCCTTTAAAGCCACCCCCGCGAATTTAATACGCGCGGACCCGAACGGGAGTGCCTACACAGCCCGAATTGACAGGCCAGCAGATCCCCCCACCCTTCCCCCTTTCGAGGTTTGGAATGGTGGTACCAACACTACTCCCACCGTGACCGATTAGGACGCGTTCACCTCCGCGATTCCGCGTTACACCCCGGAATATACCTTCTCCCCCGAAGGGACATTGGACCACTCCAGAGCAGGGGTACCACGTAAAATACGGGGCCAGAAGGTCCTCTCTCTCGACCGGTGGTCTGCGTTCGTGTGGCCACTTCTCTCGCTCATTTTGCCTATTAAGCCAAGGCAGCAGGCGTTCCCGGAACGGTACCACCGAGTGGTCTCTCGGGCAATTAACCGTCCGGCATATAGCGCAAGTATATGCAAATGCATGTATGCGTAGGTTATTCGCTAGTAACATTTGTTTTTTTTTCGCTGTCCTAAGTCTCTCTGTTTTTCTTGTCAAAGCAAATAAAAAACTGGAACACCTTTGAATGAAGCAGAGCTCCAAAAATACAGCTTCAAAAACAAGAGATGCATTTTTATTGCTTTTTATGATATTACTCTGTACCTTGCTTGCAAAACGACCTGCCAATTAGTACAAACAAAAGTAGCTTTATTAATATCTACTACATTACACAAAAAATCCTCAGCACATGCACAATCCTCCATTGTGCATTGTAATACGATCGAACCCGCGAATCATCGCCAGCCGTATTGCGGGCTCAACTTGTGTAGCTCTGAGCTTGTGTATATTGTACCCCATTAATTACTGACTGGTATTTACTGATTGTAACAGCTATTGCCATCCATACGTATGACAATAGCTGTAACATTATGGATGCAGATGCCTGAAAAGTTTTGGGACAAGAAAGATTACAGCACAGCACATTAGTAGTGGGTTCGCCTTTGCGCGATTCGCGTCAGCCGAGTATGCGTATGTGATCACCGCGGCCACCAACAAAGTGCCGAGACAGAATAGCCAGTAGCAGGAAAACGATAAAAGAACGACTAAAAGGCTTCTGTGAGAAGCACCACGATAGTGTCCTCCCCCCGCCCCACCCACTATGCAAAGGCAAAACAACGGTTACCACGCAGGACGGAAAAGGGCAAGGAATAAAGGGTCACCATTGACATCGCTACGTTCGAGGCAAAGTGGTATCGAAATAACTGCAGTTGCTTCCAGGTCAGCTTTTATTCGCGGATATATATATATATATATATATATATATATATATATATATATATAATGCCCCTAGATGCGGAATCATAGCAATGGTGAATATTTAGATGAAAAGTACTTACGGATGATTCGTTGTTGGCGGCGCTGGCTGCAAATCCGTTGGGAAAGTATCGTTCTAGTAGAGAACTTGTCTGAGAAGCCGCTAACCAGAGTTCATTATCGACGACAGGATTGCTCTCCGACACCGTTTGAATACTGTGCACCCAGGTTCGCCGCACAGTAATGGGCCGGGAATGAACGAAGGCCCAAAACAGCAGTGTGTGGATATGGGGCGACGATTGTAACCATTGGCAATCGGCGACACCATCCACCAGTGAGGCCGAAGTAATCCACCAAGGGCATAAACAAAGGTTGTTGGCGTTGCCAAACATATAACAAAGGTTGTTGGCGTTGCCAAACATATTTATATGTATTTATTTTTACGCCAGTAAAATGATGCCAAGAGACAGACAAATCATAGGTAAGTGCGGGATACGATGAGCAATGCAGGCGAGATTGAAAGAAAGTGGCGAAATGTAGAAGACGTAAATGTCAAGTGTACGCAATCACGAAAAACAAAACAAACAAAGAGAGAGAGAAAGTATATATGCATATAAATTGCAACGAATTAAATATATAACGTAGCAAGCGAAAAATGCCAAATTGTTTTAAATCGCAGAAGTGTTCGATGTAGGTTATGTGATTTAGGAAAAATAAGCACAAAGAAAGGATTATTAAAGTATTTTACATTATTTACATTCAGGACAGGTAAAGGTAAGAGATTAAGTTACAGTGTAAGGAAATTGTATATATATCCACATGATGTCACATGATTAGTATGTACCAACGGCGACAACAGAACAGCAAGATATTTTAGAATGCAGTGAGCAACAAGCGTTCAAATTATAGGTAAATTAGTAGTCACCATACAAGGGCAGGTTAAATAAGGCCAAACACACGTGGCAGCACAGAAGAATAAGCCAAACATAAAAAGCATGAATAAACAAGTAGAGCATTCAAATAGTTAATGTAGACGGTAGATATTTAAGTCAATACCGAAGTCGCGGTAAAGCCCAGGTAGCATTTCGGCGCATTATACAATTGGCAATCGGGACAAAAGCCAGTAGCCCCGCCCAATGGCCGATCGGATAAAAGGAGACCAAACGGGGGTACAGGATTCCCGACGCATATCGAAACAGAATATCGTTAAGAACAAGAATATCGTTAATTAGCGACGCAAGCAGTTAGTTAGTTAGTTAGTGGTGTTATTGTTGTGATAGTTATTGTTAAAAAGTGTTGACGTTGTTAGATGTTTGAGGCCGTCGAGCAACAGCGGTAGTAGCAATGATCCAAGTAGCAGAAGCATCAATATCAGCAGAGAGCAGAAGGATTGCGCCAAGCCACGAACGAGATCGACGCCAGCGGTGACACGCGGCATCCCAACGTAAGCAGCACCACCAAGCAAACAAGAGCAAACGACCAAGAATCAGTTTCGTTAGCCCTTGCCATATTCATATATATATATATATATATATATATATATATATATATATATATATATATATATATGCATACATACATCTATGAGGAAATTGATCTGACATCAATGATCGACTTCTCGTCTCATCGCCGTCTCCGTTCGATGCGTCTGAAAAGCGCGAACACTGTCGGGTGCAACACAAAGCTATGTAAAACCTCTGTACTAAACTTGTGCTGCAGATTGAGTAAATCCATCGAGTAAATGAGTACTACAGACTCTTCTGTTATGTCGCAAGAAGTTTTCATTATTCAAAATGATGATGTGTTTTGAATGCATTTCTCCTCATGTGTGGTGGGTAGGCCTTGAGCGTCGGGAAATGCGCTGACGTTTCATATATCGCATTACAAAAAGTTATCTGACACTGTATAGAATACGGAGCAGCACCTTGTACTGAAAAAAATACAAACTAGGGTTAACACTTGTAAGTTTTGTTCTCCTATAAAGACGCAAAAACTGCACAAGCACTCCTTAAATATCGACGTCACCTTCGTACTCTCCTGGAAGATGCTAGACCGATGTTTACTACCATGAAGTAACAATACTGAACATTATTAGTTAGCTCGTGTTAAATCACTTTGAAACATTTCGTACGTATCACCTGGATACCTCAGTTTTGTGTTAGACATCCCAAGTTCTGCCTTCGTGTTAGACATTCTATCTTCAACAAAAATAACCTTCAATTGGCGGGTGAAATGAAATTGCAGTGGTTAACGCTCCCCCTCCTCTCAGTGTTGATATTAGGTGGACGTTGTCACTGCATGTAAGTGAAGCGTCGCCCAAGCACACAGATTATGGAGGTAGGCGCAAGGTTATAATGATCGACTCGTGTGAAGACATGACACATTGCTGTTGACTGAGGCCGGCCGTTGTGAATAATCATATATACATCCAGCTGTATTGGACCTAATTCACCCAGGCTTCTTTTGGGTTCTTGTTAGAGCATCACGACTTGGTCCATCGCCTTATAGTGCCATGGCGTTGATCAGTAAAATGTCAGTGATTCAATTATTGGAGTAACTGTTTTCGACGCGTTTTTGTAAAATGTGTAGGTTCCACGCGTGCTTGAAAACGCTGGCAGAATAGGGCATTCTTAATGTTACCTTGGAATCCCGACCAACTTAGTTCTTCACTAGATACGACACACGCCATACGATCGCAGCAAAGCGAGTAATCGATTAATTATCTAAAAAAATTAGGTTGCTGATTAAGCACTTAACTGTTAGTGTGCATTGCCTTGGTAGTGCCCTTTAAACAAACACGTTGATATTAGCACGGTTAGCAAATACGAGCCATAGAAAGCCAAAGTCTCATATATATGCTGTCGCAAAAGACGAAGAGCAAATGACGCAACAGTAGCGCACATCATGCGAGTGTTGATAAAGAAAGCCAGCAGGTTGTCAGTAGTCAGTGAACTTTCTTTGCTTGCATACGCTTGCCAACGTCTGCACCTCTACAACGACAAAGAAGAGACCGTTCAGATGTCCTAAAGCAACTATACAACATTAAAGCGGTCTGTTGGTTGGTATAGTTCAGCGTGCTTTCTTGATCAGTACTGTCTGTACCCCAACGAACGTTCGCTATGCAGCAGGATCTCATACGATTTAGATCGGTGTAGCTTGAACGCACTGAGGGATACAAGCTTGTTAAAGGCGCTTAATTTGTCCAGCCCAATGCCTCTATTGTCGATGCTTCTGTTGCCGTTTCCGGCAAGTCTTTTATTGCGTTCAGTAACGGGCAAGACAGTTGTTCCCCCCATAAATAGCTACTACCCTTTCCTTCTTGTTTGCTGCCCCTATTGCCGATTTATCCTGTCGTTACGGATTCTACTATTTTCTCATGGTTGTTATCGTCGTCAGTAGTGTTGTTGTTGTTGTTTTTTTGTGTTAAATTCACCGCTATGTTGATTAGGCCGCAATGCCTTGCAAGTTTGTATATTTAAACGCCGCCTTTCACGAGGACTATGAATTGTGCACCTGCTGGTTGTGTGCGCAGTGGTGAGCCACATACCATGCAGTGGAACATGCAGCTCTGGAACAAAAATCGTTGCATTACTTCTCTCGCAGGAGGAGTGAAAAAGATAAATTATTATGAAGAAAACCTTATGAAGAGTATATTGTACTCAACTGGAGTGAAATAGACAGAACGGAATAATTTCTCGCTGTTGTTTTCAATGTTTTATTATTATGTTAGCACTTTGGAGTGGACAATTGTCTCCGCGCGAACGTGTGATCACGGGTTCTCTAACCCAGGGTTAGCCCAGTTCAACAATGTGCCCCGAACAGACGCTGCGTTTCCTCGTTGAATGTCGAGCGACAGCCTCTGACGCAAGAATTCGGATGCCCTCGAGTCTCCTGTCGAAAGATTAAGACTTTTACCGACCCGCTGAATCAGCTTGAGCGTAAGGGGGCCTGCAGCTCCCATAGTCTCGAACGCCAACGGACAAAATTCGTGCGGATAATCGAGGCTTGAGTATTTCCTGCATTTATTAGCCTCAGCTAACCTGGAGGCATGACCTGCTCGGTCCGCACCTGCACCGACCATCGAAGGGGCTAATGAGTCGGTTACAGTTGCGTCCCAAACAAGCATGCGGCCACGCTCAAAGGGCGTCAAAGTCAGACCGTCAGGTCTCGCTGTTGTTATCGTAATCCGCAATGTTGTTGTTATTCGTGTTAAATCTAGTGCTACCTTAATTGGGCCTCTAGTCCCGTTCGGATACTATGAGACGAGTATTTCCTATCCATTCGCTCTCTCTCTCTCTCTCTCTCTATATATATATATATATATATACATGCGTGTTTGCGCATCCGTTATGGTTCACACAGACTCTATCGCTGGAAATGTTTAGAGACTGCAATAATCAGGCCATTCAGAAGGACAACTAGAAAATAAAGAGAGGGACAAAGTGCAATAATTAGACACCCATTTGCGTGCACTTTTATCGCTTGGTCCAATTAACGGTCATCCCCTGTGCAGCGTGTACAACAATTTGTGGTGAGGTTTTCTGCTTGAGCAGACCACTAATGGGTCAATACCACAGACTTATCAGTTGTTTTATAACCATACGATCTACTAGATCAGCGATTGAAAAAACGTAGGTCGCTGCAAAGTAATGGAGACAGCCATAACTCCAACTTCTACCAGGTAGTAGTTAGTTTCCTACCACCGTTCGTAGGAAAAAAGAAATGTTAACTCGACCCTAACCGGTTCGACCCATAACCGGCGGATAGGATGGAGTAATGCATTTATCTAAAAACTTGCAGGCCCATCTGCGTTTGAGCACGATACGCGGTTCCGAGATATGTTCGTTTCGGCCCGCGTGGGATGCATCATCCCACGCATAGGCCGGGCCATCATAGTTTTTGAGCTGGCTCGAATAATTTGAACTCGATTAGCGGGCAATGTATATATATATATATATATATATATATATATACATAATATATATATATATATATATATATATATATATATATATATATATATATACATATATATAAGGTAAGTAATGCAAATGTTTCGCGGACATACGTTTTTACAAGAGTTCGTTTCCGCCTCCAAACATAGAGCACTAACTGCAACCAATAGTCTCGCAGCAACGCAGCGCTTTCATAGACAGACACAACACGGAAGGGCACGCTCGAGCGAAAACACGGCCAGAGTGAGACTAGCATTGGTCTGGCAGGAGAAAGTCTGGTGTTGGGGGCTTAGTAGCTGCGGCTTAATACAGAGCGGAGCAGCATGAGCTGAACTGAAGAACTTTGTCGCTGTCATCTCTCTTGTTGTTGTCGTTGTCGTTGTTGCTGCTGTCGTCGTCGTTGTCGTTATTCTTATCGTTGTCATTATTCTTCCTCTTCTTCTATCAAGCTTAGCGCTCAGGCCCGCTAGTAGCATGGCCCTCCTCCAGCTCCTGCTCGGAAAGCTAGTTAATAACGTAACCACAGAAGAAGAAGCAGCAGCAGCAGCCATAGCCATCGTCGCCGCCGCCAGGGGTGAGATGATGATGATGATCCTGCTGCTGCTGCTGCTGATGCTGATGATGACGACGACGACGAATGAGTAAAGATAATCATGGTAACGACGTGTACGGCAGTGGGGCCGGCGCGAGCTCCTAGAGCCTCGCGCGCGCCCATCCCGCTCGCCCTTGCTGTACGTCCAGACTCCGTTGTGTTTTGTACGTCGTGCTGACCGGCGACCCACTGCCGGCCGATGCTCGGGGGCAGTCGCGCGGGGCCGCCGTTTGTTCGTTCGTTCGAACGGCGGCCCCGCTACTACGATGGCCGGCTAAATATAGAATCTTTCGTGCAACATTCACAATGGCGGCTGAACGGAAGCAGGCTCCACCAACCAGTCCCAGCACAACGAGCGGATCACGCATCCACCCGTCCCGTGCCCACCTAGCTGCTGCTGCTGCCTAGAGAACGAACCTACCTAACACTCACCCAGACACCCATCCACAACGAACGACCCACAGATACGTAAACCTCCACAAAGATACACGTAGACACGCTCACGGATACTGGATATATATATATATATATAGTTATTTATATATATATATATATATATATATATATATGTGAGACAGGTACAGTCATTGTACATATACGCATACATAGCGCATACATGCGCACAGGCATTTGTCAAATTTCGATGCAATGCCATACAACTTCGAGCCCCACAAGAGTGAGGAGGTAGCATGCGAGAGGATTAGTCGGTCTGTGAGTCCTGCACTAGTCGCTGTTCACTCACGGGAACGCATGTGGATTATGGATTCCCGAAACCTCCCATGTAATAAAACACAATAAAACATCCGTATAAATACACGCGTCACCAGACGCTAGCAAAAACGACGAGACCACCGATTCTGGTGGTCTACAGCACGTCTCATATGTCTGCTGGTACTAGTTGTTTTTCTCTTGCGTTTTCGTTTCGCTGTTTCGCGAAAAGCTATCTTCAGTGACTACAATACCGAGATTGCTAGAATTGGTAACACACTCGAATACGCCTAGATAGAACCCTAGGAAAATGGAAACAAGAATAGGTCAAGTTCGATATATATATATATATATATATATATACTAGCGACCTACAAAAATGAATGGACAACTATGAATGGAATGGCGCCGATGGTCATCTTTAAGGCATTTCTGCCAGTCATGATCGTAGTAGTTGTCGTTTGCTGACTCTAGTTGCCCTCGTAGTCTCGTCTTGTTGGTCTCGTGCCCGCAGGCCACGCACATTTCTAACAGTCTTTTTTACACTAAAACCGACGATAGAAATGATCGGCATCGGTCAGGGCAGCCAGCAATTGGCCACTGATATGGTCAATGATGAACGCATTTATGGACGTAGAAAAGTGCCTAGCCAAGTTGTCTATTAAGCACAATCAACCTCTGAACGTACTTACAGCATCACATAAATATGTACTTGTTTATATATATATATAATTCGCTTGACATGTATACCTAAATACACATGCCACCCTTTTGTATCAGGAGCGCTTAGAGCGACACCATATATATTACCTAAGCATCTATATCATCAATGCATCCTTCAATACCTACTGAGCATTTGCTTTCCATTGAGCCAACCTCTTCTTTGTAATATCGACCTGGTCCATTCTAACATTTGGTTCTAAAGCTAGGGCCTGCGACAGGTCTATATCTCTGCTCCCCGTCCCAAGGCTGTACATTATTTTACAATATGTTAAATTCACTAATTTCCTAACCCAGCCCACTCGCTTTTATTATCGTATGCACATTCTACCCCGCCATTATCCCGCTTTTCCTTTCCATATATACCTGCCAAGCTCAATATCTACTTGCCCGTATATAACTTTCCCCCTCGATATATATATATATATATATATATATATATATTGGTTTTTCATGTCATAGGCGATTTTTAATCTACTTCGGGAACCATTGGGAACCATGAAGACCAATCTGAGGGTTTAAGAGTGGCGGTCTGGGTCTCGAACCCGGGCCTCCCGACTGCAAGGCAAACACTTCGCCACTAAGCCATCTATATATTTCAACATTTTCTCCGACACACTCGCTCTTGCCCATTGCTGACAATTGTACCTAATCTCCCTAGCTGCGAACTCTACCCTGCGATTCCACTTTGTTTTGATCTTAGTGCCGTCTTCAACAGCTGTATCTGTCTCTTTTCTAACGCCTGGATAATTCCTAACAAAATTCCATCGAGACCATGCGCCGTTTTTAATCACTTTTGATCACGCCTTAGATCTCATATGCTGTGGTCATAATATCCGTGCTAGTTCTTCCCATTTTCACGGCAGTCCTGAAAATAGTGCGGTTAACGTGAAGTAGATATCCTCTATTGTGTATGTTCTATCATGTGTCTTATTTGTCATCCTTGTTCTTTCCAGTCTGACATAGTTCCAAAACTGTTCTGATCGCTGTCCCTTGGGAGCCCCCAAAATCCTGTTAAATTCACTCTCGTCTGAATTTTTAATTGCATCATGTATAACCATTTGAGCTCCATGTTTGGCTTCCTTGTAATTCGCCCAATACTTTTCTGTCTTGTCTGCGTCCCTTTCCATTAGCTTTCATCTTTCCTGTCTGACATAGTCCCAAAATAGTTTTGATCGCTGTCCCTTGAGAGTTCCTGAAATCCTGTTTATTTTGCTCTCGTCTGCATTTTTATTTGCATCCTGTATAATCATTTAAGCTCAATTTTTGACTTCCTTGTAATTGGCCTAATACGTTTCTGTCTTGCCTGCGTCCCTTATTGTCCTAATTCCCCCAAACCCAAAATCTCATACAAATGTGTTTCTGTTACTATCATGAGATCGACAGGCTTTATTTTTAGTAATGTATATAGTTCTTCCCACCTACCTCTTCCCCTTTTATGTTTACCGTGGTAACCCGTCCAAAAGACACATTTCTCCTACGCTTTCCTTTTGCCCTGCTTCCTCCTTTTCATCTCATGTCAACCTGCACCTGTAGTTCCTCCTGTTGTCCCACCCTTCTCCGTACCTATGCCCCCCTCCTGTATCTTTTGACCCTGTCTCTGTTGCCCCAGCTTGTATGCCCGTGCCTGCCCCCTGACGCTCCCCTTCGAGTAAATGCACACACCTCGTGCCTGAACAATTTTCATTTGGGGCTTGCATTTCCGGTGCGCTGCCCCGATTTCGTCGACTCCACATCTGCGTCCCCCTCCAATGCTTCATTCCTTTACATCCCTCTTGCATATCGATTACTTGAATTATAAGCGGCCTCACATTGTGCCAATCACATGTCCTCTTGCTAATTGGCTCTGCCGCTAGTACCTACCTCCGCGTAGTGCACCCTATCAGGGGCCATGGCCCTCCACCACCTTTGGAAGAAAACATACTGTCAACATCACGTTTCGCTGTTTGCAAAAATTAATTAAGTCTTGTACCTGTGTGCAAATCTCATTCACAGCATTTTTAAAATCCGGACCTGAAAAACATCTACCGGTCCCCCATGACACACCAGCCTTTGCATCATTGTCAAACAGTTCAATATATTGTTTAGTTACTGCCACAATATCTCTCGCTCCTCGGCCCCTCAGAGAAATGAAGTACCCCCCTTTCTGTATTAATAGCCTCGCGATTAATCTGTTCCACTTTTCTGCCTTCGTGTGAATCTCCAGTAATTACCACCCGTTTTGCCACTGGTGTAATAGCCACCGCATCCCCTACTCGATAGGTTGAACTTATATCTGCTCTTCTTATTGTTGCAGCGGTCGATGCCGCTGTGTGTCGCTGTGTGCGCAAATGTGCAACGGTGGGGCTCGAACCCGTGCACCTATGTCTAGTCGCGAGGCGCACGCGAATGCACCACGCCACCGCGCACCTCCTCTGGCGGTTTTGTTGTGGTTCCTCTGTTGCTGTCGTCTTCGCCGCCGCACCGTGTTCTTCGTCTTGTCTTTCTTCTTACCCTTCGCCACTGAGGCTCAAGTCTAACACTACTGTCTTTCACTCTTCAACGGCGCGCCTCCCGTCTTCATCCTTTTTCCCCAGATCATTTTTTTTCTTTCTTCCACATTTGTTGCTACCGTTGACGTTGTCTCCTCAACAGCGGCCGTCCTCTCTTTCTCTCTCTCTTTCAGTGCATCAACTCTTTCATTGCTGTCGCAACTATGCCGTTGTTTTTGTGTCGTTCACTTTTTCTTTGATTTCCTCGATCACTACGAGCAGTGCTTGTTGTATGACTACTGAACACCACTTATCCTTCTCCTCAACTTGGACCTCTCTATCTCTTCCCGATTCTCGTTAGCTTCTGCTAAACGTCTGTAATAATGCCTTGCTAGCGATCTCCAGCTTCATCTCCGCTGTCAGTCGCGGCTCCATCTCCGCTGGGAGCGCAACCTGTATATGGAGGACTGCGCTCAGTAACTTTCCTCGTCCCTAATACTTCTCCACAATTGCATGCCGACAATAAACTGGGAGGCACGTATCTTACGCTGCCACTGTGCATGTAGCCTAGGATTTCAATCATCGTTAAGTTCGTTGCGTTAGGCGTCGTTGGCCCTATCTCACCCGGTGACGATTCGCCCTGCTGAAACGAACTTATCTGAACTTCATAGCGGCCTAGCTTCTTACCCCACCGTCTCACAGTCACACAGAATACACCCAAATGATCACTGAATTTCACGCATCACTGGTATGCCACCCTCTTGGTTTTCCTTTCTGCATTCACACAAGCAAGCGTGACCCCTCGGAGCTTCGTAAACACGCATCCACACTTAGCGCCAAATCACCAATGAAAAATATATAGCGACAAGATTCACCTTGCAAGGTGTTTATGTAAACATAGTCCTTCTATACTATTTCACCGTGGATATCTTAAAGAGAGTGTTAATATATATATATATATATATATATATATATAATGTATAAAAGTGTTGCGACCCTTTTTTGTTGGTTCGGAATCGTCGACGTAAATTGTCATAATGCGATCTGCAACGTAAAGTGTATGCTGATTCTTGATCCCTTATGATGAACTTAGGTAACAAAAAATCCTTTCGGGGCTGACTCTTAACCAAGATTTAACGTCCTGCTTTTCGCTATATATATATATATATATATATATATATATATATATATAAAACGTAAATAAGCAAGCACATTTCTACTAACATTCTGGATAGCTAAGCGCTGTGAGAACACGAGTAGAATTAGCCAGCCATGATAAGCCAAATTTTAGCCTAATATCTAGCCGGCTCTCCTCCGCAGCAGTTAGAGTCGTCGCGTCAACGAACCGGATTGGTTTTGGGCAACAGCAAGAAGTGCAGCACACAGGGAAGTGAAATAGTGAAACAGACAAATAAAGAGTGAGATATAGAGAGAAAGCTTGTGACTGAGAAGACGTCCACGCGGAGGGGCTCCAGAGACACAAATTACGTAAGACTTATGGAACGCCACACAGCATGCTAATGCGTGTGTACTCTCTATAGTTTTGGGTAGA
Source organism: Dermanyssus gallinae (assembly GCA_003439945.1). Classification (NCBI taxonomy): domain Eukaryota; kingdom Metazoa; phylum Arthropoda; class Arachnida; order Mesostigmata; family Dermanyssidae; genus Dermanyssus; species Dermanyssus gallinae. The sequence continues at coordinate 257,239 of QVRM01003032.1, read as the reverse complement.
GCAAGCCGTTTTTAATAAGCCTAATATTGAAGCAATAGGGTTCTTCAAACGTAGACGCCAATTGATGTGTCTCTCTGTCATTGGATGTACACACGGCACAAAACAAAACGCGCTACTCAGTAAATGGCTCTGCGTCATTACATCTCTGTCGGTAGCGTAGAGCTTCGCCAGCGTTAGCCAGTCGAATAGGGAAGTAGTCGTGGCGTGTCACATTGTTGCTCGAAGAGAGAATAGAGTTAGAGAACGAGCGCTCTGCGGTGACCGGGCCCGCAAAAAATGCACAAATTCACGTAGGCAGGAAATACGATAACATTTATTCTGTCTCCACGTGTGTTTAATACTGTTTCCGCGTGTGCCGCAAACATACGTACATGAATGAGAGCACACGCGCATACATACATACATGTATGAAAGTTGACCAATCGAAAGCTAGCACAATACTTTGGGGACGGCATTTGTCCGATATGGAGGCAGTTAGCAAGCGCAGACTACGCTTCCGTTCGGCACGAATCACACGAGCTTTTGCGCTGTTCGCCGGTGCCGTCCCGGTGAAACGACGCTAAGACAAAAAGCTACCTTCAAAACGGGTCTACAATAGCATGGCGCGTCACTTTGGCAAATTGCCCGCCTCATGTAAGCGGGAGATCTATAAGTATCGATGGAGTCGCAATCGAACGCGTCGCCCTCCTGCAGCGACGCTCAAGTACGACCGTTATAAGAAAGTTTGTCCTTCCTTGACTTTATCTCAGTACCTAAAAGCTAGCGAATGTATTTAAAATCGTCTTCAGCTTCATCTTCAGTAATATATATATATATATATGGATTCAAGTCTATACAATAGTACATCCATATACATCACTGACTGATCAGCTCTTTAGGCTACATAACATACTGACTAACGTTGCTTCCTGCACACTTTGCAGTGGAGGACCGCACCGTGTCTCATCAGGTCGCCGGAGAGCATTGACGGTTTGCATCCGCTGTGTTAACGTTTTCTAGTTAGCCCACAAAATATATAGAGATATACCTAATGTGCATTATAAGAGTAACAAATGAAGCAATCTAACGATTGATTAGGAGTTAACGAATAGTTAGGCGACGTAGCGGTGCATTAGCCGTTTTTACTAATGATGTCGCCGGCACAAGGGAACTACGATCGTTATTTGATTTGCATTATGATTACTTCGTAAGAGGGTCGACAATAGCGTAGATGCTTTCATTTATCTAGCGGGCGTCACTAGATCTGTATTCTCTCGTGCAACACAAAGTGACTAAATCTACAACGTGTGTGGACGAAACTCAAACAAATCAGTCTAATCAATATATTCGTTTACTTCTCCTGTCTCGTAGCTGGGCACCTGTCACAACCATCCACAATACCATCCTAACTAGACATTAGCGTAAGCAATATCATATCCAAGCACAACGTGAACCCATACATAGGGAGGGGGGAGCAGTCGTATAAAAACACATTGCATAGAAAACGCTTCGTCTAGAGCATAGCCAGAGGTAAAGGTGTGAGGTAGAGGTGGGAAGCCTCTGGCCGGTCTAGCAAACAGATATCGGCAGATGCGTGGCAGGACACTGGTGAACTCGGTGTTTAACACGCATGGCGGCGGGGCTGGTTGATTGATCATCATCATCATTCGTTTACTCCGTTCCTCCGGTCATCTTGCCACTATTATGTCTCGCATGCCTATATGCATGTCGTCGATATCGAACGACCAACGCAGCACCCTAAAAAATGGGACTAGAATTTGACCGATCGTCAATGACCTTTGTCGTTGCTTGATGCGTACGGTGTTGTTGCTATTGTTGTTGTTGTTGTTGTTGGCGTCGTTCTCGTCGTCATTATTATGGTTGTCTTCATCCTCAAACAGATTTTGAGCCCTCGGGGCTGCCCTGCTTGGCTTTGGGTCGCTCTTCCGGTGACGATCGTGTGTCCCCGGAGATATCACTAGCGTTGCTCGAGCTTGCGCTGCTGTTACGGCGATTATTTGTACTTCGGTTTGTGTCGTTGTTGATCGGCGACGTATGTGCGTTGTCCTGAGTGGCCGACTCATTTCGGAAGTGATTGTTAACATGGCCACTTCGAGCTATTGCTGCTGCGACTGTTTCTCTCGCCGCCGCCGCCGCTGCTGTTGAGGACGTCGTTGTTGTAAATATTGCTGTTGTTGATGATGACGTTGTTGTGGTTGTTGTTGTTGTTGCTGCTGCTGCTGCTGTTGTTGCGGCTCTTTTTGTTGTTGGTGTTGGTGTTGTTGTTGTTGTTGCGATAACTCCGGCGGCATCCGCCACCACGAGTCGGTCAATGTGATCATAGCTGTGTGCATGCGGATGAAGACGAGGTCGTTCTGTCGGAGATGCCTCAAGTGTGCTCAAGGCCAAGGTGCTCGAGCGTGTCTTAGCGCGGCCGCTGCCACAACTCCAGCACGAGAGACGGGAGAGCCGGTGAACAAGACCGGATTTAGCGGATTTCCGCACACGCGGCTGATCCGTTCGCTGCCCGCTGCTGGAATCAAATGGTCGATGAGAATCGAAAGATGCCCCAAACGTATGCTGATCAACCTCGATTGTTTGTGAACATGAGTACATGCGTGTATATACATGGGTGTGTTTGTAGGCGCCGCGACGACTTTCAATGTTGGCCAGGCAAAAACAAATGCACTCACCTCGTGTGGAAAGATGTACGTTACAATTTATTATATATATATATATATATATATATATATATATATATATATATATATATATATCCGTACTTTTGCTCTAGTCAACTTCGTATGCGACTCACTTCAAAATGTGTGCTACAATGCTGTAAAGCAGCAGTCGTGTATTCTGTTTCAGAAAGTATCGCGACCTACTCGCAGAGCTCATGATGCCTGAAATTGTGATATTTCATTTTCAGAAATATCTCATTCTCGACTGGGAAACACCAACCTAGAACGAAAATCTCCACTCTAACGTGCACTGTTTTTGTAATTCATAGTGCTAACTCGATTAGTTAGACGGTTGGCGGCGGACTACGACCATCTGTACGCGTTCGATACGCGGGAGCACCTGCAACGTCTACAATGCTTCGAATTACAATGTGAACGTACTTACCACATACGGAAAGCGGGGGGGGGGGCACGCCATCTGAGCTTAGGGCAGGAGACGAATGAAAAGGGAAAAAAGGGCAAAAACACTTACACTTTGACGAGATGCGATGCGGCATCGATGAAGGCAGAGATCTGGATGGCCTCGTCATCAGAGAGGGGCCCATCAAGAGGATGATGACCTGAGCCGGACAAGGGACCCAGGGCGGGAACACCAGCACCCGACGCCTCCGGAGGTGGTTGGCGTGCTGCGCTACTGTTAGCGCCCTGGTGACCGGTCGAATTTACTCCACTACCAGGACTCGTACTACTTGCGGCAGCAGCAGAGGCGGCGGCGGCTGCAGGCGCAGCCGTTGTAGCAGAACTGCTACCGTAACTAGCGCTGCTGCTGCCGCTGCCCGCGGGAGCAGTCTTCGAGCCACATTGACTTCCTGGATAGAGCGGCATCGATCCATCGATAGATCCGGCGGCACCAAGGCACATACGAACGCACCCACACATACACGCATTGAATTGAACACAGTCAGAACTCATATCTTGCCAACTAAAGCAGCACGACACTAACTGACAAATTAATACTGGACAGAGATAGGCGCAACGATAGACGGCAAGCGTCTCCGTTTGCACTAGAGAAAGTCAGCCCACACGTCCTTCTTTCTCTCTCTCTCTCTCTCTCTTAACATATACTCAACAAATAATAGTCGCCGTGTAGCTGCTACACGCTCTATACCTCCGCTTCCCCACTTCCTCGCTATTTCATTTTGCCCATTTCATTTTAGTTCCTTTGCCATCTCCTCTTTTCGAGTCGACTGCGTGCTATCCTCTGTCCACCGAGACGGCCGGGTGGTGGGATCGTCTTCGGCTGGACTTACCTGACGAGGGGCGTCGTTGCTTTTCGTTCCAGCTCTTCAGAGACGACTCAAACTGGCGATTACGGCAGAGTATCTGTGTGCGGTTCTTGTGTTGTATGCACACGCAGCCGGGCGGTTGGAGCCACGCTTCGCCGTCTACCTGCACCGGAACGCCTTCCGTACCTGCAGGCATCGAGATCGTCCATGATGGGGCAATACGTAAACAAAAGCACATACATCAGCTACTGGTTATCGTGTAATTGCACTATCAGGTCAACGAAAGCCACCAATAAACACGGCTTGCCCCCCCCCCCCCTCTATGAGGTTAATTGGAACAAGCAATGACTTCCTCCTACCGGATTGCTTCTTGCAAGTCTCACTGGGCACACCTTTTTTTTCATGACTCATTGGTCCGCCGTCATAGACGTAAGCAGTACTACGAAAGAAAAAATAAGAAAACTAGAAGTAGGGGTTGAAGTAGTATTTAAGAATGGTTCCAGCTCCTCGCCTCTTCCTGAGGCCATTTAGGTGAGAGGTTTGTAATGAGAATTATGCCAACAACATCGGCATCGAGTCCCACATTACCCGCTTTGGGTGTGCGTAAAAGCATTTTTTCCCGCTCACCAAAAAAAAGTACTAAGAAACACTCAACAAACGAAAAATGAACTTGTGCACATGTGCCGCCACTACATTTTCAAATGGTTGCTGTTAATGATTTTTGCTTACTTCTATCGCTTTCATTATTTTCTGCTATTCTATTTGTTATCGTTGCCCCTCAAGACTTACAAATTGTTTATAATGCAACAACATAGGCCATCGTAATTTTGCCTTCTCATATACATATAACCCTTCTCAACCGAGATTACATCGGGTTAGTATACATTTCCTCCAAACAGCTGATTCGACAGCAGCAACAACTCCTCCCACCCTGTAGTAGACTTGTATTCGCCCTGCGTGGTTGTTGTTGTTGTGGCTGTTGTTGTTATCGACTTCACGCCGTTAAATCGAGTAGTCATGTGCAACAGTAGTCGAATCATTGCGGGTTTGTAGCTGACTGCTACCCTCTACGGTACAAAAAAATCTTTCGGGCTGACTCTCAGCCAATATTTAACGTCCATGGGACTGCTTTTCGCATTGCTTCATAAACGAACCCCCATAAATGCAAATGTGCAACGGTGGGGCTCGAACCCACGCACCTATGTGTCTCCTCCGGTCGCGAGGCGCAGACGCATTGTACCACGCCACCGGGTTCGACGCCCTCTACGGTACAACCGCTGGGCAACCGCCGATTCTCGGTCGGTCGATCGGCCCTTTCTATGTGCTTGCATACCCTCTACCTGCATACCGGCGATTTGTGTACGCCTGCTGCACTCCCATTTGCACTCTTTGCGGCGGCGTTTCGCTTCGCTCCACCTGCATCTCTGCACTGGCCGAGGCAATTACCAGTCAGCTCGCAAAGTGGATCCATCTGCTGGGCGAGACTAAAGTGGAAACAGTTCAATTGAAACCAACCGAATAGCATAGACATGCTGACTCGCAGTCATCCTGCGTAACGCTGCTGCCTCTGCTGCTTTGAGAGGCAGCGAACGGGAGGGGGGCGGAGATATATATATATAGAGAGAGAGAGGAGAGAGAGAAAGCGATCGAAAGAGAGAGCGAGAAGAGACAAGAGGCGAGAAAGCCCTGGAGCAATTGAACGGCGCTTACAGACAGAAGAGAAGCAAACGCCGCCTGCATAGTGTGCGATAGTACCATAAGGAAATCGGGGGGGCACAGGAGTCAAAATGCTGCAGACCTAAGTGTGCTCTGATTTTTTCATTGTACCTGCGGTGAACCGAGCTGCTCAGCAAGTCCATTCATGTAGTAGCCCTGTTTAAACCGCAAGGGGCAAGAGAGAACGATGCGAGGAACTTGTTCTACGTCTACGAAACTAATATGTATATATATATATATATGATATAAACAAATATATATATATATATATATATATATATATATATATATATATATATCGGTTCTCGATGGCTCCGATCTAGTTCGTTGTTCTTGCTTTTCTTCTCCTCTTGAGCCGTAGCGATTACATGCTCCAAGAGAAGATAGCCATGCTAATTTTGCTATGACGCCGGTAGCGGTGGCTGTGAAGCCGTTTACGCTGCCAGTGTATTCATATTGGCAAATGAGAGCTTGTAGTTCTTTTTTTGTCAAGCTAGACTTTAAGATTTGATGAATTTAGCTCCTTACGGAGAGACGTTATTTTTCACGCGGTGAGGACACATTTACCGGCTGCATACCCGGCCGTGCACCTGTGGGGTACAGCAAGGTGACCCCTGCAAGTCTGCATCATTCTGCATAGTTGTGAGTCAACTCCTTGGCGACTTTGAAGCTGAGTTTAAACCGCGAAGCACTCCAGTTTGGAGCATAGTTAGGACTACAACTAAATAACTTAACATGTGAGCTCTTTGTTACGCCGTCAGAAAGTGCCTTCCGCAACAAATGTGTTGACAGAGTACATACACTGCTGCCCAAAATTAAGATGCGTTCTGAGGACAACTTAAAGCTAGAAGGTTAGAGAAGGCGATAAGAGTGAAGATCAATGCATATTGCAAATAGTATTGACCAAAGCGTAAATGGGAAACCCGGCTGCGATACTAGGGTCATTAGCTTTACCAGGTAGTTTGCCGGGGTTGTTGTATCAATAGAAACGATCAGTGTAACTTAGCGAAATAGGTAGCTGTGTCATGCTGGTAACCTATTTGCACTTGGCGACTATCACATTCCGTCACAATGGTTAGCGTGTCGAGCATTCATTGCATAGCCTTGACGAACAATTACAAGAGTGAAAACGAACTATTGCTACAACGGACAATTACAAATAACTCTACTTCTTTCACTAACTCGGGCCTAGCTGAACCAAAGCAGAAAAATACTAATATCTTTATTTATTTAAAAAATAGTATATTTTTTATTAAAAATACTTTAGTTTTTAATTAAAACTATTTTAATTTAGAAGATCGGAATACTAACAGAAAAAAAATTCTCACCTCGTATGCTCCCGTAGGGAATTTCATGAAAACTATAGTACTCAGTTTATTTATGTTGTACCACTTGGTTGATTGACCGGCACTGCAACGAAGAAAAAGATACTAAGGCAAAGCCGCCTTATTTTTTAACTTCGCAGCTTACCTGTGATCGTGATGCGCACGGAGCGGCATTGCGCAATGCGATGATGTTGCAGGTTGATAACTCTCGAAGCGGCCATCTGAACGGTTCCAAAAACGGCTACCACTTCGAGAATCTTGTCGTCCATGGCTGGTGCGAAAAACACGTCGTCCTCTTTGCTCCCTCCCCAAAAGTTGGACCCACCTCCGTACGACGGAATGTTCAAAACAACAATGCCTGCAATAAAGTAAGCAGTAGAAGTTGTTGTAAATAGGTTCTTTTTAAAATTACATCTAAATAAGTTCTACCCCAGCGTTAGACTTGGCGCTACGTTTTATCGCATCTAAACGCATCTTATTCTAGCCGTAGAGTCCCAAAAAGCCGGTTGCAGCAAGATGTTTGTAACCACTGTCGCAACGCACTGTCACCTGCCTCTGCATGTCACATATCCTAAGACAGGCGTCAAGGGCTTCATTCTAAGCCTAACTCTACGGAACATTGCGCACGACGAGGGCCGGCATTTCCTTCATCCCTCCGATGTTAAATCCAAAATTTACGCGGATGGTTTAGCTATCATGATTACCTCGCGTGACGACAGTGAGAGGACAGCAAATAGCGATCTAAAAGTCATCGCCATCTGGCTCTCTCCGCGTGAGCTTCGCCTAGTCTCGCATAAAGCTGTAGCAATATTTCAGAACGGGCAGAACCGGCCCCCGCAGCTCACCGAGAACGTAGAGGGGCACGCGCCCCATATGTACACTGTGCGATTGCTAAGGCCACCAAATCTACAACAGATCTCGCCAAGTTGCTTCCGCGCACACCCGGCGCCTCTGACGACCGGAGGTGACTCCTGGCGACGGTAGTCAATAGCATCATGCTATATGTAGCCCCCCTGTGGCAGCATGCGGCTACACAGCTTACATGCCAGCGGTTATTGTATAGAACTCCGTTGCCCTCGAGATTGTAAGAGCCAACAAAACTGCAGATACCGCTACAGTTTAAGTATTAGCCTGGCAGATCGCACGGTACCTACGGGCTCTGAAGACCGCAGTCAGTTAATTAATTCGATTTCAGATAATTAACGCATAGAACAAAAGATGCGTGAAGACCCAGGCAGGCCAGCCGAGTTTCTGGACCCGCCTCAATATTCCACGCCATAATTCCTCGCCTCGTCATGAGGCATGAAAGTTTTTTTGTGCGTGTTACGCCAATATCATCTACATCGCGCTCTACACTATCCATCCAGTGTGCGCGTGAAAGCATATCTTTCCTCCAAGCTTAAAAAGTAGTACACACAGTTATCCACTACTGGCAGGGCAGAAACAAATTAAAACGGCTACGAAACACGCATTAAAATGTTTGTACCGATGATGCTTGTGTGCTATATTCTCGTAAGGCCGCATTTTCATTCGGTAGTTGGCTTGGCCTCTGTCGCACGGCTAATTGTCTGCGGTACATCAAAACACGACCTGTGCCTCAATTCGTAAGAAAGAAACAGAGAAAGAATATGAATAAGATTAGGCGAATGTAAACAGTACGTAACGTTTCCCTTACCATGGGACAGAGTCAAATAATACGTAGCCGTATTTTAGGGACTGAAGCATCCTATCCAGGTAAACAAGTGTAGTAACCACGTCTGCTCTTCTCTATGGCAGTGTGTTTCCTCCCGAATACCGATTTTCATATCAGGTTCCTCTAATTTAAGGTGAGGTAACCATCTGATCGGTTGCTTAGTCCACATGGATAGGACTGCAGGTAAGTCTGCGAAAACTAAAGCAAATATTTCGCAGCAGCGGTCATTGTAGTTATGATGGTAGGATATTTTGCTGTTTTGCAGCTAGCGTAGACATTTGCGTATCGCGGCGGAAATGAGGGACGCAACAAACAACATAGGTCTAGTTCCAGCACCTCTCGTCCACTGCTTGTAATTACGCCGTTGGCGTACTACTCTCTGTGCTTTAGAAAGCTCCTCGGCGAGCGGCCCGGGCTGGCGGCAGGATGCACGGGAAGTTCCGCTTGGGGCGTATCTCTCATGGCCAGCCATCCCACTATGGTCGAAAGTAAGAAGAGAGGTACCAGACGAAAGGATCCAGCGTCCACACACTTTCGTCCGCAATTTCCCGCCGTGGCTGAGAGCGAACAACACACAGCGAAATGGCGCTTGGAGCGATGGCTACTCTTATGAAACCAAGGTAGTCGCCGTGACGGGCCCTAATAAACTCTAACCCAAGTCTAACCTTTGTGAGCAAATAGTGGTCGCACCGCGTCTGCAATTTTAGCATGGCCTTTACAATTTGCACACAGATCAACACATAAATACGTTGTAGCTTATATGCCTTTTGAAAAAGTTACAAGTTCAAACATTCTCGAAAAACGCGTCTTCACGTGCATTATATACTCGGAGCTCAAGAAAAGCTCACTATTCACAAAAACGTCTACTGACAATTCACTAAAGAGATAGAATGGAAGGCAGGCATTTTCTCCTCGAAGACTTACACCAAAAACTATCTACCCTCCATTAGCAAGTTTTGGTTACCTGAACGCGGACACTTTACCTCGGTCATAGGTCACGGCCGAAACCTTGTCGCAGCGATGCTCGCTATGGAAGAAGCAATGGACAGAGCCTCTTTTGCGCATGTATCTATATGCAAAAAGACACACGGCCTATCTATATAGATGAGAGAGAGAGGCGCCTCCTCCCGGCTGTTCTCCTGCACGTTAGTTCCGGAAATAGCCTTCTCCGTGTCTTGTTGGCCAGCGCCAGGATGAACTCCGGCTCTCAGTCAGCTGCAGAAACAGCAGGTCTACTGGGACGGGCGCTCCGACCTGGCTCTGGTCCGGCCGACGGTGACTAGAGGTGTCGTTTTTATTTCGCTTTGCTCCCGTCTTGACTGCGTGTGTCTCTTTCAGTGACAGACATGTGGCACACGTATGAACGCCTTCATCTGCCCCATTACAAACTCATCATGATCGCTATTTTCATTACTTGTGTTCCCATTGACAGATAGGACGAGATCGACAGCAACGTGAAATCTCGATCTTGTCCGTGCTGGCAGTGATGAACTAAACGTGCATAAGCAAAACACAATATAGAAATGTCGTTACAGAACGTCGTGAAAATACATAATACGCACCCTGTAATGAAGGCAAAGCAATTCGATGCCCGTCACACTCCAGATGGACCCGCTGCTCCAGATTCTTGTACGTTTTGTTGAGAAGCTCCCGACCTCCCAAAACTCCATACCTGCCGAACGTGTGGTAACGTAATTAGTCGATCTCCTATGCCGCACGTATTCCCCAACCATACGTACATTCCCTTAGCAGCGTATTGCCAATGATAGAAGAAGTCGGAGTCACAACAACAGTAAAAATAACAAACTTGTAGGAAAACGGACAAGTAAGAAGTCGTAGAGCAAACATAACAACAGGTGATAGAGTGTGGGGTAAGGTGGGGTCCTATGGAGAGCATCCCGTATTGAGGGCGAAGAAAAACCGGGATGCCCCCCATACGACCCCATCTTATTACTTACTATCATAATATTTGTACGATATATGTGTGTGTATACATCTATGTCTCTGTATGCCTTCTAATTCTCAACAGGCTTTGAATAGCAGCATTACCAACAACAACTATCACTACACTGGCGGCAGCAGGAACTACATTTGGGCAGTGGTAACTATTACTTGAGACCGAAGAATGTACGGTAACTATACCGCATGTCGGCTCTAGTTGAAGCCAGAGGGAAACAGCCACATATTGATAGGAGGATGGCAAAGAATTGTGTTATAAGTTACTTAACCAACTGCAACTAGGCAATCGTATTCGGTAGACACTTCGCACTTCCCTAAGACGACATACAATCACGAGGAAATTCTCCTAGCATTCAATATTTATGTAATTCTCCCTGTGCGTATATGTTTTATTTATTATGGCATAACAGTCCACAGATGAAACTAGCTTTTCCGTAACGCAGCTATGAAGTGATTGATGGGTAGCTTAACGTGTTAAAATGGCATTAAAACAGATCGTAACCAATGTGACTGACGTACTCATAGTGGATGCTGAGAGAGCACATTCTTGGTACAGAAATGATACAATTCATTACAAAAAAATATATATATATATATATATATATAAAAAGAAACACTTTCCACAAATAATTAATGACAGTGAATGAACGTACCACATAAGGTTCTTTGTACGGGATCTGCATTTCTCCGGATGCTCCTCGCGTTTGTTGTGGAATTCAAGCGCGATCTTTGCGTCAAGGCCGATGCCGAAGTAGTTGTTCATCACGCACTTCTCCTGAAAGCAATCCCTATAAGTGCGGAGAGAAAATCTGAATACACGAAATATTAAGCTACTCCGGAACCTCTCAGCGAATCTTCACAGTTAAGATTCTACTTTTTTTTGCATACCGGAATTTACCCCAAAATCGTCTCGTCATACACATGTACAATTATTATATAAATTACATTGGTACTATATAAACATTACTTACATAAATATACGTGTACATTTTGTGTTTATGTGTAAATTTGTAGCGGCGATAACCTAGATGGCTTATGCACCGTTCCAAACTGGGCGTGCCATGGTAATCACGAACAATAAACCGACTATTGCAGATTCGAGCCCCGACTTCGCTAGTTGTTTTTATTGGACCTGGTTATACATTGCCTGGAGAAAGTGCATATAAGCTCAGTAACGAGACCGCGATCACGATGGGAGCTATATATATATATATATATATATATATGCCACAGTTAATTATTTTGACGTACACCAGGTACATTATGATCGTAATATTATAAATAAGGAGAAGTTATGTCAATTGTAAGAGGCTATTGACTGAAGCGAGATTTCTGCAAGCCTCCCCCATCAAATCGGCGGCTCGGAAGTCCAAAAATACAGCGCATACAGACGCGAAACGTGGAAGAACCCGTTGGGCAGTGTCGAGTACGAAGCTGCAGGCTGCGCCTCAAGATCGATGATAAAAGCTTGTAGCAGCAACTTTTTTTTAGCAATACCTCTGAAAACTGAAGCTCTCCTTTGCCCTTCGGTATCACTGAAAGAACCGCCTCACTCCACTCCGAATGTAAGCTCCTCTGGCTATCTCGGTTGAACAAGCCAGTCCAGCGAGGCGAGCATGAGCACCTCCTTTAGATGCTCATTGCGAATGAGGTCCGTACTACAGACCTTGTTGCGATACTTAACTTCGAAGCGATACACTTCGTGTATGTACTATTTTTGAGTTGCAAATCTTTGGGGAATATATATATATATACATATACTTATTATGTGTGTGAGATGTAAACATACACATACTATATATAAAAATCAAAGCTTCTCATATTAGTTGTCGCGATTTACAGGACTGAATTGCACACTGACTGTTTCACACTCACTGAGTCGAAATTCATACTCCGCTACTAACACGTGCAGGGTGCTATACCCCCTCTCTCTCTCTCTCTCTTTTCCTTTCTAACCAACAATGTTTCAACATTCTTTCAATGCATTTAACTTTCTGCGCTACAAGGAAAAGTCGTCTAATGTCGAACGGCACAGAGCCGGCAAAGACGTTTCCACCACTATCTATGTCTTTTGGCGTCTTGCTCAAATGTTAGAGCTTGTTCAAGTTAAATGGCCAAATTATGAGTCGACATAAAATTGTGATATTCATCTTCCCCAAAAAACTTGACGGTGCGTCGCGACACCACAAATCTCTTTCTCTCTCACACTTTTCGACATAGTGGGTTTGTAATTTTTGCCCTTCTAAGCAGAGCAACATGCTCACAAATGACTCCGGAAGTCGGAATATGCACCGTGCCCTTTTGGTCACTCTACTCTTATAACCCACTTCAACAATTTTATCTGCAAACACCATTCCGCGAGCCAACGTGCTCTTTGAAGGTACCTGGGTTGAGCCAACGACACGATCGCGTCGCGAATTCGTCGCCAAATTCACTCTGGCAGAAGTGATCACAGCCATTGATAGACTTCACTAAAACCGTGACACAAGGCCTAATTAAAGTCGCTACGAGCACCTTAAAAGAACAATCGTGCTAGCGCTCTGTTGGATTTCGCACTCCAACGTGTGCTTACGAAGCGGTGGGACTCGCGATTACTAGCAAGAGCCCTGCTTGCTTAATCCCAAAATGCCAAGGAAATCCACATGAACCGAGCTCGTGGCGCGGAATTGCCAAAATGAGTTGCTGTTACAAACTCCTGTCAGCAATACGCACTGCTTGTCTTTCGCATTTTCTTGGGTCTCGTAGGATCGCCCTCACGGAGCGGCACATCCGTCCCGACAGATCAACTTCTACGGCCTACCAAGAAGTACCGAAAACGATTTTGAATTGCGACAAAGGCAAAGCAGGAACCTTCGTTTTTATACTCAGTATTTATATATTTTCAATCTGCCTTCACAAAACGGAGCTCCACGAAATAAAACCCTATTCAAATGGGCCATATCAGGAGTGGCTGCCAACATCGTCGGGGTTCCCTGCGTGGTGCTGCAAGAGAGCCCAATCATCATTTAAGACGGAGCTTGCTCCTTTCATGCAAAGCACTGCGTTGCGTAGGGCGATAACTTCAGTACATGCTGTTCTCGCTGCTACTGAGTGCTCCCCCTCATCGCGTAGTGGAAAACTGCGAGTTGGTACGGTCGGAGATCCCTTTCAGCGCTAATAACCCTGCCCTGTATGGGACCAGCCGATTCCAAGTTCAACCGAATTTGGTACGATTATAAACATTAATAGTAGCGTTGATTTAGAAATTAACATCAATAGGCCCAACGGCATGCAATTTCGGAAACCAGGCAGGCGGCTGAGGAGGGCCCAAACTTTCTTCTGCCTGGGGCCATGACGAATTAGGTCTGAAAATGCCCGAATTGCATAAACCGGCATGTTGCAACTGGTTTTCATACAGTATTGAGCAGAATAGTGGGCTTTCATGACCCCAATGTCATGAAGTTATACGTATCTGTGATAGATGAGGGAAATCGATATTGTGCTGGCAAATGCTCGAGAATATCCTTACTAAACAGCTTGACTTGGTGATTATAATTGCTGTTTTTATGTATTTGCGATTTATTTATATTTTACAATGATAATTAATAAACTAAACACACAAAATTAGCCCGCACAATATATATATATATATATATATATATATGTTGGACAGATAATAATGGTAACTTACGTAGCTAGACAATATTTTTCCCTGTCCTTTTCGACATAATTCATTTGGCAGAAACAACAAATGAGATAACTTTACGAAACTCACAAAGATTCTACCGTCTTTTGAGCTCTAATAGAGATCTGTTTAGTAAACATAGCAAACTTCTTAGAGGCATAGCGGACATATTCAAAAACACCATTAATTCTACATAGTTTGTCAGCACAGCCCAATCAAACCCAGACAACAGATTTGCCGGGAGTCGATGAGTCTAAATGAAATCAGAATGGCACTTCAACGGATCCTATCGCTATAGCCGTTACGAGTCAAGCGGTGGAAGCCGGCTGAAAATCGTAGTCCTAATATTCAGGAACATAATCAGGAATTCCCGCAGCGTCGTATAGATGGCAACAAAACCTAACCTCGCAATTTTCGCCAAACGAGAGAAGAAACAAGCCACGCGTAAGCTGACACGCATTTGCCCAATATGAAAGAAAAAGGACCGTGTGCTCTATGCTTCGCCTACTTGTACAAAAACCGTTTCTAAACGCTGTCGGACCGTAACCATGAGTCCGAAATATGGTCTGACTCTCCCGAGGTCAAGCTAAAAAACGGCAAGGTATAGAAGCGGTGATTTTTACTGTCAGGTGTTCCAGCTCTTCAGAAAACAGCTCCTAAGCAGCTATTTAAATGTGGGCGCTAGTGCGAGAGATGGGGTGCGCTCTAGTCAATAAAAGACGTCTACTATGAGAGGCGTGTTCCGAGCGCTCAAAAGGATTCGTCCTGCGTAGGCGGACAGTAATTACTGAATGGCTAGGGTCGCGAACGAAGCGACCAAACCAGGTCATTGTAGTCGGGTCCTAACTTCAACACGTATTGCTTTGTTACTCTACTCGAAGGCACAGCATGCTTCGAAGCCATCGGCCGAGAAGTTGCGATAATTCAGGGAAAGACCAATTTTCGCAATCGAGCAAACCAATTGAGCTCCAATATAGACAGGCCGGAGACCAGAAAGCGTACACATCACACGTCATCGTTCTACTGGCGAATTCAAATCACATATCCGTCGAATTAATAGCCCTTGCTATAATCCAGCTTAATGATACATTTGGAACCGGACGCTAGCGCTCGTTCGCGCGAATTCTCTGCTCATTAACCTGCATGCAATCCGGCGCTAAGAGTTGGAATCGTTCGTGTTACACAGTTTAATTCCATGCTCGGTAAAACGATAGCCTTCTAAGGCTCGCCGAAAATAACTCTATAGCGATAATAATAATAATAATAATAATAATAATAATAATAATAATAATAATAATAATAATAATAATAATAATAATAATAATAATAATAATAATAATAATAATAATAATAATAATAAAAGAGGTAATAAAGGTGACAACAACGGCGACACCAAAGCAAACCTTAATATCATTTTATGGTGTCCGGCCCGTTGTTAGTCGTAGCTCTCTCTCTCTCTTAAGCTTAGCATACTACGGGTACCATTAATAGCACTGGCTTTCTTCTTCGACGTTGCCCTGTGCGGACCATATATACTCGAGATGCTACGACACATATCACACCAGCCGAACTACTGAAAGGTCCAAAGTAGCTTAGCATTTTGCTACTACTACTACTACTACTACTACTACAAAGTGTCGGAAGTCACCGTTAGTCTATCGACTACCCGGCAGCCAAAACGATCGCTGACGTGTGAGAGTCACCAGTTGCCGCAGTGCCGAAGTTGACGTCGACAGATTTCTTAATCGTAAATACCCAGTGTCGCTGAGGCAACAAACTCTCGCTGTGCTTCAGTTGAAACTGTCACGTATGCACCCGACTGGCGACGCAATTCCATGACACAGCAGACAGATTAATTAATTCACTCATCTATTCATGCATGCATGCAGTGTTTCGTTCGTGTCTTACGTACATGTTCATGTCGTCGATGTCCATGAGCGGTGAGGCCGCGGCGCAGAGTGCGTCGGCATTGGCCAAGAGAGCCTTACCGACGAGGCTGCTCTCACCGGCCAGATTGGGCCATGCAGGTAACGACGCCAACGGGTTGATAATGGGAAAAACTCGCCGATCTACATCGACGTCGGGCGAACGTGCCCCTCCCGCTGGAACCTGCAGTAGATTGGCACCGCTAGCCCCGCTAGCGCCGCCACCCCCGCCACCGGGGGCCGACGGACTCGAACCTCCGCCACCGCCGCTGCTGCTGCTGCCGCCGCCGCCTCCAGCGCCGCTCGCTGTAGGAAGACCACACAGAGAAAGCGCCGCTATGCATAGTCAAGAAGAAGAAGAAGCCATAACTTAGGCAGCAAGTCAACTCACTTACTGTTGATAAGGTGTCAAAATTGCATTTGCAGGCAGAATGACCGAGCAAAACTGCCTACGTACTGTTGAAAGAACACGGATGGGTGGGACCAGTTGCGTTGCCGTAGAGTTAGAGTTAGAGAAGTGAGGATCGAGGTGAGATAGTAAAACAGACACCGCCAAACATAGCGCGCAGTTTCTTCAACGTGTGCGTCAGATATGTCACAACACGCTGATGTTGGTTGTTCGTTTCGAAAACGGATCCGCTGTGAAGCGGAACATTTGCCCATTGAAATGGTAAACATGGTTCGTCCATGAAACTGCGTTTTCATTTCGAGCGAAACTGCAAAAGGGTACTTGTAGTCTACAACAGCGATTTCACCGGATAGGGATCTGTATGGGGTGGGCTTCGGATGCAAATGGTATACCGGCCTGCTGTACATTACCGGTTGGCTATCTGCCTGTACTGCTAATGTGTGCAGCGCATAAAATGAACCATCAGTTCGGTGCGGGGTCTAACACTAGAGTTTGAGACTTGCACCCCAACCGCTGAATCCCAGCAGGGGGGGGGGGGGGGGGCGGTGTGCGTGACGTGCTTTTTAACAATGGAAAGCCAGCCTAGGGCGACGCAGCTCAAACTCGTTACGCGGCCGAACAATAGCGTTTTAAGCTATGGGCGACAATGTGTGAACAAGAAACGCTACACTAATAATTAAAACCTCCTCTCAGGATAAAATTGTTTCGTAATATTCATAGATGGGTGTTTTCGTCTAAAAGAGGTCATCGCTTTCTGCACATGGTTGCAGACAATAGTACGCAATTTTGTTGTTTGTGTATTGTTGTTGCGATAATCATCAGTTGTGCTAAAATGATAACATATATATCCATCCATGGCTACATAATCGATTTGCGAAAATCAAGTCGAAACCAAGCAGAATCCATTTAAAAAGAAACATCGGGATGTTCCCAAGACGTCTATCAAACACGTTGTCTATCAAACAACATACGAATAGTGTAATACTTAAATGGTGCTCGTACTACAATACAAGATCTTCGCGTAAAATGAGCTTGTGTTTACAGGTAATAATGCGTGCAGTTCTGCTCCGAGTATTAAGATTAGGTAAGTATTAAGATAGGTGGAGGAACAGCAGTTAATGCTGTGTGTAACATGCTGCGTACAAGGTAGTTAAGGTCACCAAATAAATTCAGATGACATTATGAAACTGGTCCAGGAGCATCGTGGCCTAAGAGTTTAATTTTATGAGAAATACATTTTTATGAGAAAATAGTCGCCGATTTACCGATTGCTTTTTTATGTTGAACTGACTCTGACTATTAAGACGAATATTTCGTGGTCTGTTTTTAACATGAACCCCTTTGCTTCTATGTTGGACCTACATGTGGATTGTGATTAAGCCGGGCATACCCAGACATCGAAGGATTGCTTTAGATCACAGATAACACTAGGTTGCATGGCCTTGTCAGAACGAAACAGTGCAGAACGTCTCAACAGACGGAGGACGTCTGGCGAACCACGCTAAAAAACATAATGTAAATGAGCCAATAGCGGCTGACCAGATACACCTTTCCCGCGCCCTCTTTTGTCCAGTCTTTATGCCGGTAACAAAAGCCATGCAGATCAGGCTATAATAGTATCTGTGGCTATAACAAAGTTGCACACAACCTACTCTTGAGTGCAATCTTATTACATTAAGTGCAAGCATGGCATGATCCGGTGCAGTAATTTCGATTAAGCACATTGTAGCACTCATACCACAAGCCAAGACACCTCACGAGAAGGAACGATGGAAGCCCAGTGGGCAAAGTGCAGAGATTCGTTTGAGGCGCCGAGCGATGTATGGTCAATTATCAACTCAAGTAACCAGCCACAAAGATCGTCGTTATGCAATTACTAACGAAAGCGCACAAAAAGGGGCTCTAACAATCCTCTGACGATAATAATAATAATAATAATAGGGCTCCCAGACACGCGGAAATCAACGCGATCCTAAAGAAGGCTCTTCGTAGAGCCGGCATACCAAGCACCCTGGAGCCCAGGTTGGGCCTCGAAGACGACAAAAGACCAGACGGCGTCACCATCCCGCCATGGTCCAACGGCAAATGCCTGGTATGGGATGCCACGGTATCATGTACAGTGGCTCCGTCATACCTGATGCACAGCGCCATTAGGTCAGGGTGGGTTGCTGAACATGCCGAGATCGCAAAGAAACGCAAATACTCTGATTTGGGGAGGAGATATCACTTCGTACCCGTCACCATGGAAGCGATGGGCCCGATCAGCAAGAGCACCAGTATCCCTCTCAAAGACCTAGGTGTCAAAATTAGTGCTAACACGGGTGACCAGCGCGAGGGCGAGTTTCTGCGTCAGCAACTCTCGCTCGCAGTGTGTAGGGGAAACGCCGCCGCTATCATCGGCTCTATGGATTGAGAAGGGGGGGGGGGGGGGGGGTGAGCCTACGCGGGTACACGTTTGGGTCCCACAATTGTAGGGAACTACTGATAAATAATAATAATAATAATAATCTGACCAATCGTGGTCGGCTGCTGTAGTACGGTTGGTCCGCATTTTCTGAAGAGAATTGGGCACATGTCAAACATGTTGCTACAAACAGAAATTGACCTGATGATTGAAATTAAATATGTCGCCAACCGATGTTAGGCACCTGCGATAGCGACATGGTAGGTCGTGCGCGTGAGACGGCGGTTATCTCAAACCACAACGACGACGACGGAACTCACTCAATATAAAAAGAAGAACTAGAGAAAGATTTAAAAGAAACGTGGCGAGGAAAGGAGGGCAGCGGCGAACCGCAGATTGAATCGAGGAGAGGCGACTGGCGGCGACTACTCACCGAAGGATGGCGCGGCTGCCAACTGTAGGCCAATGTTACCGATGTGCTTTAACGTCGAGCCGCTCGAGATTCGACGCGACGCGGTGGGCGAACTCAGCTGTAGCAGACAACCGCCGCTGCCGCCGCCTCCGCCGCCGCCTGCAGTTAGACCAGCAGACAGCGTCTCCCCGCCGCTACCATCGCTGGCTGGACTGCGTCCAGCCTAGCAGCAACGAACTTCGATGTTCCGACGAGCCGGACACGGTGGCAGGCGCACTCGATGGCGCGTAGCCACCGTGCAGCTTTGGCGAATCGGGGGTTGTCTCGAGAATAGGCAGCGTTTGAGGCCGCAAGCTGGATGAGCTGCCAGCGTTGCCCCCTCCGCTGCTTCCTCCTCCTGTCGCTGCTGCTGTCGAGGCAGCAGCTGTCGTTGAACTCTCGTCGGGCGACGAAAACGAGGCGGCTCGTTCGGCACGACGATCTGCTGCAGCAGGGGGTGTGCGGTGGGGTCATAGCACAACATGGACGTCCCGGACGAACATTCGACGACGACGACGATGACGACCACGATGACATCAACAACAACAACAACGACAACGACAAGAGCGCCAACACCAGCAACAACAGCGACACGGGACGGTGCAAACGGTACATGTGAGGACAGACGATCACAAAATCATAACGCAAGATACGCAGACATACATACGTACATACCGGTTGACGTACAAACAGTAGTAGGGACAGGTGGTTGGCTGGCCTTTGTTGTATTTACAACGACTCAAAAAGTGTGACACGAAACAAGGACAAAACAACAATCAAATGTTGCGCCTACTAACGAAAACTCCCCACAACGCGAAACCGCTCACATACTCACACGCATGAATAAATCGACATATGTGTATAGTGGCAATCGTATTTACCTCAAAAACGTATCAGCATTGGCCTTGATTAGTCGTCAGGTGGGCTTATGCTCTGCTCCAATAACAGCAAATCATTTCCAAAAGCATCGAATCGGTGATGCTTTGCCGAAGTTTGTCTAAACTCTAACATAGTCCACAGCGTCCTAATTTATTTGTGTATTGAATTTGTTTTGCGTCGTTCGCAAAATCTTAGTCTGGCAGATAAACTCAGCTATTTTTATTTTACTTGAAAAAATTGAAGCAAACACAGTACAACGAACGATTTGTCCTTGATCCCTTCGCCTGATGCGGTAGTTTTTAATGTCTGTCCATCGCCATTCATGTAACCGCATGCATTTTATCGGTTACACATCGCAGATTACCGGCATCCCCGATAGAATAAAAACGATAATTTCTTCGTAAATGAAAACTCTATCAGATAGGTTTCGTTTTAAAAAGAATTCTAAAGTGTACCCTTCTTACGGGGAACACTTTATTGGTATTTTCTGTTGTTTCTCCTTGTCTCGCCCAATTATCCATAAGGTCGCTTCTAAATGTGTATGTTCTCATGCAGAAAGATGCACCAGACAATTGTTGTTACTGTTTCCGTCAACTGCGACACGAAAAGTAGTTGTGCATGACACATCATGTAGTGTAACTGTGTATGTGCACCAGATTTCACCACCGACTGACCATTGCTGGGTTGGCTTCGGCACGAGATCGCCCATATCCATATCTTTGACTTATCTACCTATATTTTGCTCCATTATGCAAATCCAGAAAGTAATCATTGTAATAACAAAAACAGCAACAGCAACAACAGCAGCAGCAACACTGTGAACACTACAGTCATATACAGAGGGCAGTTTTTTTTCGCATCAAGAACAATGACCAAGTTCACTTTGATTCCTTGCCATAACTGCACTGACCTTGGGCAGCGATTGCATCGGCTTCAACGCGATTCTTCTGCGATCTCGAGACGGCCGACCGCAAGGTGCTCGAGTCTTTTCGCTTGTCTGCCTCAGCAACTGGAGCAGGTGGTCGAGCGGCAGCCGCGTCGAGCGAACACGTGATGTCGCTCTTGCCTAACCGTGCTATGGTCGTTAACGCCGTGTCCCCCTTCTGTTCCCTGACGTCGTCATCGTCGTCGTCGTGGTCATCGGCCTCGTTCTTCTTAGTCGGGGGCTCGCCTCCTCGGGACTCGTCCGGATACAGCCGACCTTCTGTCGCTTCGTCGGCCGCATGGTAGTCGCCGCTGCCGCCACCACCACCGCCGCCGTCTCCGTCATGTTGGCGTTGAACCCCGCGTTGAGCAGCGCGATCCCCAGCAGCAGCAGCGGCAGTAGTGGTACGGGCGTCATCAGTGGCCCACCTCAACCAGTCGTCGGGAAGCGCGTTCTGCTCGTCGACGGCACGCTCCGTGTGCTCGATGATCTGACGGAGAGCCTTCTTCAAACTGTTGGCACGACACATCAACGCTTCCCTCTGCAGAACAGTGCTGCAACCAGCCATCTGTCGGCAGACCGGCCGGTTGGCAAACGACGCGTCAGATGGGCAGATCGCCGGGCATCCGCCGCAGACCCCCGCCAGCAACAACAACAACAGCAACAACAACAATAGGACAGAAACAAGGCACAACAACAGGACAGAGCAAAACAGGCCAACAGGTAGGTATTTAATCGAAATATTCGATTCATGCCGCCGACGGCGACCGTAGAAGACAGCAGGCAGCAATCGTCTCGTCGGTGGAATGAGGTGGAAGTCAAAGTCGAGTCGTCATACCCCGCTGTGTAGCCTGCCGTATATATACCAAAATGTTCTACTTACTACTGCTGCAGCAACTAGACTACTACGGCCTATCAGCCCGTCACAAATAGCACCACCCATCTCGGCCGATATTCGGCGCGTCCAATTCCGTCCATTGTAACTAGAGTAAAACTTACAAGCGTTGCCAATGACTAACGCAGCAGGACTTCCTGCAAATGCTCCCCAGCCGTTAATAATCCTGCATGTACAGGTTCGAATAGGACCCCCTAATAATACTAAGGTACTAAGCTAAGTACGCCTACGAGAAGGGAAACGCGCTTCGGCAAACGCTACTGACCCAAATAGGACGTTGATTGTTCGATAGGATCTTTAGTGCCCAACAAATGCCCTTGTTTTCAGAATGCTTCACTCTAGTCATGTTTGCCTTCGAGGTCAGCAGTGAGCGCATAACCAACAGTCCACCAAAAAAGTAGAGTTCGAAAACAATGTGGCGCTAGTCTTACCTTGGTTGAAAATAGTGAGGCTGCGTTGAGGCTGTCTGCCAAACAAACTACACCAGGTGTCCCCGTTTCTGACGCCACCATCATGGTCGAACTTGCCGTTGTCCTTGAAATATTGTTGTTGTTGGTATTATTGTTGTTGTTATTATTGTGGTTATTATTGTTATTGTTGTTGTTATTAATGTGATGCCGGGAACAGGAATGACTCGGTGATGTCGTGGGGCTTCGCGCATCACACGAGTCCTGCTGTGAACTCCGGCCAGACGGCGCAACCGAAGCTGATTGTCCCGTGTGCGCCTGTTCCTCTTCGTGAAGCGATTTGAGGAGACTGTCAAGTTTGTCATTCAGTATCGAACACTTGGCTTCGATCTCTTCACATTCTGTCTTGGATTGGACCTTTAGAATAAAATCCCGCACGGTTTCACAAAGCACTCGCGCGGATGATATCACCTGAAATGCACGACACGACCCGATATATATATATAAGGGTATGCCCTACTTATCTGGTATGGAGTATTTAAACCTACTAAAGCTCAGGATCAACGCACTACCAACGCGTGCCAGATTGGCCAGGGGACGCCCGGGCTACAACAAACGTTGTAGGCACGGGTGTCATGCGCCTGAGACGTTGGCTCATGTCGCTCAGATGTGCGATACAATACACAAACAAACCATAAAGAGACATGACGACGTCTGTGATCGCGTGGCGCGTCTTCTCTTCAAAAGGGGTCATGAGGTGGTTCGTGAGCGAGTCTTCCGTCGACCGGGCGCACCGGGTCTAAAACCCGATCTCGTAATAACAACACCTACCGAGGTCTGGGTTTTAGATGCCGAGGTTTGCGGCCCGAACCGACACCTGGCAAAAGCGCGGCAAAACAAGATCACCAAATATGACGTCGAGTTCCTAAGAGCGGCGCTCCCCGACCCGCAAAAACCTCGCAGATTCGGATCCATCACTATCTCTATGAGTGGTGTATGGGACTCCGAATCTGCGAGGACGCTCTTGGGGCTCGGCGTCATGAAGAGGAATCTTATGTACCTCACCGTTTTAACTTTGCAAGGAACCTTGAGGATATACCGCTCGCACCGGGTCCATAAGAGCGGGGGCTACCATCAAGCAAGGACACGGACAACTGATTCTTAACTTCACGTGACACCTTTTTACCACCATTTTTATTAAGGCGAGCACTGCCGAGTGTGCAAACGTATTGTAAATGATTAATAAATCATCACAATATTTTCTATATATATATATAACGTAAATGTTCAGGTACCGGTTTGGTCTAGATAGCTAGTGCACCAGTCATGGTTATCGTCTACCGGGGTGATGACGGTTAGAGCGTGCTTATTTAGAACAGACTATAAGCCAAACCGCTGAGAGTCAGCGGCTGTGCTGCCAAATAAGACTCTTGGAAAAACCTAGGTAACTCAACATGTATGGCCTCTTAAAGGCAATTTTTCTCAATGTCTTGCAAATTGAGTTAAATTCACTAAGTTGAAAAAAATACATACATTTGTTTGTATATAAAAGTGCGCAAGACAGAAACACGGTGGTTATGCAGGCATTTATAAGACGGCAGGATCTTCGTACGGATTCAAAGTAATCAGGCGCAATGCAAGTACACGCCCTTTGTCAACTCATCTAGCTAAATACACAAGGCAATACTGTTTACCAATGGGAGTTTATCGACCAATACGGGGTCACCGACAGATTTCTTAGTGATGGTTTCATCTCGACGTTGTTTCTTGCCCAGACATCGTGTGATAAATACACTCATCCTACGTTAATATATATTACATATGTAGTCATTTAAAATTTAAATTAACAAGAATATTGCTGTAGCACACATTCAGGGCATGGTTATGCCTTAACCAGTTACCGAAACCATAAGACTATGTAATTTTTCTTTTCGAATACGCTTTATTCATGAACTACTACTACTACTACTACTATTAGAAGAAGACAGTACCAACGATAACATTAAACACTTGTGATAAAGAAGCTTACGACCACGGCAGCACCACCGTATTTGCCATGACCTAACAGATAATAAACTCAGGAGTAAAATACGAAAAAAAGCAGGTTCGGTACTAACAAATATGAACAACAAACTTGGTCAGCAAGTACTTAGTTAGACGACTTACAACACTGTGTTGGTCCGACTCGAGAATTTTCGACAGGTGGTCTACGACCGAGCCTTCGAGACGCGAAATCGACTGGTCCCATCCGGAATGATGAACCGGCTTGTTTTGCTCCTGTTGGTGTCGTTGCTGCTGCTGCTGCTGGTGGGGCTGTTGCTGGTCGTCCAGATCTGCACCACCACCAATCTCCTTCACTGCAAGCGACATCGGGTAGTGTTCATGGTGACATCGTTGTGCTACGATTGCTTCTGGTGTGGTTTCTCTATGATGATCTAATGGCTTCTCACTGCAGGTACAGTCGGCGTCGGACTTTTGTTGATGTTGCTGCTGCTGCTGCTGATTTCCTCCGACACTGGAATATGGCTGAGACAGCTTTCGTGGCATTGGAAGTGGACCTAGCAGTGAAAACGCACGAACGCACATAGAAACAAGAAGAAGAGAAGCACACATAGAAGCGACAACACAGCGAAAATGACCACAGAAGGATGAATGCCTGACGTTGCGTGTCATGACATGACAGACGACAGGCAGATCGCTTGCATGGCACATACTGCAGGCAGGTGGTCAGGAAACCTTATAGTAGGTGCTTCCTCATACAGTATATCCGTACCACGGTTTATTCGATATATATATATATATATATATATATATATATATATATCTTACGCCATGCGTGTATGTTCTGAAGACATAAATGAGATATATGCAAGGGCATAGGGTATACCAACCGCTTTGTAGACATGTCCATGCATATACAAGTCTGTGTCTCTGCTATACAGGCAGCTAGCTATCTCTGCATCTGACAAGATATTCTAACGTTTCCATTGTTGCTGTTTTATTGTGTTCCCGCTTCGGCTGTAGTTATAGATTACTGTCTCATTACCATCGTCATGCTCTGTGATATTAGTAACCATGACCCAGCAATGTAATGACTTTAAAAAGACATAAAAACGCTATAGAAATATAGAATAATATATATTCGTTTTAATAACGGTACTTAGCCCGTGGGTCTCAAGAAGACCGTGTGAGGCGTTCTCGGCATTTTCATATGATTTGGCAGACACCGCCTACGAGTACTAACCAAAGCAGTCCCAAATAATAATTTGGGTCTTAAATTGAAAGAATATTGAGAAATTCAAAAGATCATCCTACTGATCGATGTCATGGCCCGAAAAAATTGGCATATCAAGCAGATCACATCGTGACTGTATCACAAATTAAACCGTGATCGGTGTGGTACCACCGTGGCCAACCTTGAAAGCAAATTTTCCTGAATGTGTGCAAAACTTTAATATATTGAACGTGAAAGATAAAAATGAGCCACTGCAGGATCTCGGTTTTTGCAAAGTGTTCCCAAAAGCTAACCACGTTGTAAGTCTTTAAGATAAAGCAGAATTTTCTCATTTTCACTTCCAGTCGCACATTTTGTAAAGCAATTTCCGACCAGCCATATTGGTGATAAAGGCAATCTTACACTATTTTTTTTCTGGAAGGTTTCAAGAATGCATAATGCACTAGAAGCGGCACTAGGAGCCTGCGTGACGTGTGGGACTTGCAAACCCATTAAACCTGGATTTCTCCAAACCCTCTCAGACTCGGTGATAGGGTTTCGCTCTCTGTACGACTAGTGTTGATCCATATCGACATATGGATTTATTGCCCGACTTGAGCAATGTACGCCGGCAAAGAAAATGCTCGATTCAATTCGAACTGAGGTTGGATACCTGCACATATATATATATATATATATATATATATATATTCGCTTTTCTTTCACTCTTCACATACAGACTGTGCCATTGTCTTACGAAGCAGAAACGCTCAGCTTTTGTTCTTGATATGTTTCTTTCTTCTACAACCTGGGGGTAACAAGAGTAAAGGCAACGGCAATGTGCCTTTATACAGGCAGACACACCTGCTAACTCCGGCCAGCGGCAGCGGCGTCCAGGACGTGCACGGAGCCGCATGGTTGTTGTGAGCCCCGCAAGGACAGTGTTTCTTGCATACAAATAGCAGCAGCGTCCGGCGGTAACATATTCCACAACTTTTTGCTCGAGGCCTTTGGCATATGGTGGAGGCCTTTTTACTCATGGACTAATAGCGACAGACATACATGTCATATATATATATATATAAATCATTTTCCCAACCACGTTCGGACTCTCTCTGGTGTATGTAACTCTACGGGAGGGTCAGAGACGATTTTTGTTATATTTTTTACGTTATCTATTCTGCTACTTATTCCAGGTGGAGCTTCTACAGCTATATTCGGAAATGTTGCACTTTTATGTGGTCTTTTTTTTCACAACTGACATGTTTGAACACATTTAATAGACCCCTACATCCGGGATCGAATCTGCAATACCGCAGAAGTTAGGAAAATATTGCCTGACTTCTGATGAGGAATTCCCAAACCATGCCGCCACTATATATATATATATATATATATATATATATATATATATATATATATATATATATACATATAATTTAAACTGAAATGCTATCCTATTTAAACGTGAGATTTATGTGCGACTGATTTCGATCCATATAGACATAACACCTTTATTATTCGTGTTAGGTAGCACACTTTGGCAAACATAATTATCGACTATTGAAGGAAGACGAATTTTATTAAATTATTTATCGACTATTAAAGGAAGACGAATTTCATTACACGCTAAATTGCTTAGCAAAAGCGGGTTTATAACTGGCTACTGGATCGTTAGTCACGGCGAGAGAACGGCGTCGATTGGCTTGGTCTGATCGCTGAGATTCCTATCTTCACCACAAACTATATTCTCTCGACTTGAACTCCCCCAAATAAAGGCAACAGCCATAACAGCAACAATAATAACACGACTAACTACCACTGATACATGTACCCGGTATGTCACCGCATTGCTCTTCTCGGCAAAATACAAATACGAGGCTATCTTGCTATCTCAAAACCATCTAGCTAACCATAAAAAATTACAAGCTAAGTCACACGGCTACTAATTCTAATCTTCGCCCGTGTCGCCAATTTAACTGATATACCTGCAGGTTCTCGCCTAACTATTTATTATATGATTTTTAATACATCTAGTACCACAATAGGTACGCTTGCTAGGCAGGTTAATCTGCCAAGTACACAAAAAAGTTGTACCGAACGGAGCTGATATTGATATTTGTGCAGCGTCATTAACACGGTTCGTGGTGGGCCTCACAGTCGACCAAAAGGTACGAAATAAGTGTCTATCTGCGCATGCATATGATGCATGGAAGAACACTCAGTACACCGTCACAACATTGGCCTCGCCTGTATTCGGCCCTTTTCGAATTTTCCAACCCACCCTTTCACATAAAACCCTCACCTTGGTTGCACGACAGAATGCAGACTACGCCGGTATTACCAGCATCATCCCAGCATGATCCTTTTTATGTAGCACCCCAACCCCCCCCCCCACACTCCGCGCAACTACTAACCCGGCTGCTCGTGCTTAAGGGTACTTATCCTCATAACAACCTGTCTGAGCGCGGGCGCGCGCAGAGCCATCTCCGGGTGTAGGCTCCTGAGTACGACAGCAACAACACGGCGAGCCGAGCACCACACTCTGCCCTCTCTCGATACACTCACCCCACCATCGTTGTCTATCTAGATCACCCGCGCGTCGAGTACTCCTGTTGTCAGGTTTGCTGGCATCTAGCCAAATAACGCTGTGCTTTAATAGCCAATGATCCACTCCTCTCTCTCTCTCTCTCTCTCTATATATATATATATATATATATATATATATATATATGCAATGATCCACCGTGTATATATATATATATATGCAAAGGTCACTATATTCCTTTATCGATTGATTTGTCGACACGTTGTCATAACAATGCGTGCTCAAAAGTATTCGAATTTACTCAGACCTATAGTCTTAATTCCGAGATAATTAACGCGAAATATATACATATATATATATATATATATATAGACATTATGACGGTGCATCTCACAAAGACTGCCACTCCGCCACATTCATGAAGAAACGCGGTGTGATGTTTTCGCGCATTTTGGTATCCAAGACAGATTATATCTAGCTTACAATAGATGCGCCGCAACACCCAGCGACAAACAATCGAAAGCTCTAAACTCCGAGAGAGCTTTTTTTATTTATTATTACAAAAAAGATAACTCTAGAACTGTAGAACCGACAGGCGCGGTTCTGGTAGGTGGTCAAATAAAAATAATTTAGCCTAGACGTAGCTTGAAAAAAAACAAATCATAAGCATTTCACTGCTCTTCAATCTTGATACCTCACCGACACTAGTCGAACAACCTCACAAATCAGGCGCTCCGAAACGATGTAGTAATGTTTATAGCGTAGAGCCTGACAAATTTGCAAGAATACCAGTATAAGTAGAGTACAAAGGGAACTCACTCGATGATCACTCGATACAAGGTATGTTTGCTCTCTGTTCCCTTGGTAGGCGCCAGGCATGGCAAAAACTGCATGCCGAATCGAAGCTCGTCATCCAAGAGATCGTTGTGGTCGCCGTCAACATTATCATCAACACCATAATCACGGCGTATAATATAAAACGAATGACAATGTGTTGCTTTTCATCAAATCGTCTGCCACAGTTAGATGCATACGAATGACAGCAGCGCACTGAGGTAAACATCAACGAAGATTGTCGACCACTAATTGTGCCGCCGAAGGGGGTAAAAGGTTCACTAGAATGAAAATGCGCAAGAAATAGAGAAAAAATAAAGGAAATAACGGGGGGGGGGGGGCGTAAGCGACATCAGATCGGGCGTTTCAAGTTGACACCGCTTGTTGTGTTCTCTCCACGTACCTTCGTAGGTGAGAATACTCCATCGGTCAAGTAGCTTCGTCGTGGCGCGTTCGTATTTCTCAAGCAGCTGTGGCAGCTGCGAATCATCGTCGCAAACCGATCCCCAGCCCAGAACACGGGCCAAGTCGTTACCGGTGCCCAGAGGCAAGACACCTGACACAGGTAGCACAACACAGCACACACATGCAAAACGAACACACGCGTCAACGCACAATAATAAGTAAATAAACAAATAATTAAGAACACAACAACAACAACGACAACGACACTGCCAAATGCATAACATCAATGAAATGAACAGCAGTGACGTCAACCCGATAATGTTTTTAATGAATAATTAAAGACACTCATACGCAAAAAAGTAATACTAAGCCCCTTGGCAAAACGCTTGCAAAATAACTAATCACCAATAAAAACAATAATAACAACTTGCCCGTAAAGTTTTTTTGGTAAGTCTGTGGAATTCGAAATTGTTATAGCTACAAAAGAGGCAGAATAAGTGCGTTCGAACCGGGTATCTGGATATTAGGCATCTCTGTATAGTGGGGTATATATATATATATATATATATCTGTATAGTGGAGTATATATATATCTGTATAGTGGGGTATATATATATATATCCACTATAGATATATATATATATATATATATATACAGAGATACCTAATACCCCAATAGCCTTCATATAACTATTACTGATACATACGTTTAAAGTTAGTGAAACGTTACTGACACAAATGGTGGACACACGAATAATTGAGACGTAATTGGTATGAAAAGGTGTAAGCGTCTGCTTTTTTCCACTGACATAAAAAGACTCAGATAATATTGCCACCACTTGATTACCTACTAGTGAAGTTACATCCTTAACTGATCAAGCAACAACGCACGCACTGAAAACTGAACTGTAGAATCTGACAACTCAGTTCCAGTGAGTCACCATAATCATCACTATCAGTTTTATCAAGTAATTCCTTTGGCTTCTATAGTAGCCACCAAATAGAGTGGCGGCGCATCGTCACAGTTTTAATGCGTTAGATAAATCTCAGGCGCAACGAGCGGAGCGTCTCTTAGCGTTTGACACCCTAGACCGCAAGAATGAACTTGAAGCACCAGGAGGGGCTGCCACATCAACTGTAATGCAGCGGACCTATTTAGAAACTTGGAAAACTCTGGCAAACGCGTAACAGAAGTAAAACCGAAAACAATCGCGTAGACGCTTTTTTCAATTAGTAGCGTCTCCTGTCCTTATACTCTATAAGGATAACCTCGTTTATTGATGCGTTTACTAGTTGCGTTCAGTGAAGTCATTATTTTGTTTAAATGTTTGCGAATAGGTGCACCATTCGTTTATTAGATTACTTTAGTAAAACATCGTTGGTCTTATTTTTTGGCCTCTTTGCTCATGAATTATTAAAGGTACTCCAGCATTCACGGCATCCGAACTCGTAAATTTTATATATAAATATTCGAATATTTACTATGCGTCTTAATGCGTCTTATACTACCAAGAGCCCATAATAGAGCTCGTAACAGTCTGTTCGAGCAGGCGTCTTCCTTGCTAACGCGTGGCTGCTTGGAAAAATCGCTAAACTGGTTCGCCATACAGATGCTCTCAATTCAGCCGAAACACAAGACCTGTGGATTTTACTTTTCTCTTTCTCTCTCTGATGGCTAAGAGCGGGCCCCGCAACTCAGTCTTGATATCAACTTCCGTGGTTTAGGCTTTTTATGTCGCGGTACTCCAAAATATCGGCCCTGCATCGTATGACCTATTAGACATGCACTTTCCGCGTTTAACTGTGTGAGACTCGGTGTTCTGAAAAAGCGCAAAGTTTGGCTCAACTTTTCAATAATGTTTGGCGAAATTTGAACATATGAGGAGGCGGCGTATAGACATCTGCTGCTCCAGACACCCTATCGTACATAGCACCTTAACAATATTTGATCGCACAGGTCAAGATCAGGGGAGACTGTCGGAGATCTCAGGCGTTCCCACATGTTCGTTCCATTCCCAGTCGTTGTTCCATTCTTTAACCCCCGCAATTTCCTGTGTCGTCGTTGCTGAAATACAACTAGGCTTATCTAAATCCTGATACAACCCACCACACATATATGTATATATATATATATATATATATCACGAGGTGCGCGTGAAGACTCACCGATTTGGCATTGTTTGTGCAGCCTCAGCCGATCTATCTCACTAAGAACCCAGCTCACGGAGCCATCGCCTCCGCATACGAGGATGCGGAACGTCGGAAACGAGCTGAACAGACGAAGTCCTAACAATGGCCCGCCGTTCGGAGACATCAGGTCGAACACCTGCGCCGGATTCAGTAGCTGCTTGAAACGCCGCAAAAACTTTACACCCTGAAACGACCCGTAAACAAACATAGCACACACAGCTGCTGAATAGATAAACAAAGACGGTGGCATATACAAATATAGTCTTCCAGAAAGTTATGTCCGACTCCGTAGGGCAGATTTAGAAATAAATTCCTTACATATGGTGTCACGTTAGTCAATCATGTATACGCCATTTCTTAATGGAAAATTAAAGACAAAAAGGGTAACGCACCCTTAATTGGAAAATCCAAATTTTCCAGAATTTATAGTTTTTATGAGTAGACAAGTTAACAAAATGGCTTTTGATACTCTTAAATATTTCTGAAGTTTTCTCATTGCAGATAACTGAAGTGACAGGAATAAATTATAATCCGGCGAGGGGGGCATGACTATCAAAAGAGTAACTAACGAAAGTCCGTGTTTAAGATGAACTATAAGAAGAAAGTCTATAGTTAATCCTGCCGCATTAAAATCTCTACTAAAATACGACCAAGGCGCCACATTGCGGTATGGTTACACACAGTTGCAAGTTTGTCAACAGCACAAATCTTCGCCACCAAGATAATTCAGTTATTCGTGAAAAAGCAAAATTTGCAAAATTTTGCGCAAATGGTATTCCTGAATAAGTGAAAGTGACACAATTCTTTTACATATAAAAACACAACGCCTTTTTCATTGAGTTACGCCCTGTAAGGACTAATTTGCCATACTCCAGACCGCTAAAGTAGATAACAATAGCAGGCGAAATACGCTGGCCTCCACCTTCATTTTGAATAAAATCCTGAATAGATTAGAGCTTACTAACTATATATATGTATAAGATATATTGCTACATATAAACTACGTTATTGCATAAGTGTATATATATATATATATATATATATATATATATATATATATATATATATATATATATATATATATACGACAATCCCATAGTTGTGGCTTGTATACCCTGACTAATCGGCTGAAATGGTTGCTACAAAATCTTTGTTTTTAGACCACGGACTCAATCATAGCGGCAATTAGCACAGGCTTGTTGTCCTCTTGTAAGCAACCCAGTGAGCTAGACAAGCATCATCTCAGGCCAAGCATACCTATTACGTCGTTTAGATACCTTTTGACTATCACAAATTACAGCAGTTATTTGTAATAAAATCGAACCTTTTCTGTGCAGATTGACGTGTTTTTGTTTTTACCAACATATTAATACTAAGCCTCTTTACATAATTAAAACACAAACAAATGTTCGGCCCTGGGGAATTAGAAATATCATACGTATTACGCAATTTTCTTCATTGCGCTATACTCGTACGCTAACGCTTAAATGGCTAAGCCACGCGCTCTCTGTCTATATTTAGGTATGTCAAATCCTTAAAAATACCGACGTTTGCGAATGTGTACTGGCATGGACTGGATTTCACGACCCGCTATAGTAGAGCTGTCAAGTAAACCTTCATTCCATCCGCTAATAGAATTTGTAGAAAAAAACAATTTAAGCTGACAAATTATGAATATCTTGAAGATCTATTTGAGATTTCCAACAACCTGTGTGCGTTTGTGCAACCGTCGACAGGCCTTGTGTTTTAGAATCATGCACAACTCACACGGGAAACGAATACACGATATTGGCCTAATGTCCATAACCTAAAGGGTAAGATCAAAAGCCTTATCTCGTTCACGACTTGCGTGACTTCAAGAAAGTGCGTACCGCTTTAACGTAGCTGCCTGCGCCTTGCTCCACACAACTGCATATGATTGAAGCAAGTACAGCCAGGAACGAAGCGTTTGGCCGGCAGACAGGGCAACCTGTCCGCATTCGTAGTACGTTGTGTTGTCACAATTATTATTATTATTATTATTATTATTATTATTATTATTATTATTATTATTATTATTATTTTATTACAATTGTGAGGTATAAACGCTTTGTGCCAGATTTATCATGCTCTGTTCGCTTCCTGTCAATTCATGGCATCTGTGATAGAAACCATGATAGATTTCCCCTATAATCGACCAAAGACATGATCTGTCTTAAAAATGATCTGCCCGTAACGTCTTCCATACGTTTTCCGATATCTTTCAGAATTTTCGCTGTACCTCTGCCGATGGGGCCCAGTGTCTCCAATGTAATTGGAAAGTGGTAGCTTCTTGATAACTCGAGATGGCTCTTTCGTTTTTTAGAATCCGCACTCCCTGCAACCCATCCGGATTCAACTGCGCTGTAGCGTAAATACGACAAGGCCGCCGTGCATGAAACCGTTACATCCCATACATAGCTTTTTCAGTGTGACCATAGCGGAATGGTGACCCTGTCAGGTCGCAGCTCACTGCTGCCATTAAAACCTTTCAGCTCAGGTGTAGATGGCATCCCTGCCCTTCTAAGAGGCTGTGAAGTAAGTCTGCCTGAACTTTTCAGACAGCTTAACGGGTGTAGACTGTCAGAGTCAAGGTTGGCCGCAGACAGATATGATAACGGCTGACAGACGGGGGCACCTATCCTAAGGGCTGACACCATGCGGAAGAAGTTTGGATCCAGCGTGGTGTCAACCTCACGGGAGGACTGCGCTTAAAGCCAGTCCCCGTTGAAGGGATGTTAAGTCTCCAGAAAGACGTCACGCTCTCTTATTGATGTCAGGCTATTTATTATATCTCGTGCGGACTTCTTCGCCCGGGAGACAAATTGATTCAGCGATGCAGCATAGCACACTGCAGCTAGATCTGTGGCTCTTCTTATTCCAAGACCCTTCGTTCCCGATGGGAAGACCAACTCCCTCCCACATATTCCCTTTTAAATGAATGTTTAGTGTCTCGCTTAGAATGTCTCTAGTGGCATCGTCGTAGTTTGCAAGACCCTGAATATATTTCAGAGTCTGACATGCTCGTAGCATGTAGACAAATCTTGGTGAACCAAGACTATGTCTCCATAGGCAGAGAGCCACTCTCTGCCACTCTAACAAAAATTGCTGAAAAGGTCCTGTAATAGGTAACTTAAGGATGACTCTAATTGTTTTACTGCCGGTCTGCAACCCGCCAGCAGGTACGCAAAGCTTTTTGCCGCAGTATTGCACATTGGGAGAGGCGTAAAGCCATTTTCGAGTGGCGTTCTCGGTGGCGTCTTGAGTGTTGTGGTATTGTTGGCTAGTCATTTAAAGTATGTTTCGCGGAACTCTGATCAGCAGATTTTATTATTATTATTTGAGTAATCACTATACCATCAATTTGACTTCCAGTGTAACAATCTGCTTTAACGTGTCCACCGTCCGACCGGGTTGCAATAGCCCCTTGCGGGGCACTTTCATCTCGACCATCCCATGGTGCCTTCGTATTTTCGTGGGGCGCGCAGTAAGCGCTCTCCAGCCGCGTTTCTCGTACATACTAGCATCTAAGAAATCTCCGCCCATTCAGCGGCATCCTTTATCATATGACAATATTCCATGTCAATACAATGAGTTTCTGTGTACCTGGGCCAGGGGGAGCAGAACGGGACCGTATGGTCACCATTGCCTAACTGCCCCGACATGCAAAGCGTACACGTGTTCACCGGGGACTTCCCAATCCGCATCAAATAGGAGGTGGAATTGGCCGTGGCCCGTGAGGATTTGGGCCTAAAAGTACGTGAGTGGTCCTTGTGCCGGCCCGTCGTGCCAACGCCGGAGATCCGGTACAAGCTACTTGGTCTAGTCTGCCCGGGGAACTCGAGCGCGGCCTACTCCTGAACGCTAGTAGGCGCGTCCGTAGTTCCCCATCCCAAGGAATGCCCTTGGCCAGGTTACGAGCAACCGTGCTTACCTTGACGACGATATGCTTACTATGCGGGGCACCCGTTAGACCAGCATCTAAGATAAGATGCCCTGGCCGTATTCTTAACCGGGATAGAGTGGCAGGGGTTGTGGGCGTACGCCACCGCCTAGCGAGGCAGGAAGGAAAAACCGACCCCAAGAAAAGCTCACTTGCAGCGCCGCGTGGTGGCCGAAACGAAAATTACGGCATATCACTCTGACGGCGGATGGCAGTGACATTAAACTGAGATCACCGGCTTATTACCTAGCCAATGGTATATTGGTCTACTCGTGGCGGAATCAATGAGGTTGACACTGATTGATAGGACCCCTTGAGTCTAGTTTTTAAGGAGTGTTTCTAACGGAGAGTCCTAGCAGTCGTTCTTATAGGGCTTGATTATAGCATTGCAGTGAGACATCACCCTTGAAGAAGACCGTATATGCCTTCTTTTTTGAGGCGACCAGGTCACTCCCTTAGCAACAACACGGATTTAGAAGAGGTAGATCAACAATGACTGCTTACGCCGTGCGCTGTACATCGTACACTTCGAATCAGGGGAAGTTATCTATTCGCTGTATTCGTGCACTTCAAGGCGGCCCTCGATCGGTCGCGCGAACGATCACCCTCAACGAGCTGACACACTGTGAAGTTTCACAGAGCATGATAGAACTTCTAAAAAGCATCTTGCAGGAGGTACTGGTAATAATAGACAATAGGGCTGCTGAACACGCACCGATCACTCAGACCACCGGGCTATACAGGCTCGATGGAGGTTCCTGTTAGCTTGTTTAACATGAAGATTGCCACCGCATCCCACGCTGTTCAGATGATTTGCCCTCTTCGTATGAAAAATGAACCAACGCGGGTGACTGAAGACTAACCAGGATGCTATCCCGTAATGTCGACCGATACTTGCTCACGTATCCTCTCCTATACTTTCCCAGCACTACCCTAACCTATCTAGCACCGGGTACATAATTATACACCATGCGTATCGTGTTATGAGTGTGTATATGAATATCTAATTCAAAATACCTGGAACCGAATTTGATGTGGATTGCAAGTCGGTGGAGGTAGATACAAGTGTCGCTTCAAGGACTATTGCCAGCTATTGGCAAGTCAGCCTAGTATTGAGTGACTTCAATTCGCCAGGATAACTTTTACGGCATTCGTATTGACATGAAATGGCCGCTGTAATTCTCTTGAAATGTGCTTAGTTATGTCGCTAGGTGCTTACTGTAAGCAGGATGAATTCAACTTCAGGAACAAGATCAGATCGGTACCATCCCTACCAAACCCAGTAACCGGAGAAAGACCACGTTATTAAGCTAATAAGCTCGACTTTCATAATCAACAGGGACAATGCTTGCGAAGTTAGACCTCCTTGCTATTGAATTACTCCACTCAAAAACGAGCGAAACTTCCAGGCAAGCCACGAGAACTGTTTGAGTAGTTGAAATGTATCGACTACAGAAATGCGATGCTACCTGCTAGTTGTTCGTAGGCATAAGCGACCTTATCAAAGCAGAATTGTGACCCTTTATGCGCCTACTAGATATCTAGTTTCGATCTAAATGACACTCTATGGACTAATGACGAAATAAATCTGGTTAGCTCGACAACGAGAAACACTATTCATACTTAAAGAAGATGAAAAGTAATAACAACCGGACTTATCTAGAGACGGCATAATGCAGTCCGTATCACACAGCAGGAACCCATGGTATCGCGGGATTGAATGTGAACGCAGCACACATGCGTGGAGACGTAGGCTGTTGCCAGCCAGATAGCGACAACAGAAGCAGTGGAACGCAAATTGCGTATATGTCTGCTGTCCATACAAACGCAAAGAAGAAAAAACCCGCAGATAAACGCGGAAGTATGGGGCCACTGTTCCGAGGGCCCGCCGGCGGGAGCAAAAACTGGGCCATGTAGCAAGCGCCCTGTGCTGTGTTCGTCCATTCAGTTTCTGGCAGGAACTGCTATTGTTGGCCATGACGCGAGAACTGTCGCATATGATCATAAGTGCAGCGTCCGGGGTAGATCTAGTTTGTGCACTGCGATTGTACCTAAATCAACAACAACACCAACAGCAACAACAGCAGCAACAACAACAACAACACCCCCCCAACAACAACAACAGTAGCAGCAACAACGGTAGCAGCAGCAACAGCAACATTACTAATAACAACAACTGCTGGTGGCGTTTCTCCGTTTTTGGTCTCGAGGCAGGCCAGCTAGGAAATAATGGCGTGGGTGGACTACCTTTTCAATCCACCTACGCCGCTATTTTTTAGACGTCTTGCCTCGAGTCCAAAAACGGAAGCGTGAAGGACGACCAATGTATATATACACGTGTACGTGCTCATTTCGCGGCGTAGATAGGACTGCATTTCTTTGTGTGCGTATATATATATATATATATATAAATGTGAGAAGATTCGCCGCATCCGGCGCATCTCTGACTCTCACTCGTGACGTGGCAGAAGTAAGCTCGAAAGGAGCAACGTGGATATATGACGTACTTTTGTACGGGCAGACCAGCGGCTCGGGTCGGCAGTTGCGCCGGCCCCGGCGAAAGTGAGAGAACGTCAACGTCACACAGGGATGGACAACAGCTAAACTAACTCTGAACGAGGTTCTTAATGCAGGCTGGCCTCTGATCGGCTTGCCCTCGAGAGTGGGCTTCGTTCCCTCCTTCAATGTGGACCCCGTTTTGTCCACCCTGATACCAGGTCATACGGGTGAAGGGTAGGGCGTTTGTGGGAATGGCGGCGGGGCTAGATAAAGTCTACTATGCGGCGTCTTGAAGCAACATGAAGCAGAAGCAAAGTGGCCGTCATCACTGTGCCAGGGGGTTCGTTT
Source organism: Dermanyssus gallinae (assembly GCA_003439945.1). Classification (NCBI taxonomy): domain Eukaryota; kingdom Metazoa; phylum Arthropoda; class Arachnida; order Mesostigmata; family Dermanyssidae; genus Dermanyssus; species Dermanyssus gallinae. The sequence goes on along the minus strand of QVRM01003032.1, from coordinate 218,642 downwards.
ATGTAGTGTCAAAAAGCTATACACAAGGTAAAGGAAACTGTTGAGCACAAGGAATAAGCAACCTTCATAGCGAGTGAAACACGGGAAAAAGCGAGACAGGCTGTCGCCGGTCGTTATATATATATATATATATATATATATATATATATATCTAAGCAAGTAAGTGCTTAGCATAGCCGTCAAAGGAAGAATTGTTGAAAGAGGAAGAAATGTTAAGATAAAGAAAACAGACAGGGGTATAAATTCAGTAAGGTGCAAAAGTCTATTGGCGTTCAACAGATTCAAGGTACATTTAGAAGGTAATGTATGTGCCAGGGCTGTCATTTGGAAACGCTGTTCCAGTGCATAGCCCGGGTTTATAGAGAAAATATCAATTAGGTTTCATTGGGGTGCCGTTTCAATTGTAGCAGAGGGGGAAGGCGGTAAGTAAAAAATTATCGATTTATTTAAATTATTGATGATTATAAAGTCGGAAAGTGATGGAGTAGCATGGCTATGCGATAATACAAAAGACAGCGGGCTGTTAGCTATTTAGTCACGAGCGTGCAACGAAGCTGCTACGAGGAATGAGAAACAACGGTTTGTCGGATATTCAGCAAGAGACAGAAAACGGTAGATCATCTGGTTAGGGAGTGCGAACAATTGGGAGGGACTAGGGATTTAGAATTAGTGGAGGCGAAAGGATTAGGCAAGGGTGCAGAAAAGGCACAGGTAGAGATTTCGAAGCAGAGGCTATTCCGATGGAAGATGTTCAACATATAAGGGAAACAACCAGGGGAGTACAATATAGGTAATTAATAGCTGCAGCGTTATGCGACCCTGATATAAAAGGGTAATATCAGTACATACAGTTATCAAGCGAATATATATATATATATATATATATATATATATCGCAGCAGAAGCACTGTAGCTGCCATAAACCAATCGTAGAGATATTAGGGACAAATAATAATAAATAATAATAATAATAATGATATAATTTTCTAGCGATTTCCCATCGCCGCTAAAGGAACCACACAATGTCAGCTCTGAGCCTGTCGAAAAACAGACTTCTTACGGGAATCTAGCCCGATCAGTCACACAAAAACTCAAGCAGATAATGTACAAAGATGGCGAGACAGTGCCCTGTAATATCCCGCCGCCTACTGCATCGAAAAAACTCAGCTGCTGAAACATAACAAACAGCAGAAAAGACAGAAAATAAAAAGAGTTTGTTAAATAATTATTTAAATATTGTCACCGCAATCTTAAGTATATGGAAAAAAGATGAAACCCATGCCCATGGCTCGATGAGAACCCAGTCGTCAAAGGCGTGCTATCATAGCTTGAGTCTAAGATTGGCATAGCTTTCATAAGGGCTTTTGTGGAAGGTACTGAAGATCCAAGGCTTCCACCACTTCCTGGAGCTGTGATCGCAGTTCTACCTAAACAGTTTTCAATGACCATCCAACTCCCACACAACATCAATGAATCCACAACCGAACAACGCCTTCTTCTCTCTCTTAGATCCCATACGTTTGCACGCAGTGTGACCGTTGTGTAAGAACCTCTAAAGCACTGAAAACCCACATCACATGCATTCATTCCTCGATTCCTCCTTAAGTCTGCCTATTCGTGATAGTCCGCGACCAGATAATATCATACCTTCCACCTCATACCCTGACCTTCAATCTGACCGGAATTCATTAGTAGGAGGTCTAACATAAGCTCGTAAGAATTTAAGACTGGCCAGAGTCATATTCCGCGGAGCAAGAGAATGCTGCGCCGCACTATATAGAGCAGCATTGAGCAAGTTCAACTCGAGGCCTAACCTCAAGAGCTGAAACCATCTCATGATGCTCCTGTCGCCCTACGGTAATGCTTGCGTTACCACGTGAGATCTCAGGACTCTTCAAGGTATCGGCGACTTGACTGCACTCAGCACAATCGACAGTATACGTCAAGCGGAGATGAAATTAGCAGAAGGTAATATTCGCTCTGCCGCCCGAGCCTTGCTGTCCTCAAACATAATCGCACCATGCGATGCGCTCACAGAGTCGGAACTGCGGCCCAAACACTCATGTTGCTCTCCCGTTTGCCAAACGCGCTTTTTTATATTAGAGTTTACTGTAACAGTAATTACAATTGAAGGTTTCATCTCAGAAACCCGAAGCACGTCACATTTGACAGTCTGTCAACCCTACTCAGGGCAGCTGTATATCATTCATTTAGACGATTAATTTGGCATTTCTAACAAATTAAAAGAGTTCCTCTATATATTGGTCTCTCATACAAATGGCAAGTTGGCTTGCATCGACTTCATCAGAAGCTACAACGTTCTCCCATACTTTCCGCTCAGTATCGTATTTTTACATTTATCTAGGACATGCAATACATCATCGTGTACCAAACATATATCACATAGCGGGCTTTGCGCAACTTTAATGTGGAACCTGGTGCTCTGCGTCATCCCTTTAGCGCAATGTAGCCTGTGAAAAGTGACCGCTTCTCTTCTGGAACAGGGCATCATCATCAAGCCTTTTCGCCGTGGTGCAATCTGCATCGTGTCCGTTTTAGTTGTAGTTCCCTGCCTCCTCCAAGTCTCATAGTGCTTATAGGCCTATTTCCTAGCTTTCCATCCATGAGGTCATTAGATCTTTTTCATTCGCAAGTGGAGCGGGTTTGGGTGGTCTGCGTCCTCGACATGTGCGTGACATGCTCGACCAGATGATTCAGAACGTTTACTGAACAAACTAAATACCTTTGTGTCCACAGTACTCAATGGTACTTTACCGTCATTTTGACCACCGTTTTTCAGTGGTTCAAGCCTAACCGTCCTTAGAAAAAAGAATAACTCGAATAGAACGATTGCGTGCTGACTGGCCTTACAGCGAATGGCTTCGAACATTGCCATGGTCGTGAATAAAAATACCATTGTGACAGCGGTCTCTCATCATCAAGTGGGGGTGGTAATACCAGAAGGAACAGAAACTACTCTGACACGCGTGCTTTTTTTGGAGGCAGAGGGCCCGACAGGAGTGCTAGTTAAACTAGACTTTCAAAATGCGTTTAATACAATCAGAAGGGAGAAAATGTTTGATGAGATGTATAGAAAGGCTCCAAGACTCCTACCGATGGTGTGGCAGGGTTACAGAAATCGTCAATCTTGCTTGGACAACATATGTAACCATAGAGTCCAGAATTGGTATCTAACAAAAGATCTACCAGCGCTGTTTTGTCTTAGCATTTCTGATCTAGTGTCAAGTCTACAAAGCCCCTTTAAAGTCAGGTACCTGGATGTAGCAATCCTGGAGGGGTCCGCGAATGTCGTGGAGGAGAACCTACAACCCGTACTACAATTCAAGGAAACGGGAGGGCTGATACTCAACGCTTCTAAGTGTGGGGTCATAGACATAGAAGGCAATGCACAAGAACAAGAAAGAGCTATTCAAACGATCATGCAAGCACTTCCCGGTATAATTTACATGACACAGGATGACATAGATACTCTGGGTGCTCGAGTTATGTGCGAAGGAATCCCACGGGTTCTTCGTGCTAACGAGAAGCCCTTGTGAGAATCCGACCACGTTTGACAACTATGCACCCACAGGCGGCTCTTTGTCTGTGATGGCACAGTCTTGATTCACCAAAATCTAACTACATGTTGCGAGCATCCCCGACCTTCACATATACCGAAGGCATTGCTGCTACGACGAAACTATTAGAGTTATTCTAGGTGAGGTATTGAAAATTTGTTTAGAATGGAGTTTATGGAAAGGGCAATCCTTCAAATAGCCTTCGGAGGCCTTAGTATTAGAAGGGCTACAGATCTCGCTGTGCTATGCTGCATCATTGAATACATTTGGCTCTCTAGCTGAATCCCTTGGTAACGAAGATGTTAAGATTAGGAGATTAAGAGCCAACAACCCTTTAGCGAGGGCTGGCTCCAAGCGCTGCCTTCCCGCCAGCTTGACACCATGCAGAACCATAACCCCTTCCGCATTGTGTCAGCCTTTCGAATAGGCGCCCCTGTCTGTCAGCCTTTCTCATGTCTACGATGCCACCGACCTGTTGGTTCCGACGGTGTACACCGGCTAAACTGTCTCAAAAGTCCTGGCAGACTTACAATATATGCACAACTCAACGCCAAAATAAGGAAAGCTGTTAGAATGGCAAGGATACCATTTACACCCGAGTCGAAAGGTCTTTATGTTAGCAGTAAGCTGCGATCTGACGGGGTCACCATTCCGCTATGGTTACACCAAAGAAAACCTTGTCTGGGATGTAACCGTTTCTTGCACGGCGACCTTGTCGGGCACAAAACGGTTACATCCTTGACGCGCGGACTCTGAAAAACGAAAGAAGTATTTCGAGCTATCAATAAGTTACCACTTTGTATTCATTGCATTGGGGACACTTGACCCCATCAGCACAGATACGGCGAAAATTCTGAAGTATATTAGAAAACGTGTAGAAGAGGCCCATGTTTTTGAGACAGATGATGCTTTTGGCCACCTGTAGGGGGAACGCGTCTCCTATCCTAGGCGCCATTCTTTTTTTGCCTTACAATCTAACCTTTATTAAGAATACAAGTGGGGCGACAATTGTATCCTCAGAACGTGTTCACTAGGAATACTACTCAATCTCGTACAGAGCGGGTTGGAGCTACTTCAGCAGCGTGCCGCGGACGGACTGCCGCGTTCCCGCGTTGGACGTCGAGGTCGAGTCGCTGTCTCAAGAAAGCCATGAATTGATAGGAAGTGAGTAAAGCGTGACGAACCTGACTCAAACGTTCATAATAATAATACGCGAATCATTATCATCATAACAGATAACCGAGCAAGATGGCTTAGTGGCAAAGTCTTTGCCTTGCATTCGGGAGGACTGGGTTCGAGACCCAGACCGGCCACTCTTAAATTGGTTTGCATGGTTTCCAATTTAGACAAGGTAAATGCCGGAGTGGATTAAAATTAGCCATGACATGAAAAAACCGTGCACGGGCAATTGCCTTACGAAAAATCTTTTAAAAAAAGATAATGCGTATGTAATAGCTGAACGTGGAATAAAATGGAGCGTTAACGGTAAGAACTAGGGAAAGAGCGTACGTTGAGACAACGAATATGACGACGACACTCTCGGTGGCTCCGCGATGATGTGACAGGTGTCACTTTGCACTTCATAATTCTCACTGTACTGCCGGGCCTTGAACTGATGCAACCAACGAACGAGACGGCCTAACAGCACCGATGGACGCAAATCACGACAACCACCAGTCCTGACCAACACAAGCCAAATGAAACTGGCGCAGCTTTATGACGCCTGAAAGCCTCAGCTCTCGCTAGACGGACGTGGGATACAGAAGTGGCAAGACCGGGGCCTGAGGAGACCTGAGAGATCGTGTCCAGCAGGACCTGCAAGGTCATGACAGCCTGTAACGTTGCCTCACTGTAACGCTGTTAGTCGAAAATTTGAGAAGAAAAAAGACACCCCGCCTCCGGCTAGTCTCTATCTGGCCTCTCTTGTGTGCCAACCACGTTTCGTCGACCGGAACTTTATTGGCAGACCCATACTACCCAGTCGAATCGTGTGTGGGTGAATAAATGTATGTTCTCAATAAATACAAATGACTGTGCACGCGTGTACGCTCTTTTTGGCGCCCATATTAATCGACATCACATATCATTGAATAGACACGTTTCCTTCCATTCCACGCATACAGACACGTCAGCGAGTGAGACATGCAAATAAAACGTGAGATGGAGAAAAGCAAATAAAAAAAGGGGAGGGGGAGAGAGAGAGAGACAAAACGATGAACGATGAAGACAGAAGGAGATTAGAACATGATTTTTTAAAAATGAGGGACTAGTCTATTGTCGTTCAGAAAGAAAAGGATTTTTACTTCCGATGAAGCTCGTGCCCACCGTCACGCTGGCGCCGATAAATGCCACGCGCTAGGCGCATGGCGATTAATATCATCCCAATGCATCCACAGGTGATTCATTCCCTTCACGCCCAAGCTGTGCCATGGTGTTTGCATCACGGCCTTCCGTACATACAGAGGCGAAAACTACACAAAGGCAAAACGGCCTCTTTAATGCGCCGTGTATAGGAGAGGCACGTTGAATTTGCGTTATCAAACTAGAATCAGCGCAGCTTCGCACAGTCAACGCTCGGCCTCAGCTAACTGGACACAACGCCGTTTACACGTTGCTTCCAAAATACATTATGGGACGTACGCAACCTAGCCATGAAGGAGACACATACGTATATGATGTGACTGTTGATATCAGTCCAGCAATAGTCTCTTCCTGACAGTATTATTCTTTAGGCGAAAACAATGCGCATTATCTAAGCGTATATATGTGCGCTCAGATAATGCGTATTCATAATTTGCCAAAACGAATACTGCCCACTCCAAAGTGCTAACATAGCGAAGTTATGTAAATAAAACTGTGGTTTATAATGTGCGCTCAGATCGCAGCCGTGATATCGACGAATTCACGAGGTCAATCCAAATATTTATATTTGGTTGGATATAAATAGTGCCCTACAGTAATTGCTTTAAAGATTCCTTCTCACGCCGGCCACCTGTTACTGCTTCTCGTCAGACCACGAATATATATATATATATATATATATATTCAGACCCTTATAGAGTTCGCCCAACGTACTGTGAGGTCTAATACAACTCGGCGAAAAAATAATTTTTCAATGGAACGAAGAAACGGAAATGTCTTCCAGAATGGGTTATTGGAAGTGAAAGCCAAAATTTAAAAATTGCAAAAAGTTTCAGTTAAATCCTACCGACATAGCGACCTCTACGTTAATGGGAGATCACTAAGATCGTTCCGTGGGCAAATATGTATTATCCCACAATAAAACCCAATTGCCACCAAAGACCGTCCGCGGAGAAAGAATACATGCACGCATTGATCGTATTATGACAAAGTTATTTTTAAAACGGTCTGATGGAAAGTAACGAAACGAAAAAGTTAGCCTCTGCAACAAAACAGAGTATTGTGTAATGCTTTTGTGTGCTCACCTGGGAATCCATCATGCAAACAAACCACCAATGCCTCAACTTTAGGATTCCGGGATTGTTGAGATCATAATTTAATCGACTTGATATCAAAGAAGCAGGCAACTGACATTGAGCAGTCAAATTTTAATGCTCAAAATGTAATTTTAGAAGCGAAATAACCTTACCCGTATATTGGAGAATCACATCACCACCGCGTCGACTTTATAACTCTAGATCTACTTCTTACTTGTATTTCTTCGGCTAAAGCTCCCAGTTTAGGGAGCAATACATGCGTTCGGGAAGTACGAAGTACTTACAATAATTATGGTTTATTAAACCCCAGGTTGGGTAAATTTTAAATAAGTACATCAGTCTCAATTAGTGGTTCTTCTACATCACCGGATCTTTCCTTATCTAGTGCTTACATCAACGTAGAACTCAGGGTCAGCCGCTAACTGCATTAATGGCGTAGAAGTCCACTTCTTTTTTTTTTGTATTGATCATTGCTGGTGTTAACGACTACATACTAGAGAAACCGTAATGCGACATATACTTTCGAAGAGCCATATCAATGCACTGTGTTGTTCTGGGAACCAGCTTTGTCTCATGTCATTGACGCTCACCTGGTTGTCGCCTGACTTCGAATTGACGAACACGAGCAGTGGCGAACAACTGACTGGTTTGACGCCGCGCCATAGCCCGCCGCCCCCGCCGCCGCCGCCGCCCCCGCTTCGGCTTTCTCCATCCGAGCCTGTGCCTACAGGCCAGCTCGAAGCCGTGTGTAGGTTTATGGGCGGGATCACCGAGACCTGTATGAGCGGAAATAAACAACAGACAAGCAACATTGCCACCAGCAGCAGCAGCAGCAGCAACAACAACAACAGTAGAAACACGTGAGCTGACAGTCGCAGAAGCAATCGAGAAGCTCCGACGCCGAAAATTGAAGACCAAAAAACAAAATAGAGAAACAGGATGATATCAAAGCGCCACGGCTCGATTGCGGCGGCGGACGGCGGCCGACATCCGCCGTGACAGTAAAAGCACAAACAACGACACCAACGTGACTTGCATGTGGCCTAGCGTTGGCCCCCAACAAACCGGCTTTTATTGGTGTATATCGTACATACGGTATCGTGCGTATGTAGCTGATAAGAGAAGGGTGCCAAGGACGAGGACGACGATGGATGGACAAAATTCACCCTCAGCCCGCAACAAGCTTGAATGCATGCAGTCACCACTAGCAGACACTGATCCGGCCTGTTTTTTTTCCGAACCTGCTCATCGGGGGCCATACGCACACGTTCAATCGTTCTTATCGTGGTGGTCTATTTTAGTGACGTTCGCTTCGCGGCGAGAACGCGAGTTGTTCGGGCGTCGATGCGGGCCTTCAATCGATCGACATCAATAAAATCGTCGCTCACACGCTCGCGATCGATAAACACACGGCTCGTTGCCTGACGAAAAGCGACAGGTTTACGGCCGTCAGCTGTGTGCGCTAAAAAATAGCCACAACGTATTTTTCTTGCCTCGTTCTACCTGCCAATCTGTCTATTCAGCAAGCTTTCGTATTCGTTCGTTCTCCAGTCGCTTATCATCATGATAGCGGCCAGAGCAGTGCAGGCTATAAGCTGTGGCCACTACAGCATCAAATAGATCGGGCAGTAGCTACCTCTCTAGTAGTAATAATGTGACAACATTATTACTACTAGAAGTAACTTCTACTAAATAATATATCTATTACTACTAAAGGTAACGACTACTACTACTACTGGTTTGATTGATTCATTCTATACATATTCGCTTGATAAATGTGTGTACACATTTCACTCTTCTATACCATGGTCACATAACGCTGCAGCAAATAATTATCTATCTTGCACTCCCTCGTTTTTCTCGTTTATGGGTTGAGCACCTACCATCGGGATAGCCTCTGCTTGCGTTGACTTGTGCCTGCAACCTTGCTTGCTCGTTCACACTCCCGTTGATCTACCGTTTCCTCTCTCTTCCCGCATATCCGACAAAGCGTTGTTTCTAATTCCTCGTAGCAGTTCAGCTGTACTCTTGTGTCTAGCATACCTGCTCTCAGATCCACTAACAGCCCGCTGCCTTTTGTATTATCGTATAACGATGCTACTCCACCCCTTTTAAATTCCAGTATACTTTGTTTAAACTAGTTTTCTTCTTCAGTGCTGTCCGCCACTACTGTGTATATACTGCCTTTACCCTACTTTTAATTTGGCCACTGGATAGAGCAGTGTCTGGCTATTGTTTACTACTGAGTCATATCTGTCTTGCTGGAAATTCCATCCCTCCTCTTGCGCTTGTTTTTACTCCCATTGCCTTTTTACCCACTGTATATTCTTAACCCAGCGTTCGTTATGTAATGTCCTAGTACAATACCTCAGCTTACTTTGTATTTCCCTTTCGATAAATTTTGACATTCCGCCTAACCCTTTAAGAAACTCCCTGCTACAATTGTAACGAAACCCTAATGAACTCCCAATTACTTCTCTCTGAATGGCTTCTAATTTCCTCTATAAGCCCAAACTAGGTATTAAAACAGCGTCGAGCCCGGTGGCGTGGTGGCTTAAGTCTGCGTCTCGCAATCGGAGGAGACACATAGGTGCGCGGGTTCGAGCCCCACCGTTGCACATTTGTATTTATGGGGGTCCGTATATGAAAAAATGTAAAAAACAGTTTCGTGGACGTTAAATCTTGGCTGAGGGTCAGCCTGAAAATTTCAGCCCTGGCACATACATTGCCTTCCAAATATCCATTGCAACCACATACCTATTGAGCCCCCATAGACTTGTGCACCTTATTCAATTCCTAGCCCTGTCTGCTTTCTTTATTCTAAACATTTCTTCCTCTTTCAATAATTCTCCCTTTGACGCTTTAGTACACACCCAAGTATTTATATTGATCCAGAAACTCTAACTCCCTTCTCTGTAACCTTAGCATCCGCTCTAATGTAACCCCCGAAAATACTAAAAAAAGCGCTCTTATTTTCGTTAAATGCTATATCTAACTCATCCGCTGCCTTCCCAAAAACATCAAGCATTCCTTAAACTTCTTTTATGTCCCTTCCCAAAACAACCATATCATCTGCAACCAACAAGAGAGGAATTCGAATGAGTTTTCCCTTTCCCCAACCTGCCACCCCAACGCAGTGTTATTAAACTTTCTCGCGATTATCTCTCTATATATTACAAAAAGTACTGATGATAAAGGATGCCCCTGTCTTACCCCTTGATCAACTCCATATTTACTCGATTCTTCCTCCTTTTATTTGATCATTACTGCGTTTTCCCTACAAATAACATCTAATATCTATGGATATGGAGGTTAACAAGGATGATATTTATATATCATCCTTTCCTCCATTCCGCCATAGACTTATAAAAGGTATCTCGATTAACCATATCGTTGGCTCTTTCGTGCATGAGATTGGCCATGCCTTTTCCCGCATTGACTACATGTGTCCAGAATCGCTTTACCCGTTGCCCCCTTGGAGCCCCCACTATACTATTAAATTCCTGTTGACCCTGCAAATTACCGCCAATATTCCATTCCTTTTCTAAATCTATATTCGTCTCTCCTACATATTCCCGTATCATCCTTTAAACATATTATAATCTACAAATGACTTCCTATTCCCCTGACCAACCACTATTTTATCCTAATTTAGTATATTTTGCCCTGTCGTTGCTACCTCTTTTAATATAATTTTCATATCTTCCCTCCTTCCCTCTAACTGATGAATATGGGCGGTCATGTCTCCAAGACGCATCGTTCCCGTCCCATCACTATTTGCGACCGCCTCTTTTATCCACTGTTACTTATGTTATTACTCGGCGCCTTGTATACCCCCATGATTCTAATGAACTCGCTAAGCCCTTCCATATCAACCCCCACCAAGTCTTGCATTTTCAATCCCGTGACTTCCCTACATATTAGAATTTAAGTTTAATCAATATTCCCACTCTTGCGAACCTGTTTTCTCCTATGTTCCCATCGTTCTATTAGTCTCATACCAATTGTCGGAGTACTAACCCGACAAAGTCCTAGAGGGCACCGAATGCTGTATACAGCCCGGCAGGCGGTATGCACGGTTGCTCGACACCAGAGACAGCGCCAGTCCTGTAACCGTAGCACGCTGCCACAGGCGCGTTCACATGACCAGCAACGCGAACTCACTGGGAGATTGCCCTCGACCCACTGGTGGGGCATCGCCGGAGATCCGTCTTCATCCTCTAGTACCTCGAGTCCGACCTGCAACAGTTGGTTACAATTGGCGTAACGACGACAACAACAACAACAACAGCAACAACACTTTGCGCCACGACGACCAATTCAGTGAGTAGCTAGCTATTCGCACGTGCCCGCCAATCTGGGAGCCCACTAATAGACAATGACTGGAGTAAACGTACTATCGTAATTGTTCTGCCTTATGGATAAGTTGAAGGACAACTAAAATCAGTTTATGGCCCACGACATTTTTAGTTTTTCACGACAACCAAACGATAATACAGTAAATGACACGGCTTAAACGTTTGCGCAATGATAGACAAAATCCGAATGGAGTTGGCTTTCGTGCATGCGCTCCGATGGGCGAAGCAGAATTTGTCTGCATATATTCAGTAGTAGTTTTGTCTTCTAAAACTAGAAGCTTACAAAAGCGCAAACGGTCATCCATAGGTTGCCAGCCACCTGTTTGGACGTAATTAGCAAACGCCCAACCAACCAGCGTGGCGTTTACCAGAGTGACTTTGTTCAACTTCAGCCATTAAATGTGCCATAGATCACAAACGTTTTACACCTATCGCCATAATTTGTTTAGACCCGTAAAGCAACGCCAAGCTAACTACACAGGAATGTAACAATACGACTGATAATAGTGTGAAAAAAACATGCAGAAAATAAAACTAGAGCCCCACGAAAAATATAATATTCACAGTACCTAGGTTCGCAATTGCTTCTGCATATAATTAACTCTTATCTAATTTGGAGAACAGACTAGTAAATTTATGGTGCCTTTAACTGATACACAGTATTTATAACTAATTATTAGTAACTTGTTTAAATCACATTATTAGACTAACTATTATTAGTAACGTGTTTAAATCACATTATTAGACTTAGAGGCGTATCGCATCGTCAATCGTTCACCTTACCGTAGCCCCACTTGCCCTTTGTACGTCCAGCTCAAGGCTACCAGGTTCTCGACTGTTGCCAAACCAAACCGTACACTTCAACAGCCAGGACATCAACCAGGACAGTGACACCAAAACCAGTACCACAAGCAACTCAGTCGAGCATCTAACCCTTTTGATTCTCGCGTACTTACCGATGCCAGCGTGGTCCACTTGCAGTTATGGGGTGATTTGGCTGCGCACCGTTTGTGAGCCCGGAACTTGCATACCTCACACGAGAGGCCGTGGAAGGTGACCCCAGACAGCGCCTCGCGACATACATTGCAATACGTCGGTCGGGCGTGTGACGTCACGTACCTGAAATGGAGCACGCGAGCAGAAGTACCATGAAGAAGAAGCACAACAACAGCAACAACAACAACAGATTTAAGACAACAATAATGACAACCATAACAACAGTTTAGCAACGACAAATATAACAGCAGCACCAAAAACAACAGATGAAAAAAAAACATGAAAACATAATCACACCGAACTATCTACTCTAAAGCGAGAGTGGGAGTGGGAGAGATAGCGTGGAAGAGAGAGGGGGGGGGGGAAGGGCACTCTGCCATTTCGAAAACGAACCAGCGAGTGCGTACAGACGGCGTCCAGGCAAATGGTGTACCACCGTCTAATAATGAAAGCCGAGAAGAAAAGCTATGAGTGAGCGAACACGAAGCTCTCTCATCTTCCTGGTTGTTCTCGGCTCATCTAAATTGGCGGCACCACGGTCGACGGATCGACTTGGTCACGGCTTACATCGGCCGGTCGGTCGGGACTGGGGCCCTGCGTAGAGAGAGCCCATCCCCCTCGCCGGTGTCACAGGGGGGTCGGGCTCTCTCTCTCTCTCGACCCTCTGCCAGCGCCTTCGCCGCCACCCCCAGCGACAGCACGGTCTCGACAGTAAGGAGGAGAAGAAAAAGAAGTAGACAGAAGACGTAAAGATGAACAACGACAACGAATGCGGCGGCGGCGTCTGACGTCAAACCTTCGCGCGCCTTCGCCTTCATATTCGCCGCCGATCAGGCAGAGGCGGCTCGGGGCGACGGGATCAGATCTCCTGAGGTTCATCATCATCATCATCAGGCATCATGAGCTACAGAACTCGCGCCATATTCGAATCGATCGGATATTCGCTGGTTCAATGACTTTGTCTAATCTGGGCTACCAAAAAGTTTTTTCGGTTTTGTCCGTAGAGAATCATTAAAAAACCGAAAAAACTTTTTGGTAGACCCAATCGTAGCTTGTGTTTATTTGCGATACGTGACGGATATCCAGTGGACTAGGCACGCATATCGTGGAACATCAGCCAACAAGCACAACAACAACAACAATAATATTATTAATAGAATAATTAACAACAATAATATTATTAATAGAGGGGCGACCAAAGAATCAACAACAACGCTGCCTTAATGATTTACGCTGAACTCGCTTACGCAATATACGCGTGCTGTAAAATACAGAGACATCGCGAAGTCGACAGGACCTGCTCATAACTACGCCGAGTTAATTAAAGAAGAAGCTGAGGAAATTTATCCTACAGAAGCTAATCTTCGCTACCGCTGGTCTTTCCTCTAACTCGTCAATGATAAAAATACAAGTATGTGCTAATGTTTACGCTACTATGTAATTCATACTATTTATCGAATTATAAGAAAATATGATAAAAAGATGCCGATGACTACATCAAGAACTGGGCTTTTCTTCCTCGAATCGATCTTTGTTTATGTTTGCAGATTCGAATCAAAGCTAGCATATTAAGAACAAAAAAGAGCGTTAGATTTGTGGCGAGGCATACGAGTAGAAATGGCGGTGGACAATTACTGCACAAATAAGATATGACAAGGCAGCTTGCCATTAAGCAGACAGGAATGTTGCTTGTAGAAACATGCCGACGATTTTCCACGAAAGCGCTCGACTATAGACTACACGAATCACGCTGGCAAACTTGTAAAAAGCTAGAATATCTTTGCCTCATTTCATACTGACCAAACCCAGCTCAAAGCGGTTGTAAAATTACCAAAAAACTGGGAAACCAAATGAAGGTATAAACGACTTAGGTCGCCCAACATCGTAAAACAGGGTTTGTCTGTAGCGAAATAACGAAACTGATGTTAACATACGCACTAAATGCCTGAGCACTTATTGTAACCTGGGGAATATTTTTTAGGAAGATATATATATATATATAGCTAAGAAAAGAAAAATAAATCTCCAACAGAAACTCATTTCGCACTCGAGAGGAATGAGATTCATTAATAGCGAACATAGGTTTAATTAGGAGTGGTCTAACGTATGCAAACTTTCGAAAAGTTGTACTCAGTAGCAAGAAAGATCTCGGGGCTCCTACGCAGTTTTCCCATCGCCGTTCAGCGCAGCATTTTCTTTTCGTGGCATTGATTTATTACGCAATGCTTGCCATTTTGTGAATAGCTATCATTATTACAGTTTTAAGTGTATTCCGGTGAACCAGGTAACGCTCGCTAGGTTAGGTATTACCAAGCCAGAGCACAGAAAGCTTCCCCGATGCACTAATCAGCGGTTTCTCCACGTTTGAGCTTATATATATATATATATATATATACATACATTTGCACTAAACTCATAAGATACCTTGGAACTGCCAGTCAACTGTTTCTATCTATCTGTAGTTGCAGGCGTCTTATTGTAGTTGGCCAAAAAAAGGAGAACAAAGCTGCTCGTCCAGTATACCAAGCCTTTGGCCACCTTTAGCAATGTCGAGGGAGGTTCTAGACTGACTACGTTGTAGCTCGAAAGCTCGAAGCAGCAGAAGTGAATTGTGGAATGGTTCATCCTATCTTCAGCGCATGTTTAAGCGGGAAAAAGTGCGCACTATCAGCCGTATACACATTTTGTTCGACACATACACCTCACTCCACATCCAATAATGTTTCCCGAAGGCACCTTGCCTGTCCTATATATATATATATATATATATATATATGCCCTGCGGCGGTACGTAGTAATAACTGTGCTAATATAATTAAAACTATCTAAACCCGACGGTCCTGCAGAATCACAAATCCCACCGTGATGAAATATGTGCATATATCTGTATGCAATTCTATTGACTTTTTCTTTTTTTTAGAAAAACTGATGCGCTTAAATTCGATTGTGATTCTGGCATTGTCTGACACAATATCGTCTGAACAATATATGATAGTAGTATCTAGTAATAATAGTTGTGGTAGGGCAGTGTTTGTCTAGAGTAAAATGTATTGCGTGTGAGTCAGACAAAAATCAGACCGGACTGTTTGCTTACGCGAGTGCCGAACCGTCTGCATATGCAAACACATTCATCGCTGAGTTGTTGTTGTTGTTATTGTTGTTGTTATTGTTGCTGTTATTGTGTTGTTGTTGTTGTTGCTACATCACGTTAGTACTTTTGAGCCGGGCTTAGCAAAACTAATCCTTCGGGGATGATTTCTCTTGGCATAACAAATAATCCCCAGAGGCTTGGAGATCTCTGAGGAAAAACAGGTCTCGTTCGACCAGAGTTTTGTCATCTAAAACAACTTCCGCTGTCGGCATATGACGGCATAACACCGTACGCGGCCGACAAGCCTATCATCAAGTAGGTCACCGATATAAAAACGGATAAGAAAGGTAGCTAAAGATGTATTATGCTCATTACCGACACATATGCGTCACGTCTGTGGACTACATGCAACGGTCGGCAAGAACCGCAACAGCAGCTGCAACCCAACGAAATGAAATCGTCATCTCTATAAGAGAATACGGCTATATAAAACTAAACGTGACAAGCTCATCTTGCATGATAACACGGTGACGCAGTCGATCAAATAGAACTTAGCACAAGTACATGTCGACCGACGGTATGTAATGACCGGAGACGTTGACACTAGAAGCAATATAGAAGAATACAAAATCGAAGAAAACTCGATTTCGGCGGCCATAAACTTCCCTAGACGATTGGTATGCATGAAAATGAATAACGTGTATACTTTTATTTTTATGTTTTACTGTTTTAATGAGGCTACTGACAAGTACACCACACTACATTCGTTCTTGAAGTACATAAGTGGATACCACAAGAACGAATAGGTATGCATTTAGGTGTCTGTATCGAGCAGTTCAACTAAGTTCAACTAAAGGACCAATGCCTGAATGGGAGGTAAGGTAATCAGAAAGAAGCACTTTCCTTCGACGTTCTTCCTGTTGTTTCTAACTCTTTCATTAGTCAAGGAGAGAAACGTAGTGTGAGTATGTTCAAAAGGGAGCAAAATGTACTGTCCGACGGCCGTCAGTAATTACTGACTGGGAGTCGACATATCTCGTAACCAAAATTGACATAAAAAGCGACCGTATAAAGCGGCACATTCGATTCGAACCTTCCCACCTAGTGGGCGACCTTTGCAATGAGTTCGTACGACACTGATGACAACCTCTTTCCCAGCATACATTATAACACATAAACAACTGACGTTTAGAAGTTTAAAGTAACTGCTCATGTAAGCGCCGACTTAGCATTCAAACTTCTGTACAAACTAATTACAGCGTATACGAAGCGCGCACTAAACGAAATAAAAAGGGAAACGACCTGACTCTGTACGGATGCCTACATACAGTCCTTCTGTACAGCCCTGCTCTAGAGCGCTTCTTTGTGGCGTTTCCTTTCACCATCATTATCATCATCATCATAACCTAATCATCATCATTATTGTTATTCCTTAATCCGCCCATAGGTACACAACTATATACATACATGAATACAGACACGGGGGAGGTGGGGCAGTATGAAAAGAAAGGAGAAGACATTGTACTATGTCCTGCAAGGAGCGAAAAAGGAGACAGACCGACAAAGAGTAAAAAGAGTGAAAAGAAGGAAGAGAGAGAGGGTGGATAGGAAGGGAGAAAGAAAGATAGAAGAGGAGAATAACGTCACGTCGGAGCCGGACGTCGCCTCAATGTCTGGCCGAGGCCGGGATGCGTCACTTTGCTAGAGCGACGAGGCAAAGTAAAAACATTTCACTCGCAATCGTGCCCTATTCATGGGCCGTACCGAGGTCAGATGCCGAGGAGGCATTTTGCTACCGCGGACACCGGGTCGTCGTCATCGTCGTCGTCGTTGTCTCTACATCTCTCTCATCCGCACTTGGGTCTATGCATGCGTGTATGCCGTCGTTCCGGCGACATAGTTTCGGGATGATAGGGGAAGAGGGGGAGGAGGGGGAACGGGGGTAAGAACAGAACGGCAACGCAACGCGAATGCGAAACAGAGACAGCGGAACTCGCCAAGCACCGATAAGTCAATGGCAAGACATAACCGGCATCGCTCTCGGAGCGGAGTGTCGACCCCACCACCTTCGGCCTCTACGACTTGCTACCCTACTAGTCAGTCGGAGCTGCTGCCCTTCGAGTAACAACAGCTCAGCTGCGTTTCTCCACCCTCCCTTGTATTCTCTTCTACCCTTCAAACTTTCCTCTACATGCACCGTCCTTGCTTCTTCTTGTCAAAGTGAACGTCGGTTGCCGCCTGCGCGGCCGTCGTCGTCGACGTGGTCGTCATTATTGTTGTGGTTGTTGTTGTGCTCTTCTTCGTCGGCTGAATCTCTTTCAAACCACAAGGCCGCATTGAGCCCCGAGCAGGAGTTTGAATACCCAGTCATGGTCTCGAACCTCACGTAGTCTCAGACACATCAGCAACAGCAGTATCACCCCTCTCCTCCCCCCCCTTCCTCTGAACAAGCGATAGCCGTTCTCTTAGGTTACTCTGTAGGGCAGGCATTTATTTGGTTAGCATGCCATTGAGCGAACCGTTCCGCGGAAGGAAGGAAGGAAGAAAAAACCGGAAATAATGGAAGCTGCTGTTCTGAAAGAAGAAATACTTGACGGGCATCGCTAGCACTATGGCGGCTACCACAGCCACGACTAGAACTAGCGCCATTCGGGATAGACATAAAGGGCGTATCGTATGATGACCGGATGGTTAACGAGTGGAACGGGGAACGCGCACGTGGACGATGGACTAGACTGGGTAGAGCAGCGATTCAACGTTCCATTTTAGAATGTACGTGAACTGTGCTACCCAATCGGGCCTCGGCCATTGCTCAGTCCCGTCAGCAGATTGAAATTGGCTAAAAATGCCGTGAAAGGCACGCTGCCCGCCGACCAACGCCAGCAAACGGATTTCTCTTTTATTCAACTCGACGGCCTATATAAGGGGCTGAACATGTAGCCCATATCTCCTCGCTTCATGGTGTAGAATTGTAAATATGTGTCCATAGGATCTTATTCGCAATACCAACAGCGCGACTCAATGTTTTAGGGACTGGGTCCTTTCGCTAAAAAGGAATAGGGATTTCGATAGGGAAAGGTCAACTCTTATGGTTCGTGCCGTCTTCCTAAATTAGATCCGACAAAGCATGCACTATAAAGACCAGCTCCTTTATGTGATCTTTACGAAACGCTAGTCGACCTCTGACACTACTTCATGAAAACAATTAAAGTTGCTGAGCTAGCGCGAGAGGCGTACAACCAGACTTTCCCCTGACGGCACTATCTTTCAGGAATGATGTGGTTTGGAACGATGGATTGGTAGGACACTGATAATTTGCACGAACAACCGGGATTGCTTAAAGGCTCAACTTTGCTCTCTTGCTCTTATTATTTCTCTAAATCTCAGCTATTCCTGACGCGAATCAGCGGATGGGACAAAAATGATGGGTCTTTCCATTCGGCCGATAATGCACCTACGGGTGTAATATCGGTAAAACATGCAAGTGAGATCCGTCATTTATGAAGGCTTTTCCTAACAGTGAAAAAAATAACCATCGTGTTTGGTAGAGATCACGGAAGAGCATACAATTTGAAAATAAAGCAAGCTCTCGTTAGTTCATCTTGTCTACTAGATATGGCGATCTTAGACATTAATATTGCTGCCCATCAAGCTTAGGTCGTGCGATGCAATTCGCTAAAAAAATACTTACAAAATTGCGTTTTTATTGGGTTAATTGACACCCTACTACTATTGACGTATCTATAAACTGCAATAGACGTATGAGATGTTAATGCACATAATGCCTGACACTGATCTAGTAATAATGTTAGACATGCCCTCTCCAGTAAACGTTAGACAGGTCCTGTGAGACCAACCAGCACTTAACATTCCTATTTGCAACGCATGGTTGGCGAAATTGGTTGTGTCCGTGCTACCAGGCGACTGAAGTTTGTGTGTGTCGCCTATAATGCAATATTTACGATACGTACCTTTGGTGTTTTGCATACTCGAACGTAGTTATTTATACACCAAGTTGCCATAAATGCAATGCAGATCACAAAATATGATTTTGAGATATTATTGCAATGGCAAGAACATCTTCTCTATCTTAGAAGACGTCTTAGTAGGTAGAGACGTTCCAGCGGGAAGAACTGCATTTCGATGAGATGCAAGGGTTTCATCAGTTGGCCGCCATGCCTGTTGGGGGATTGGGCAGACCAATAGGAGGACTTTCTGTCTATCTACGTAAATAATTGTGCCCTATGCGATGTATAAGAAAAGATGAATACTATATGACACTTTCATCCGGAAGTGTTAACATTGTCGTGTTTTATCTCCCTCCGACATTTAAATCTGCAGAAGTTACAGACGTCGTATTCGCGGGACTCTCGGGTCTTGACCTTAGGGCTCCAACAATCGTTGGAGGTGACTTTAATTGCAGAATAGATGAGGGAGCCAATGACGACAAAAGGGAAGTTCTCCTGCAGCTTATGGATTATGTGGGTTTTGTGTGTGCTAATGCACGAAATGACTTCACCTACGTCTGCCATAGCGGCAGGAGTACCATAGACTTATTGTTTCATAATCTTGATCGTACTGAGTTTCAGAGCTTTGAAGTTCTGGAGCTTGCTTCAAGAAAGCATCTACATGTACGAGCTGTAGTACGCGTGCCTGCTCTAGGGCAGGAACAGCAGAAACGTTCACAGATGAAGCCGACCCGTCAACTCGATTTAGCCGCGCTTCCAGTCGGTATTGAGAGTGTCTTGGCCGGAAGTGATGTAGATGTCTGCTGTCGGACTCTCGAAGGAGTAATGCAGAGAGCAGTTAAGTGGAAAAAGTTCAAGCCGCGGAGATCCCGGCCGTGGTTCACACGGACTTGTTACCTCCGACATAGAGATCTACTCGGCTTGCTGAGACTAGCAAAAGCCCGAGCAGATCCACAGCTCCAAGCAAGGCGAAGACAGGACTACGCGTCTCGTAGAAAGTCCTACATAGGGCTATGCCGTGACTCTAAGGTCGAACATGCGAGGCGAGAGGAAGCCCGTCTACTTGAACGAGCAGAAAGGGAGCCCCATGCCTACATAAACCGCTCTCGTAAGTGGATACGGCACTCACTGAGTGACGAGCAGGTAGAACGTCATTTGACGAATCTGCTGTTCAACCCTCACGTAAAAAACTCGGCCACAGAGGTTGAGTATCCACTTACACTTGCGCAGCACACAATGAATCTTCCCTTTGAGGAAGAAGAAGTATGCCGAGTTATCCGATCCCTTCCTAGATGGAAAAGTAGTGGGCCAGATCGGGTCTACTACGAACATTGGGTGCAATCGGAGCCGCTCTAAAAGGGGATCCTCTGCGATTTCTTTAATAGAATTATGGAGGAAGGGCGAATGCCCAAAGTTTGGCACATTGCTAGGCTTTCTCTGTTATTCAAGGGTAAACACGGCGACGATAGAAGTGACCCAAATCTGTACCGGGGAGTGGCGTCGGAGCGAACGCTCAAGAAAATATTCTGTAAGCTGATAATTGAAAGGATTGCAAATATAGCAAACAATGCTCTGCCTTCCGAGCAGTTCGGATTTAGAAAAGGCATGGGGACCCGCGACGCCATCCACGTTTTGCAATCCGAAGTAGAACGGGCGGTGTCTCGTCCAGGGGGCCACCTGTATGCAGTCTTCATTGACTGCGTCAAGGCCTTTGACAAGGCTCCGCGCGATCTTATGATCGATTGTTTTAGACAGATTGGCATAGGTGGAGCTCTTCTGCAAGTAATTTCTAGTTTTTTCGACGATGATACACTGTTGGTCGAGGGAAGGAACGGCGTGCGTGAGCTAACGCAGAATGTTGGGACTCCTCAGGGGGACCCACTAAGCTGCATCTCGTTCACGCTGCTTCTGGCCGACCTTGTTCAATACGTGCGTCAAGAGTTTCAACATGCCGTGGTAGTGATGTATGCTGATGACATCGTTGTTGCTCATCGTAACATTGGTGCCATCTCGCGCATTACCGCCATGGTAGAGGCGTATCTCATGAAAAAAGGGCTAGAAATAAACTCACGCAAAACCAAGGCGATTAAGTTTCGTCGCGGCGGGCGTTTAGGTGCAAACGACGTTATTCGTTGCTGCGGGAAGCCATTGGAGTTTGTAAACTCTTTCCCATACTTGGGTCTCCGGATTCACTACAGGGGAACATCGTTTACTACACACATCGAAAACAGTGTTACCTCGGCACTGGCAGCTCTCTACGGAGGGGTCGGAGATGTACGGCGACTGTCCGTCGGTACGGCAATGCGCTTGTTTATGTTAAAAAACTCTGCCAAAGTTGGCGTATAGCTTAGACAGAGTGTGGCAACACCTATCTCAAGCTAATTTTAATTTGCTTGAAAAGTGCTTCACACTATACATGAAGCGAGTACTCTGCCTTTCAATCAAGGCGAGAAGCCGCTTCGTCTATGTATTGTCGGACTGTGCGCCGATGGTGGAGATGCTTCGGCTTAGGCTGCGCATGCCATTGACGGAGCCACTTAACCATTTCTTGGAAGAGTGGCGACGCAAATTCACGGAAGCAGCGACGGAGGTAAGAACGCTCGACGTCTTTAAGACTCCCTGGTTGTGGGCCGGGGTGGCCTGCGATGACAGGCATGTATATTCCAGGTACATCGTACACGGGTTCCATCACCTCGTATGCTCCCGTAGGGAGTTTCATGAAGACTATACTACTCAGTGTATTTGTCGGTTCTGCTCGCAGCAATGCGCTAAGTACCACGCGGTTGACTGTCCGGCACTGCAACGAAGATCCTTACACTTTTTCTCTCGGTGGAACGGCAAAACAACAAGTATTTATGTTTAATAATAGCATGAACTATTTTGTACATACTCTATTTGAGTGAAATAAATATGATTGATTGATTGATTGAGAAGACGTCTTTGTGAGTAAGTCCAAAGTCATTATAGCTCTGCGAGTGCATACCAATTGCGCTAAACTACACCGCGAGGTTATTATATGGCTGGCGGATGATGTGAAAAGTCAGACAAATTTACTCATTGTAATGACGTTTGCATCGTGAGCTTCTTTATATATATATATATATATATATATATATATATATATATTATATATATAACGGAAGCTCACGATGCAAACGTCATTACAATGAGTAAATTTGTCTGACTATTCACATCATCCGCCAGCCATATAATAACCTCGCGGTGTAGTTTAGTAGATTCAGGTTATCACTAAATCGATCAACAATATGCAGGCCAAATATAATCAGCATACCTAGACTGGACACGCCCGAACCTAGAGGATAGGTGACGTCTTTACTTATTTTGCACCCTCGTGTACCACCCGGTGTACACGTTCGTAAGGAGACAATTGTTAACTCTTATATATAACCAAATAAACCTGTAACTATGAAAAAGTGTTTTTAAAATGCGCACATACACAACAAAGTATAAGCTCTGTCAAAGACTGTTTCCTATACTTTAGTACAAATCATTCCACAAAGCAACCCGGGTGGGCTGCTCGCCTGCCGTCATCTTCAAACCCCCTCTTTGATCCCTCTACTTTTTTCGTGACTCTCGTCTAGTATCTGATCATAAATCGTACGAGAGTAACATGGCGGTTTGATGGTATAAATTGCCTTTCAGCGGATAGAGACTGATTATGCTGTTAGAGATGGGTTACATGGTGCCTCGAGAGAGAGAGAGAGAGCGAAATAAAATCACCCGAGGTACAGCTACCTTGACCGCTGCATCGATTTGTATTTATAACCTTAACCCAAACCTGCAAATCGAACGGATATGCGCCGGGAGCGCCGGACCCACGGCTTCTAGTTCAGTCCGAGTAACCGGACATTTCCTAGTCAACGTTGTTCCGTCGACTCGAAACCATTACTCTGCCATTACTAGAACAATGTCGCCAACAGCGACGAAAAATACTCACCAGCTGTGCTGTCCTTGTAAACTGAGATCTGGTAGCTGGGGCTGTGCGGAATCGTCTCGGCCTATCGCGGCGTTCTGCTGCTGCTGCTGTTGCGGCGGCGGCATCTGGTGTCCTCCTGGTGGAGCAGGCGGAGGAGGCGCATCTTCGAAGTAGTCGCTGCCCGATGACACCCCCTTGAGGGCGTTCATCCACTCCTCCATGTGACGGCGCGAGTCTGCGCACAGCACGAGCTGGCGTACCGGCGTAATGATGGTGAACGCGTGCGGCGAAGGACACCCGATGCTGATGCTGGCGCTGCTGTTGGCGCTGCTGCTGCCGCCTCCGCCGGCGCCGGCGGCCGCCGCCACGACTCCCAGAAGCGCGCCGGGCAGTTGGGCAATGGCTGCCAACGAGCTTCGAGCTGTAGGCCACTCTGCCACCGAAACGCCCGAAAGCGCAATCTCCTCGTAGATCACCGACTGCAACCACGAACGGCCGACCAACAAACCGCAACAACAACAACATCAATATCATCAACAACATCGTCAAAGACGCAACGAGATCACACCAACAAAATGGTGATAGCTAAGCGCCAATTTCACCGTAAAAGCCAATTCAAATCTATAGTCAGAAACCTGTACGTAACTAAATGAGAATATTTCGTGTTCGATAAAGTCTAAGCTTAACACTTATGCATATGCATGCTGATCGGTTTATTTTGCTATACACAGCCTTAGAAATTGGAATCTCTAGAAATAGAGCGCCAATATTAAAATACACTGGATCTCTAATCGAAACTCTAATCGAGAAATTGGTAATTGGAAATTTGAATAGACCGCTTGAACGCTTGTTCTCAACAAAAAAAATCTGATATATATATATATATATATATATATATATGTCATTTATTTATTGTAATCAATCACCAACAATAAGAACATGACAATTGGGTCCCTGCGAACGTGTGCATTATTTACGAAGATCCAATGCAGAAACCAACCATCTCTAGAGGGTTACTCGGGCCGAGGCCGCGTTGCCCCGTTGCACATTTAGCTACAGGCGCTGTCTGAGAAAATCGCCCGCTCGCCTAGCTAGAATTAGTCGCTTCCCGACCTTCTGTAGCAAACCGCGAGTGGACGGGCCCGTCCCGCCAAGTGACTCAAAGACAAGTGGGTAGAACCCGTACGGGTACCCGATGTTCTGGTACTTTCTCAACTGAACTCGCCGGAACTCCCTGCGGGAATTGGGGAACGCCTAGCAACTCTAGGTGCGTGCCAATAATCCTGCACTCAGGGAGAGCCTTCAACACTTCAGAGTCAGTAGCACCTCCTACGACATGGAACTCGCACTTTGCAAGATTTAGGGCCAGGCCACTCCGCTCCGCAAACTCAAGAACTCTGTGGATGTCCCTTAAAACTGCATCAGGTGCCGCGTCCAGTTACCGTCGTGCAAGTACCATACGTTTAGAGAGCACTCGAGAAAGTCGACTAACACCTTGACAGCTAGGCAGCTATATATATATATATATATATATATAATTTACTGCAGCTTTAGTCATGTCACGAATGACTGAAGTGTACGCGCTATATATATATATATATATATGTGAATGATCATTCACCATCGCTTGACAGGGACTTCCACCCCCTCATTATTAGTTTTTCCGCTTTTACGTGGTCCACCGTTTGGGCCTAAAACGTCTCAAATAGGAGGCAATAAATTTGCTACTAAGCCACCTACTTGAATTCTTTAAATTTTTATGATAGGGAATGATAAGTCGTCATCCTCATTGTAAGACATTAGTGTCTCCGTTTCTTTTTGTTTGTTCTATTTGCAATTTTGGTAAAAAAAATGTAAATTTAATTTAAAAAAATATATATATATATATATATTTTCGCTAGAAGAGGAGCAGTCGAAGAAACCCTGCGCAAACCCGACCCTAAATAAGTGGAAACGGACGCGGGTCTAGTGGGTTTGTAAGTCCCATTTCCAGACAACCCAATAGGTTCTCTGGAAATCGAACACCACAGTAGGTATCGTCGAGCCTCGTTGCTTCGTCGACCGACAACAAAGCGGCTGATAGCTAAGCAGAACCCCGTTGCTGTCACCGTATTCATTTGCTGCCTAGAGACAGTCAGTTGTTGTCCTCTTGTAATTACCCGCCTCGCTTCTAGCAGAGAGAGAGGCCAGCTATTGAAGAGTCGGCTTGCTTCTATGCTCACTATCCATATTCATACCACCGATAAGCAGCCCTTGCTAGGCGTCTGTCTGTCTGAATGTGTCAATCTAGATGGCCTACTGGATGGGGCGTCAGGAATCAACCCGCCACCGTCCGAAGCATAACACTGGCGAGTGAGTAAGACATGCGACTGCGTGACGCTACGTAAAGGCTTCGTCGTTATATTATCGCTTAGCTCTTGCTAGAGTTCCCGTTTTTCGTTTTCGTCATTGCGCCCCTTTTCCACACCGCATCCTTATCATCATGGCAATGATGATGATGATAATCACCATCGTGAGTTTGTCTTTGTTCTGCATGCTTTGCGGTCGGCCGGCCTGCCTGGTTGGTTGCCTGTCGTTTGTCTATCGCAGTCTTTGTTGCCTCTGGCGAACCGATATTTTCCTGCTGGATGTCGCTTGCTTGCTGAACGAACGGACGGACGGACAATCAGACGGCTGGATGGATGGACGAACGAACGAACGGACGCAGCGGTCCGGTGTCGCATCTCGCATTTAGCAGGCAAACGGCTGCTGCTGCTGCCACCTCCGGCGTCCAACGCCCATTGTCGCAATGACAGCAGCCACCGTCCGCAGCAGAACAAAAAGAAGATGAGAACGTCGTCGTCGTCGTCGTCGAAGAAGAAAAGTTGGAGAAGGAGGTGGAGAAGGATGAGGAAGAAGCAGAGGGAAAACAAAAGCAGAAGAGGCGGCGCCGGGTATGGCGCCGCCTGACAAGCGCTGTCACCGCGCTGCGAACAGACCAGTGAACGCTTTCTCCGTGTCCCGCCCCCCCCGCACGTGTAGTACGTCAGCAGACAAGCAAGCAAGCAAGCAGACACGCACGGACGCGGGCGGCCGGGCACGCTAACCGTGTCCAAGACACCGTAGCGTCATCACCGCCATGAGCATCATCATCATCATTACCGCCATGAGCAGCAGCAGCAGCAGCATCATCATCACCACCATCATCATGATTGTGCGTGCCGCGACTTGTGCATTCGTCTTACCGAATCTCGAGCGGGAACAGCAAGCGACAAGAAGGCTTTGCAGTCTCGTCCATGCATAGGCTACGCCGTCGACGTGGGAGGGCCGGCGGGGGTGGCGGCGGCATTGGCGGCATCGGCAGCGGCATCGGCATCAGTAACCGCAATCGCAAGGCAGACGACACCTCAGCACCCCACACCAGCTCGACCAGTACGCTGCTTAGCTAGCTCGATAGCTGACTGGCCGAGTTGATGCTGAGCGGCTCAGTAGGGAACTGCACTCCCTGCTGGTCCTGTCGTCACCTCCGTCGTGACGTCGATGGTGGAGGTGGTCCTGCTGGTGCTGCTGTTGTTGCCTTATCGGTTCAACGCGGCGGGCCGCCATACAGAGAGCAGTCTCAAGGAACAAGAGGAACGAAATCGGATACTTCGTAGCCGAAGTTGTTGTTAGGGGTGGTAGCCGCCGCCTCCGTGCTGAACCGTTCGTTGTCCATTGGCCTATCGTCGTCGCCGTCGTGGTTGCCGCTACCGCCGTCGCCTCCTCCACCGCCCTCCCCCCTCATTCCCCATTCCCCAGCACCACCCCAACCCCCAACCCCGGAAGCAGCCCTACTTTCACATCCCTTCACTCCCACTACCGCCTTATTGCCGTAAAGGTAGTGCTGACACTACGTCGTTGGTCCATCCATGGTTACTGCTTCTGCCCACGTATGGCTATCGGCGAAAGAGAGCCCAGACGCAGACACAGTGTCCGGTAACACCATAACGCCGTTGTTGTTGTTGTCGTCGTCGTCGTCGCCCCCCTCGTTGTCGTATCTACGGCGTCTGTGCCCCCCTACGACGACGACCACCACCACCTTTTGCTGCGGCTGCCTGAAGCGTGAGCGCGCCACGATGATACCGACTTCTACTGGTTCTCCATACTCCTCCGCCAACACCACGACTACTGCCACATCTACCCATCCATCTAGCCTTACCATTACTACTACTACTACTACTACGTATACTACGGTCACTAGCACGAGCGACGACTTCTACCAACCAACTACGGACCAACCAACCAACCACTCCTACTTTGGACTCGGCCGACTGGCCACTATGGCAGAGATGCAGTCATCGGAGCTTCCAACCGAAGGCGTACGCCAAAATGTCCCCTTTCTCGCCCGATCTGCCCCTCTCGCCGCTTTCGCGCGCTCTCTCTCTCTCTCTCTCTCTCTCTATATATATATATATATATATATATATATATATGCATATGTACATGTATCTATACATATAGATCGATAGATAAGTAGATAGATTGCTTTATATGCATACTATTTTTTTCCACGCTCAGTGTCGTCTTTTTTGACTTATCCCTTTGCTCTCCCAGGCGATCCTAAACATTAATGCGTTCACGCCCAAAGCAGAGGTAAAAAGAGAGAAAGAAACTTATTAAGAAAGACGACCCGACCCGTCCATCCATCAGCAGCAGCAGCAGAAGCAGCTGCAGAGTGTGGCTGAGTGTATGTAGTTAGTAAAGACATAGTCTTGACCGGCCTCAGATTGCCCAGTGCTGCTGCTGCAGTTGTTGGTAACCACTACCGCTCTTCTCTCTCGGTATGTAGGCGCTGAACATGAGCTGATCGGCGTACTGTGTACGATGAGTGTGTGTGGAACATAATTACGCCGCATAATTGTCGCCTGAGTCGTGGCCTTTCAGCGGGCCTTAGAGTAGCGTCGTAGCACTTAATTATATTATTATATGTAATTAATGTGTCATATATAGCTGTAGAAGTTGTGTTTGTCATAGCAGTGCTTACTCGCAGGAGTATTCTGTAATAAAAGCGATTAAATCGTAACAACAACACCACCACCACAGCTACAAAGGTTGTCGCCATCGCAGCCTCAGTGTCGCCACCACGGTCGCAATGCACGGTTTGTTTACTCGTTCTTTCGTCATTGACCTCATTGTTGTTCGCTCGGGCGCGATTTATCTTGTCAATTTCCCACTGCTGCCGCTGTTGTTGTTGTTGTTGTTGTTGTTGTAGTAGTTGTTGTTGTTCTTGTTACTTCTACTGTTGATCCTATAGCTCCTGGTGGCAACATTGCTACTGTTGTTGTTGTTGTTCTTCAGGTCACTGCTGCCTGCTCGAACTGCGGTTGTGTTAGCCATGGTTGTTATTGTTTTTGTTGTTGTTGCTTTTGTTGTTGTTGTTGTTGTTGGCGTAGCTTCCGCGCAGTTTATATCTTGTTGTGCCATCGCCGTCCTTGCTGTTTTTGTTGTTGTCGTGCTGAAGCGGTTGTATTATAGCTGTATCGCGGGCGGACGAAACAATATTTGTCTCTCGCATTGCCGTTGAAACAGTATACAGCAACAACTCATAAATAGATCGATGCCAATCGCACACCTATCTATCATCTATGCTGACAGTGCTACTTTGCGCCACGAGTGATGCAGTTACGATGGGCAAATGAGAGGCCGGTCCACGGCCGCCGTGGAATAGCGCCGAAGGGCTACAAAGAACGATAATCTATACCGTTGAAGAAGTCTGTGTGTGTATATCGTCAGATCTGACAGCCGACTGGTTTACCTTGTGAGACTTAGCGGCCCACCGACAATTCCCCTCTCAACATCTATAATAGCTGTGAGCAGGCGAACAACTGAGTTCGTAGTAAAATTATACGCTGTCCAATTGTCTATGGATAACCAAACCTATTTAGTTTCCTACCATTCTACTCACGTACGCCGTAGTAGCACTAGTAGTAGAGGCGAGGTCGAGCCCGGTGGCGTGGTGGTGGCTTAAGTCTGCGTCTCGCAACCGGACGAGATACCGGATAGGTGCGCAGGTTCGAGCCCCACCGTTGCACATTTGTACATATGGGGGTTGTCCGTCTATGAAGCAATGTGAAAAACAGTTCCGTGGACGTTAAATCTTGGCTGAGGGTCCGCCCGCCTGAAAACTTTACTAGTAGAGGCAGTTGCATGTCGAGCCCGGTGGCGTGGTGGGTGCATTCGTCTGCGCCTCGCGACCGGAGGAGACGTGCGCGGGTTCGAGCCCCACAGTTGCATATTTGCACTTATAGGGGTCCTTCTATGAAGCAACGCGAAAAGCAGTCCGGTGGACGTTAAATCTTGGCTGAAGGTCAACCCCGAAAAAAAAACCTTTTTAGAGGCAGTCGCGTGCTGTGCTCCGTAACGAACAAAAATGTACAGTGTGGGTCTTAGGCAAGGGCTACGCATCGGCGTCCGCCAGACACGAAGGTTTCGGATCGATCGGATGACGAAACCCGAGGTGCTTTTGGGCTAGCCCAACCAGCCCTCACTCGGGATTCAGACGCTGCTCGAACATGTAATTTCCGAAACTAGAGCCGCGTTAGTTCTGTGCGCCTAACTTCAATATCGAATTGAATCGAACCAACCAGCGTGCTGCTATCTTGTTCGTTTGGCAGTTTTTTTCCCGGCTAACTTAACGTTGCGATTGCATTATTCGAATATGAGTGGCTGTCTAGAGGCTTCACTGTACTACCGGCGTTGTATGATAAAGCCGACAGGCGCCAGACACAGGATAACATTGATGCGGCAATGCCACTTACAACACGTGATAGGTTTTGATTCAGAATAATTTGGATCCCTAATTTAAAAAAAAATCTATGCGATTCTAGCCGTTTTGTAAGAGATTCTTATAACAAATTCGACTTGAATATACACAGTCACACAAACACACACACACACATATATGCGCTAACAACTCTAATCCGCCCAAACTTACGGCGCTCAATAATAAAAAACAAGCGTCAGCAATGAAGACAGTGGCCACTGAGGAAGCTTGCCACCCAACATTCCTACTCGGCTTTCTTCCACCTCATCCGTTAGCCAAAAAGACTAGTCGAGCTTCGGAAGCCGCGCCAGATGAAGTCTACGACCAACATCATCAGTATCATCATCATCGAGTGCAACACCACCAATAATAAATAGCAGCATCTGCGGCAGCAGCAGTGAGAAGCCAACCTAAGTCAGGCCACATCGCCGTAAGGATGATGGCGAGAAGGTGTCGACCGCCGGCATCTAAAGGTCGACGACCACTGAGAAGATGGATGGACAAATGGCTGGATTGATGAATGGACACACACACTTCGGTAATGGCCCTGCGACGACGACGACGACAACAACAACGTGCGCGATAAGAGAAAAGGGCCGTCGAATTGGCAGGTCGTCTGGTTCTGCACACAGCGCTCCCGCCGCCGTGTTAAGGTCTCAGGATCGCCTCGTGACTCGGTCGGCTGCAGCGGCAGAACCGCGCAGACGCGGTGACCTTTGCGACGGCCGCTAGTGCATTAAGAGCGCACATCAACAGCTTTTAAAAGCTATGTGTGCCTATTTAAATATAAAGTTAAAAAGTAAATAAATATATATATATATATACATATATATATATACAAAGAAAAAATCACGTGTTGAGAGTGATCGGAAATAAAGTCCCCGTCATTTATCACCAAGTCAAATTGGCCTACGTTGACCCATCGCACTTGGTCTTACCCTCGACGCTGCTCACCTCGGTTGTAGGGGCTCAACGGGGAGACCCCCTCTATTTTGCCTTGCCTTTAAAGACGTGGTCAACTCGCTCCAGAGTCGACACAACTTTTGGCATTTGGACGATGGGGTCGTCGTCCCATCGTGCGGGTTAGCATTAGTATAAATCGGAGGTAGCATTAGTACGAACTTAATTAGAAGATATTAAGCAGTGGTTTGGAGCTCAACCTAACTATGTGTGGTTCATACCATCGGTTCTGGTACAGCTGAATATCCTCCATCCAGAACTTATTTCCGGGTGGCCGCGTAACAGACGACGACCTGGATCTCCCTGTTCTCTCGCCATCATGGTTCGACATTTTTTTTGTAGAGTTTATTATATAGTAAATTATAAACATGTACATCAGACGCAACTAGTGCAAATAACCATGTACATCAGGCACAACTAGTGATTCGTTCATATCACTTCATCTTCCCTTATCTTGCTGGTTGAGCTATTGACCGAACTACTGGATATGCTGTGGTGTGGTGTCTGTACGCACTGGCCAGAAAAGGTCGTACCTACAACACTCATCGTGGAATTCTTTCAGTGCAGCGTAAGAAACCCCTGGACTGCAAACGCCGTAGTTAGATGTTCATTCTTATATCCGACCGCTCGTCAGGCCGTGCTACCGCAGTATATATTTTTATGTCGATTTTATTTCCCCGTTCACTTCATGGTGTAAGCCTAAAACGCTCTCGTTCTAGGTAAACTCCATCGAGGTTGTAGTCTTATCTCCCATATGAGTGATATACCGAATGTTGCTGCCAAATGTTGCTTAAAGTACTTGCCCACTCCCGGGTCCACCCCTGCCTCACCCGCTTAGATAGCCCTCCCAATAGCACAGAAGCCGACTCCTTAGCCCCTTTAATGGCTGGAATGGGCGCAGCCCGCCCTGGACACGCGGTACCCCTAGCAAAAGCAGCCAAGTGCAGAACATATTCAAGCCTCGGTTACCCAAACTTGTTCGCACCTCTTGCGTTCGAAACGTTGGAGGCCTGGGCTGCTTACGAAGAGACTGGTCAACAACGTTGGAAGAAGATTGGCGTTTGCTACGGGAGATAAGAGGGCGGCCGGGTATTTACAGCAACGTCTCTCATTAGATGTGCAGACGGAGAATGCCGCCTCGGGAAGAGGAGCTCTGGCCAGGGACCTAATGCCCCGAAATTATGCCTCGAGCTGGTCGTACACAAGATCTTACATCCCAGCTGTATCGTTTGCTGCACATAATTATTATATATATATATATATATATATATATATATATATATATATATATATATATGTATCTCCTGTCAAAATAGGGCATATGATTCTACCCTGTAACCCTTATTCTTCTTTGCACTGCATTGTACGCACCGCTGCTCTAGAAAGACCGCAATGTTGAAAACTGGAGAACTAGAGAGGGGTCTTAACACAACCCTAATGCGCTGACCTCTTTCGGCAAGCAACTAATGACGAGCTATTTCTCGCGTCAGCAACAGACCGCAGCGGTACCGCTCCGTTAGTCGTAGTGTGGACCTTTTGATATCTCCTACCCAATGAGCCGCCCGAGATGAGCGATTAAACCGACATACATACAACTGGACAGCCAGTGCAGCTTGCATCAGCCACGTTCAGCTAACCAGATGTATGACTTATCGTAATCTCTAAGATT
Organism: Dermanyssus gallinae; assembly: GCA_003439945.1. Classification (NCBI taxonomy): domain Eukaryota; kingdom Metazoa; phylum Arthropoda; class Arachnida; order Mesostigmata; family Dermanyssidae; genus Dermanyssus; species Dermanyssus gallinae. Next base: position 185,846 of record QVRM01003032.1, on the reverse strand, counting down.
GCGTAGGCCCGCAATCGTTGGATGAACCTGGTCCTTACCTTACAGGTTTTCATCGTAACTTAGTGTTTAGCCAAAATCGATTTATTTTCGAATATGTTCGCGTATATGGCGTCGATTTCTGAATAAGATAGTTATCGTTGTCATGCCGACATGTTGAAGCTTCGACCGCGCAGCAGTACAAGGACCGGCGTCAAGAACTAGACGGTAGCCGGGTCTATTGCTAACATGTCACTACTATGGCTACGTCAAGTCAGATACCGCGAGCGTCGACCAAGTAATCTCTAGAATAAACAACGTATATCATAACAAGGAGCTTGACCAGGAGGTGTGTTGATTGCCCTGACTGAAAACTACTAAAGTTAGAGAATTGAACGTAAACGTCTGGGGCGTTACCAGAGTCGCAGGCTTTTCTACATCAGTGGATTATGCTGGCCTCGTCAACAAGAAAAGCTAGACGCACTAAACCGTGGCACCAATGAGGTGCTGCTATTCGACGCTCGCACTTCCGATCGATGCAATTAACTGCTTTAGGCACTACAATAACATATCTATCGACAACTACATGCATGGTTGCCGAAAAAGGTGGACAGCAGAAAAAAAAACCGAAGCCATTTCGGATGCAAAAGTAAACCTCAAACGCGAGCAAGAGCCGTTCTTATAAAACCGATGCGTGTAACGAGTTTTACAGGAAAGACATTAAATCGTTTAAAATTGCTGCCTTTGATTGCAGGTAAACGCGTGATTGAATGCCACGTTTTTAACTGTTGGGTTTCCATACGAAATTAGGCACAAGACTTGGGCAATAACGCCCATCTCTTGCAAATCTGTGCTATGCCAGCGGAATTTGCTGCGCTAGGGCAACCTATGTGGCCCTATGTCAGAGAGTGTAGAAGAGGATATGTGAGTAGGTGTACGAGCCCGAGACTGTCGAGATTTACTTACATCATACAGACAAATAAATGATTGCTGAGTCCCGTACTGAGTAAAGAGCAAAGCTGTTGTGTCCGTGACCTGACCAACAAACAATCTACACATGGATTGTAACATAGCCAATGCTAAGTCTTGCTAGAAGCATTGGGCTATACAAATAATTGCTTCTCGATTACTTTTCGACACAAGGTGAACGCTCTCAAAAAGGTGTGTACTGCGAACTAAATCTAAGTGAAGTGACCATCACTTGCCGATCCATGCAATTCTAGAACTTAGCTAGTTATTGACGCACGAGCGGAAAATGAAAGCTCTTAATCCTGCCCCTAGCTCGCTTGTTGTTAATACACAAATATTTCTTGTATCGGCCGTCACCATACGCCTCTAAGACGATAGAGCCATGCATTCTCCTCGGAAATCGCTTGCTTTTAACTTGCTTTGTTTAAACGAAATGCTGCTGCATTTTCTGGTAATCATACGTTTTTGCTTTAGTTATAAAAGCTTTTAGAAAAACAGCTCACTGACTCGCACAATTGTCCTATAACGCCTCTTCGATATGCACTTCAATTAAATGTAGGCAAAATTTGGCAATGGAAAGACGCATTGGTTTTAAGTTTAATCTGTGTCAATATGCCTCGCCCGCCTAGGTTGTGACTCCAATTGGAATTAGACTTCACGGTCTAACCGTAGCCAACCAAACACTGTTTCCCTAGAGCCATTATTCATGAATAGATCAGCAAACAGAGAGTTAGGAGATAATCTTGCCCTGTTCTTGTAGAGCGCATTACTCTCCACTCCGACCACTACGAAAAAGTCGCGTAGACTAGAAAGAACACATACAAATACTCAATAGCAAGAACGTACATTCCGACCTTTATGCTAGACTAGAATGATCAACACCGACTCGACCTGCATTTTCGACGTGCATAGTCTGCACTAAAACGCGACATTTTAGCGAGATAACGCCGAAATAGCAATCAGTAACGTAATCCAAGTGCAGGCTAATGAAACTGTTTTATTTAAACCTGTCATTTATTAATCACCTTAGTTAGGTACACATCAATCACAAATACGTTAGACAAGCAATTATATTCACTAAGTCAAGCTGCTTAGTGAGGATATCCTCGAGCACCTTATCTTTATCTCATGCACGGTTTCCCCACATCTGTCACAGATACAGAGTTCATTGGGGACATGAAAGCTCACTGTTCTCCACACTGCATGATGATAACCATGCAACCATGAAGCTACAACGTACCGATTCATGCAAATCGGGCCAAGGCTCATTTGTCATGGCCCCGGTCAAAATAACGCTGGGAACTAACTCGGCACTTTTCTCGTCATCTTATCAAGCTAAAGCTGTGTCAATCGACGTTTTCGGCAGGCTGAATTGACGTCGTAAAGCCTCGACAAACAGCGGTGCCTCGGTGAGCAAGTGGACACGGTAGCCAGCAAGTAGACAAAGCTGTTCTGTTTAGTTAATTAATTTACGCTAATAAGTGAAAGGCGCCAACAAATCGTTAAGAAGACTGAGTGCCAGGAAAAATCGCACGGGGCAACTGGGAAACTTGCTGGAAGACACTCTCGTTCAGAAAGCAACATCAAAGCATAGTTTTTTTGTTTTTATTTTTTTATAAGGGACTAACTGGAAAATGCGGTTTGCATACACCGGGCCGGTAGTGCGGGGCTCCAACCCACTAAAAACCAGTCATGTATCCATCCCCACACTCAACTGGGAACTGCGCAAGCAATATTTTAAAGAATTGAGGCGAAGTGAAAAGTAGCGTCCTTTTCTTAGCTGCCCTGGAGTGCCTCACGGGGTCTTGTTAAGTAAAAACGCTTCTTCTCTTCTTTGGCATGCTTAATACGTTCGATTGTATGAGCTATAAGATTCCAGTCATCACGTGAGTTCGTAAGAAGGTGTGTCAGCTTCTTAAGACTGTCGTCACTTGCTGTGGTTAAGCCCCTGCGTAATGGAGCCCACGCCGGGCACAGCATATTGTGTGTTCCGGCGTGCCCTCCGTTGTTACTTCACAGTGCTTGCAGAGTGGCGTATCTGCTTTTCCTATTCGAAACAGGTAACTCTCGAAGTTGGCATGCCTTGTGAGCACCTGAGTCACGTGGTGTGTCAACTCGCCGCCGGGCGGCCGGTTAATCCACGCCTTAATGTCAGGGATCAGAGCTTTTACACGGGCCCCAGGTGCCCCGTCTGTATGGCGTCCCATTCATTTTGCCAAGAAATCAATGTTTTTTCCCTTTCTTCTTCGTTATTGCTTGTCGGTTCCGCCCACAAGCGACGACATTCGTCGGCCTTCAGGTCCCAAGGGATCGTACCAGCCAGTACAAGGACAGCCGCCGTGCTGACCGTCTTGTAGGCCATCGTAATCCGTAAAGCCGCGATGCGTTGGGTCTTGCGCATCAGCGCCCTGTTGCGGGCCAGAGTCAGTGCATCAAAGCATAGTTCATTAAAGGAATGAAGCAACGACCTAACATATTTAAAACGAGTGCCAAAAAGAGTTTTCTGTTGTTATTTGTGACGACTAAACATCTAATTCCCCACCTATCTAACTTGTATTCTTAACATATACATGGAAAATTTCTAAAATAGTCATAGGCACGGCTGGCGGCCTTTTATCCGCGTTCTTAGTTACGAGTGACATATGTCGCGTCATGCATTAGCTTTGTGGTTTTAATTTCCTGACAAATCGTTCGGACACAGACCAAATTTCTCGCCATTCAGTGGTAGCGTTTATTGTTTGAGTTTGATTCAAAGAAGTGAGGAAAACGAGGTTCACCGATTTTGAAGGAGCCAAAAACGAAGGAGCAACACATTGGCATAAAGTTTTGTGTTAAAAACTAAATCATATGTTCTAGAGTGGCAAACATGCTATGAGCTGCTTATGGAGATCAAGCAGTGACCCAAACACCGTGTATACGTGGTACCATCAATTTCGCGACGAGCGTGAGTAGACCGCTGATGACCTCCGTTCGGACAGGGCTTCGACGTCAATTAACAGGAAAAAAGTTTAAAAATGTCATGATATTGTGCTTAATAATCGCCTAATCATAATTAGGGAGACAACTGAAGAAATGGAGAGTTTTTATGGATCACTTGTAATAACCTTGACTGATATTTTATGCGTCAGAAGACTGGCAACGAAGTTCGTTCTAAAAATGTTGAAGTTCCAGCAAATAAAGGCCCGGGAAATGTCCGAATTGAGCCTTCAGGCAGAGGTAGCGCAAGACCATGATCCGAACTATTGGATCTGCCCTCCTATTTATAATCTGTAGACGATAATCATGGGGAGTAGGTTCGCCATTATTTTCAGTGAAGGACCTCACGAGCTCAGTTGAACGTTGTGTCACACGCGTTAAAATGGAACCTATTAGAAAATAAGCATCACTTAAGGTAATTACGCTAAACATTTTGAAGGCTTACTGGGCAGTTTCACATAATTCTTGTTTAGTAGATTCCCAGAGGTCGAAATCAAGAACAATATCTCGTTCCAAGTCCTCAGGTCGTTAGGTTGAAGTTGGCTAAGGACTTCAATCTAGTTTACTTGCCCTATAATTGAAGTAACCTTTTGTGGTCACTCCTCTAAATAGAGATAATATATCATAGAATAGATTATAGCAAAAAAAAATTACGATCTTCCACTGGCATCCAAAGTTACCTAAATTGTCGAATCGCTAATACGACGGCATGACATTTCGGCATGAGATTTTCCAAGTGATCATTCCATACAAGGTTTTCATAGATGGTTAACCCCACGCGCGTGGGCCTTTGAAAGAGTTGAACACTTTGACGCCTATCTTGTCATTATGGAAAATTCCGTCCATCTCGTCTATCGCTCTAGATTCGTTTCATGTGTTTATATATTTTCTGATAAGTCCTATATTTATATAATTTGCCTAAAATGTCTTTAAGGAACACGTCAAATCCGTAGCTGGTGGGTTCCAAGGACTTCCACTGCGATAGGCATGGTAATGTGTATCCTAGCTAGTTTAGAATATTTACACCTTTTTATAGATTCGGTGCATTTCGGTGTCTGTTCTAGCCCGATCGACAACACGCTTGGGTCAATGCTGCTATAAGTGAAATACAAACATTTTTGAAAAACAGTGCTATGATCGTAAACTTCATATCTGACCGAATCGTATCAAGAATGCTCGTTACATGAAAGTAACAGCAAAACTGTCAGTAACAGCAGGCAAAGGACACCGACAATTAACAAATAAGTGTGATAGAAATGTTGCTAACACAAAGCGACTGTTACATTTACCAACAGGAACAAATAAAACAAATTCAAGTGGCAAACATACGCATCAAGTTTTTTTCAAGTAGGTTTGATTCGTAACGTGTAAGATCACCATGCCTTAATTATTTCGTAATGCTACCTAATGCCCGTGTACGGTTTGAATCAGGGCGGCCATGTAACAGTGCCTGTACATCAACGGAACGGCTTAGCCGGGCATGAGAACTTCCCCGTTGGTTACGTGACAATCGTGACAACGAGAGGAAAGACTAGACAGAAAAAAACACGAAAAAAATACAACAACGGCATTAAGGAAACAGTGGCCGCCGGTGATTCTTCTACTAGCTGGAGATTGGAGATCGCCCTGACACAGTTGCTGTCTGTTCATGGTTATCGGTCTAACGGGGGGGGGGGGGGGGTCCGCCGCGTCGTGTCAGTCAAGCTTACGCTGCCTTACACTCCCCTCCACCCCCCTCCCCGTTCCTCCTTTCTTCCACCTAGGAGGGACTCGCCCCCCCCCCCCCTCCCCTATGTTGTTCTTCTTTGTAGCCGCCCAACTGTAACAGTGCAATCGTCGCGATATTCGTCGCAACCAAACTACGGGATAGCGTGGTTGCGATAATAGTTATTCAATGACTGCTATTTTGGGCGCTTGCCAGCTACTATATTTATATATAGCCGCAACAGAGGCAGAAGCAGCGGCGGCGGCGGCAGCAGCAGCGGCCGTTGTTCGTGGTGTAACGTGGCAATAGCCTCGACGGCAGCGGCGAAACTTGTCGGCACAGCCAATCTCGCTTTCCTCGTCCAACATTCCGGGAAGCCCGCTCTGATTACGTCGTGGGAGCAAGCCGGGTGACAGACTGAAAGACACACGGACGGACGGACGGACGGACAGACTGACGCGAGAGTAAGAGAGAGAGAGAGAGAGAGAGAGAGAGAGAGGGGGGAAGGCAAGATAGAAACAACGAGCGTCCGAACGGTGGGTGGAGAAACCAGATGGGCAACACCAGCGCTGCTAAACAGAGACATACTACGGAAAGAAAGCAGCCTCAGCTGGGCGGGGGGGCGGTGGGGTGGTGGGGTTCCTGCCGGCTCTCGTTCTCCATCAGTGAGTTAGAGATCTGTGACGACCGGCAGGCAGTTCAGCGATCAACGGGGCACAGGCGGGCCGCCGCTCTGCGCATCCCCTCTAATTGGTGACCGTCAGGCCCGGTCGAATTCAACAGCAGCCGCCGACTCGACAACGAGCAAACGCGTCGTCTGTCAGAATGAACAGAACAACGACAACAACAACAACAACAACCGAATTCAACACATATCTTTTTTTTTCTGCAGCAGACGATGCCGGACAACTGAATTATCGATCATGGAAAGAATTATCTATCTTGACTAGTTGGCTCCCGAAGTCTCGAAACGTTCGTTCTGCTGTGGCATATTTCGCTTTTCGTCGCACACCAACAGAAAACAATCACTAAACCAGACAACAGAAGCAATAACAAAAGCGATAAGAACAGCTACAGTCCGGATCAATCCGCTGAGGGAAACGCGTACCTGTGTTTGTGATGCCGATGTCAAATAGACGCAGTTGAAAACACAACAAAGATAGATCGATAGATAGATCACTGGGTGTTCGTAAACGATGACGTAGGTCATATGCATTATGGCTGACATGAGACGTATCATTAGGAACGAATTGAATTATGATAATAAGAATAATAATAATAACAAGAACAACAACAACAACAACAATAACAACAACAACAGTAAATACGTTTTCTTTAGAACTCTAAAGGAAGAATGGTACCATGCCATCAAAAGTGCTAGTCAAACACAAAACGACTGTTAACAAAACTATCGTTAGCAAACGACAAATTGGGCTTTTTGACAGGTTAGCAAGACGATGCATATATTTTTCTTCATTGCACCCTAAATACGATCGGAAATCATAAAACGAGATAGATGACGTAACAGCAGTGACTACTGCTGCTGCTGGTGCCACTGCTTTAGCCGTAGTCCTAGTAGTTTTAGTTAATAATGTCGTTGGCGAGCGTAGTAATAATAGCTGCGTAAGTTGTAGCACAGCAGTGGTCAGAGTGATTCGTCAAATCGGTCGGTATCGATCCGACACGACACACAGGGCCTCCACCATCACCACCAGCACATCGACAAATAGCCGTATCAGACAGTACAGCAGCTCTCTTCGACAACAAGAACGTTCGGCCAGAGGCAACGCGGCGAAACACAACACAATAATAATAATAATAACAGCGGCAGCAGCAGCAGTCACGCATCATCACCACCACCACCACTACCATCATCATCATCTATGGAGCGGCGGCGTTGAGGAGAAAGCATGATGACCCAAATAGCCATGGCCCTCGTCTTGATCCGCATTCGGCAGGCCGGCATTCGAGATGGCAGCATCAAAGTCCTCTCCACCCCCCGCGTGGCCGCCTCGCTCAGCTCAGCCCAGCCCAGCTTAGTCGGCCCGCTCCAGCGACTGAACGACATCAGACAGGCCAACGACGAACGCGATTGAAGTTCGAGGCGGGTTCCCGTTGGTTGGTTGGCTGACAGAAAGAGTTCGACATCGCCGCCATTGCCAGTTCTCTCCTACTGCCACCCCCGCCGATCGCTCCAAGTCGGCATGCTAGCATAGCGTCCTCGCCAGACTACTCGAACACTGGCCTCAGAGCGCATCTGATATATCAGGCTCCCGTCGTGTCTACCCCGTCGTTCGCCCAGTTCTACTATAAGAAATAAGTGATAATAATAATAAAATGATAATAATAATAATAATAATAATAATAATAATAATAATAATAATAATAATAATAATAATAATAATAATAATTATTATTATTATAATAATAATAATAATAAGCGGCCTTTGAAGATAAAGTTAAGGTTCCCCAAAATTTAACTACACACTACGCACTTTACCGACAAGTCAATGTCCCGACGGCCAGCAAGCGTATGACGACTCTACGAGGGACATATTAAATGAAGTTCTTAACATTGACTTTACGGACAGTACGTGACGAAGAGCAAGCCTCCCCATAAGAGAAGGTAAACTGGGTATTCAATCAACAACAGAATTGGCCCACATATGTTACGCAGCGTAATTATTAGAATTCGGCGAGCTATATATATATATATATATATATATATATATATATATATATATATATATATATATATATATATATGTACGATAAGATATATGTTGGACAATACATGGATGGAACCGCTCTTCGAGCAACGACACGTTCTCACCCGCTACTCCGTCAATGGGTTCCACCACAAACTGTGCCACCGCACTGGGTTCCATAACCCTTCCGATGAGTGTTGCTGCACATTTTGCGGCCTCGTCTGCACCAAATATCATCATGAAACATGTCGGTCAGTGGGCGTATCTGGGCGTTAGGTCGCTGACATTTTCCGGAGATGCATATACAACATATTCTATATATGTCCAAGATTAACGGAAACGAATGCCGTTTCCGAAATAATTACAATTATTATCATCAGCTGAAAGTTAAAACTTCGTCCGACGGCTTGCAGACAAATCTGATTTCTCTATTAAGAACACCGGATCAAAACGATGAATGAACTCCAATTCATGTGCTCGGTGACCAATTTACTGCGTAAGCAGGCAATGGGACGCAGAGGCCTGCGCAAGACTACGCGAGGAACAAATCGTTGGCATCTATCTGCCATCTATTACGTATGTGACGTGTCGAAATTCATATTGTCGTTTCAGCTATGCCTCTTCCACGAGCACTTGTTAAACATTGCAACGCATCACGGTCCGTTTACGAAATACAAGTAATATCACCTACAAAAAGTGCACCGGATTATCATTATCATCGAAACAAGTTCCAAGCAGTTCATGAGCGTGTGTTTCGGCAACTCAAGCCGACAAGCCAAGAACTCGATTTGTTCGACACTGTCGGGCGACTGACCGCTTTAACAACACACGCTATAATTAACGAGATTACAGCTGTAGTGGAGGAGACTTGCTCTGACTACTACTAGCTCTTTCCAACAGCCTAACGCATTGACTATCGGGAAGTAAGCGGTCCACGGACGAAGTAGTTGAACTTTAAATCACACTTCATTCATACCACCACCATTCACAGCATCGTCATTAGCCTCATCAATCGACCGCTATTGTTATCATCGTCCTCATCTAGCTCAGTCGCCGCGCACAAATAAACGAACGTATAACAACAAACATAGAAACACAGCGACAGATGACATTATAATTAGAAAGTTCGGCACCGAAGGAGCCAGCCTAATCTGCTTAGGCCGGAGCGTTGAAACCAAAATTGGTTTCTGTCTGGACCAACGCGCACACCGTAACAATCCGAGAATGCAAACAAATATTCGAAACATATTGTTAGCATATGTTACTTACGCGGCTTATTACGGCGACCGGATCAAGAACGCTTCTGGTTTTGCTGTCACTCCGGGTGCATTCTTGAAAAACGTAGTTAGCACACTATGATTCGACACTCGACAAACAAGGAACTTTCATCTAGGCTTATAAAGAAAGCGATTGAAATGATGAGTACCAGCCAGTATTGTTTCGTATTACGCAACAGAGCGTAAGAGCAGTGACTGCACTACAATGAGTATCCCGCTTGATAACCGTTGACGATAGGTTGAAAGACAGGACACCCATCGAAGTGAGAAACGGTACTCAACTTTAGAAACAGGATGTTTATTTTGCCAAGTAACACTGTCGCACGTACGAGCTCTTATTGAACAACAAGGCAAGCAATGTCACAAGTACCATTTTCTCTTCCCCCCCCCCCCACCCCTCCATAGATATATATATATATATATATATATACAGTGAAAGATCTAACTGGCCCCGTGCACTAGGGTAATTCACTTTCAGATAATACGCTAACCTAAATGTGCAGGCCCGTTATCACGTTCTTTGGTTAGCTCTTTGGTTCACGTTCTTTGGTTAAGTTAAGATATGAGGTACCTCATAACGCAGTATTTTCGACAATTGTGGAACATTACTGCGACACGACTTTGAACAACAATAACAATTGCTGCTACTAGCATTAACAACACTAACATAAACACTTTAAGCAGCAAAGCCATCTGCAGTAATAATAATAATAATAATAATAATAATAATAATAATAATAATAATAATAATAATAATAATAATTGAAGGCGCATATTGTAGATATATGTTTTTGACAGGTAGTCGGTGACAGCCCCGTGACAAAAACCTGGTTAAAGAGATGCTTCACTCAAACCACTCATATGGGCGATCAAGGTTCAAAACTAAAGTTTATGATAGTTTAACAAAAATAGTGCAATCACGCACTATTGCACTGTAGCGTCGAAATCTAGCATTGCAATATCTAACGAGAAAACGTGATTACATCACCGCTCGCCGGGAACGGTCTGTATCACCTCGATCACCATCCGTTTCCTACAGATAACGGCATTTTAGCAGCTCGTTATTACCGTATATACACAGTCATATGAATATGTTCTACTTTCACGATATTAACACAAAAATAGTTATTTTCAGAAATTCAAGTTGCCAACAAGCCAGCAGTCACATGATAAAACTGTCCACGTGCAGGATGACCGACCGCAACATTGCCGGCCATCTTATAACAGATAGCGGGCAATGTCTTGATGGCAGGACAACTAGCTACAAAAAACGAAACAACTATCTAAAATTCACGATGATGGCAAATGTCACCCAACAGATACTTGCGCGTATGAATTCGGATTGCGGAAGCGCTGTTCCGCAATTGGACGTCCAAGGCAATTTAGTACATCACAGATTATATTGATTTACAATCACTTTAACTCGCTTCTGCAAATCTTACAAAAAGTCACGGATTTTGCTCTACATATTGGGTATCACAGTACCACTCATGTGGCGGTTATTGTAATAGCAGATTTTAAATACGTAGACAGTTATAAAAACAGATTTAGTCTTCAGCTAAAAGTTGGATTTGTTTTGTATATTGAAGCCGTCGGCAAATTGTTCGTAGAGCAACCTAAAGCCTATATACTCGTATTTAGTAACCACATTAGGCTATCGACACGGCACCATTTCGAAAGCTCACCTAACCGGTGGTGCACGAACGCTGGCTGACGCCACCGAGCGAGCACCGGTGCATGGCCAACCAAGGCGAACCAAACGCGAAAATTCTACGCGTATGTAGGTAACGTGTCAGCAGCACTAATATATCGTTCGCCTATTGCGACGACTGGCGTTTGGTATCGACATCAGCCTTTGCTTACAACATGTATATATATATATATATATATATATATATATATATATATATATATATATATATGCAGGAAGCTTGAAACGAGACACAGGGAACTGTAGAGCTCGTTAAAGCAAATATATTTTCCAATAGGATTCCATGGTCTCTGAGAAATCTTATTTCGGAGTGAGAATGATATTTCTAGAATCAGTGACGCTAGTGGTGGAGCCCGACATAGGAGCACAAAGTGTGCAATTGCGAGACAACTACTACTCCTATACAGAAACTGAGCATGTCGCGTTCTTGAAAATTCTGCTTCTTCTCAAGAACATATAACGCCGACCAGAAGATGCGATATGGTCGTTTAGAAGATAGTTTGCAAGACATTAAGTTATTTTATTAGCTTTCACGCCCAATCAAAAGAATAACCCTATGACCGCACGTACAAATGCAATCATGTTGGTACCAAACCTATGGCAACGCGATCCGTGATTGCGGAGTAATTACGACTTTTCGGCGGGTATGTCGGGATTAAGTGCAAGCATAAATGACCTGGCGTGTTTCTCTAGACCAATGACGAGTGATGACTTATCTAGGTAAGCCTCTATGTCGGGCAACAATACAAGTGTCAAGGATTTTAGTAACATCACTTTCACTCCGAAACAAGACGTCTCAGGGCCCATGCTTTATTGGAAAAATATTTACTTTAACAAGCTTTACAATTCCTTATGTCGCTTTTTAAATCTTCCTGGGAGACCCTATATATATATATATATATATATATATATATATATATATATATATATATATATAGTAAAATTAATAATATTTTTATTATTTAATTCCATGGAAAATGTAAGTAAGTGCGTCGGCCGGGAACCGAACCTGGGCCACCCGCGTGGCGGTACCGATTCCCGTACTTCTCGCATGCCGTAGATGAACATGAATTCACATACATTTATGGCTCCACGGTCTTGCCTATATATATATAGTTGCATACACAAATTCGCATAATGTACAATCACAATGATTCTTCAATCTCGCAAACTCATGTCCTAAGCACTCGTGCCATGTTTATATATATATATATATATATATATATATATATGTACGTGAATCAGAATAATTGCAATGGAACAAACATATACTGTTATACACACACAGTTTTTACCACTACTAAATATATATGTACACTCCCTATATATATATATATATATATATATATACCGTGAAAGATGTAACCTAGCACCCCTGGCACTGGGAGGGATTCACTTTTAGAAAATGCGCTGATATGTGGGACTTCGCTCACGTAAGCCCTGCATATACACGACTTCATCTATCTGTCTATCTATCTATATATATATATATATATATATATATATATATATGCGCATACGACACGCTTGCATATATTGAACGTTTGCACTTATGACGCCCACACGAGTTAGAAAGCGTCTCCGATTGTGAGCCAAAGCAGCAACCAGAAAAAAACAATAGTGTGTGCGTGGCACGCATCGTCGTATTCGTTTAAATGACGCACGCTACTGCCATTTGTTTGAGCAAATTGTTTTGCGCGCGCGATTACATCTCATCATATACTTCGTTGTGGCTACATCTACATCGACGGTGCGTGTCGGCGCACTCCCAAAATAGGCAACTCGCTAGCAAATAGCTAAGGCTACGATGCATTTGCTCATTGATAAAGTGCCTGCTGAGTGTCCAAAGTAGATAATACAGCACCAAGAGTCTCACGCTCATTCTGGCCATACAAGCACGCACGTACAAACGCCGCAGAGCCGTAGATGACCACGCATTCTTTTAAAAAGATTTTCCCTCAGGCATTTGCCCGTGTACGGTTTATTCATGTCATGGCATTTTTTTATCCACTCCGGCATTTACCTTGTCTAAATTGGAAACCATGCAAACCAATTTAAGAGTGGCCGATCTGGGTCTCGAACCCAGTCCTCCCGAATGCAAGGCAAAGGCTTTGCCACTAAGCCATTTTGCTCGGTTTACGTACATAGATGGCACCACGGTGTTGCCTATATACATTCATATATATGCACAAATTCGCATAATGTACAACACAATGATTCTTCAATCTCGCAAAACTCATGTCCTAAACATTCGTGCCATATATATATATATATATATATATATATATATATACATATACAGTGAATCAAAATAATGTCAATGGAACAAACGTATACTTTTATACACACACACGGTTTTTACCAATACTACAAATATACATCAAAGCAGTTCCTACGGCATATGTTAAAAGAAAACACTTATCGGAAAGCTTTAGAATCAGCTCCTTATATTACGAGTGGCACAATCAAAAGCTACAATTGTATTGTTCTATTCGTATACCTTAAACCAGCTTAAAACAATGCCTGGACTGTACGCACACATAAGCACAATTACAACAGGTTATCCTGCGCAAAGGCTCCAAGGGGGTATGCTCCTTTCACATGAAAAAAATATATTCAACCTGAATTGGAATCCATTTGTCGGACCCAAAGGTTATCATTTGCGCTCACCAGAAATAGTGAGTTGGATATTCAGAAAGAATTTAACTCAACAAAGGCTACGTGAAGCGTCTAGCTCATTTGGCTATCCTGTTTTTGCAGACTCCTTCCCCCCCCCCAAGGGGTCCTTTCCAAAAAGGCTGAAAGAGACAAAGACTGTCCCACCATTCCAGAACAACGGTGACCGCTGAAAGCTTCCGTCAAACTATCGACCGAATTCGATAGCATGCACATAAGGCGTTTAGAAAGGTTTCAGGTCTTTGACTTTTTCAATCATGCTAGTTTGGATTTCGTAGGGCGCGTTTCACAGAGGCCTATGGCCTTAGCGGGCTATGGAAAGACGTAGTGATAGGATCGTGGCATTGGATCAACTTTGAAACGTGACAACACTCTGTTCTAGGACTGAACGTGATTATTATGCTGCTTAATGTTATCTTTCGTGAAATATTATAGGGCGATTTCTGCAAGACGACCGCCTATGCTGATAGTAATTCTTTCTGTTCCGCATTCGTCCATGCGTGCTCGAAACATATTTAGGTGAAGCTTAGAATCGAACTTGCTTTTTGTCAAAACCCTTGAAATTTTCGGTTTAATTTTTAGCGGGAAAAAGATGAACGTGTTTCATACATCCCAAAGGACAGTTCAAGTTATGCCAGTATATCTGATGAGCTGGTACCGATGGCGTCAAGCGCGCATGCCTAGATTTTATAATCTATGGAGTTCTACACTCGTTCCAAATTCGTCCAGAAGTTATGTCGTCATCTGTATTCGTACGGCGTCTCAAAATATCAGGCTCATCCCTGATCTATAAAATGCTGCCTTCCTATCTATATTACCGGATTTCAACTTGGGAAGATTTTTTTAAAGCTATAATTCGTCAGAGCAAGGAGATTCAGAATAATACGCCTATTTAAGTTTTTGAAAGATCTCGTAGCGAGTCTGTTGCAGACGTTTTTGCGGAGTACGATTTTGTTCCTGTAAGCAAGATTTAATCTGCTACTTTGTTTTAACATGTTAAAGTGTATTATTCCGCATCATTGCAATACACCGCCGATATTAAAATAACGACCCATCGTGGTATTGTGCTCAGGAGACTATTCGTCGGTAAGAAATCAAATCGCTAGCTTATTGCCTAATGGCAGTCTAACACGAATTCAAGCATGGTGAACTTACAATGCTGTCAATAAACGAATATGGATTAAATCTTCTAGTAAGCTGTCTGGCAATCTAACCGAGTGGCGCGCTAACTCGCCAACGACCTTCGTTATTGCGATGACGAGAGACGGCAACAATAACAAGGCAATGAAGATTAGTGCAACAAATGTCCTGTTGATGCTCTGAATGCCGAGCTTTACGTAGATGCGCCGGCATATGGCAAGACATCCCAACTGAGTTCGTCCAGCTGCAATTATTCGCCGGCCCCAAAAGGGCTATTAATTAGCCCGGCTCACCCGGGGAACACTTGCGCGGCAAATTATCACTATCAACATCATCACCGCCACCACAGAGGAAGTGCACCAGCGACCTCTGATTCTCGGCGTGCAGCATTTTGCCGACGCTTTTATCGTCGACGGCGACTACAACAATAACACGATTCACGTATGTCTCTGGGCATGAAGACTATCCTTTCCTCTGTCTCTCTCTGAACGATTCTTTTTTTATATCTACTTTGCTTTGTTTCTCTTTTTCTGGAGAAATAACAGGAACTCTGCTGCAGGAAACCCCGCTGCAAGAGACCTGTCTGCTAGAGCACGCCAGTAGTGTGGGGCTCAAGCGCACTACAAAAGAGCAGTCTTACTCCTGGCCCCGCATCGACCAGGAGGAAAGTATTTGGCGCTGCCTCCAAATACTTCACACTGTCGAATGGGGGATCCATCATTTACATGCACACGGGGGGGGGGGGGGGGTAGGTTCAGTGATGTTCATTGTTAAAATTGTCCCTGCGCGCTGCTCGGCCCACGCAGGACACCTCGGAATCGGGTCTCATCGAGTCTATCGTCGCAATGGACGCACGGCGTGCTAGGGGCTTTTTCAATCATATGCAGGTACGTCTAGGAGTCTTCGTGGTTCGTCAGGATCTGCCTCGTGGAGAAGGCAACTCCCTCTCTCCCCCGGGCGATCGAACGACTCTCCGATGTTAGGGATGAGTGAGCAAAAACTAGGCGCCTAGGGGCTTCTTCCACCAGGCCCTCCCATTCCTTTTGCCATCTATCTATTCTATTGTACACCGACGCTCTAGACGGAACGCAGCTAAATATATATATATATTCCGCCGGAATTATGCTTAGACTAGCGCGATCAGCAAACCTCGAGTCGCGGTTAAACCACCCTATAATTGCCTAGAGCGAGGCAGATCGCAAAGTACGGAACTCCCGCCCCAGCTCCATTCCTGAGAGCGACAAATTATGCAATCTAACAGCGACTCGGCTCTTGGCGAGCCCGGACTAACGCTAGCCTAGTATCGCTGCGAGCTGACAGACCTAACTCGTCAGTCGTCTTCGGAGACGCCAATAGAACGCTCAAGCTCCTTGATGTTCCGTCGCTCTTGCATATCAGTGCGCTGTTGAACTAATTTGGGTTTTGCAGACAAATTCCCCATAGCAGTTATGCACCCATTAGCGATATGCAATGCTTCTGGTAAAGCTGTACGCGCCGTTGCGAATAACAGTTTTCAATGTAATCGTATTTAAAATACACCGACATGTTTCGTATATATATATATATATATATATATATAACATGTATATTATATATTGTTATTATTATATATAGCAGGTAAGCAACCTATTCGTCTAAGCTTCCTATTCGTCGAAATATAAAATACTGCTATCGCAGATAACAACTAGCTATATGTCAAAACTCAAAGACGAATAGAGGCGAACAAAAGTTGTTATGCGTATGAGTCACTATCGGTCTCGTAGCAGCCACAACTGACCGACAGACAGACAGACAGACAGCAACCAATACACAAGTGACATTCGTATTGTGTCTTCGCACACAGAGGCGACCATCAAGCATGACGCAACCGGATCTGATCTGTGTGAGTGCGATGCTCATTTCCGTAATTCCGGGGGTCGTTCACATGAACGGTCGGATTATATGGTTGAAGTGCCAGCCAGCGAAAATATGACGCCCGCTAGCCGAATAACCGTGGTGAACGGTGAACCAAACCCATTCGCCACTGGGGTGAACTAACTTTACCGTTTTTGTTTTGCAATATGTATATGCATGTAAGAATACAAACATGTATACAGGTGCTTTACACACACATATATATATATATATATATATATATATATATATATATATATATATATAAGCGAAAAAACGATTCCGTTACGTGCTGAGATATCGCAGATAAGTAGTAATAGTAATAGTAGTTGTAGTCGTGATATTATTGAACGTTATCCATGCATGTCCGCAGCCCGCACAGTCTCCGCCAGGCCATAACTCGAAAGGCGCTGATTGACAATACGATCGTTCGTTGACAGAACGGGAAGCAGGGATTGCGGGACTCATCAGACGCGGGACGCGCCGATTGCGTGAGCGCGAGGTTGTTGAGGTGGTGGGCGCCTCGAGAAACAGTTGGGGTAGCGAGCTGCCGTCTACTGCTATATTGCTACTACGACTGAGTACTACATACGACTTCAACTAACAACAACAACAACAACGATAACAAAACAACGACAACAGCAACAACAACAACAACAACCACAACTGCTGCTTGTGCTCAGTCATGCGACTGAGTACCCGCTCTACGACGAGGTTACGCTCGTTCGGCCGTCGAGACCGGAAAGCATTGCTACTGGTGCCGCGATGCTGGCTGACCCGGGCCGCCTGCTGTGAAGTGGGCTTGCCGGCGGCGGCAGCTGCTGCTGCTGCTGCTGTTGTTGGCCTGCCTCAAGCAGGAAGAGCTATCCAGGCAGGCAAACAGGCAGGCAGACAGCCTATGAGCCCTTCAGGCGACCGCAACTTCGGCGCAAATCCGGCCAACAGGAGAAGCAGCAGCAGCAGCAGCAGTTATAGTGGCAACAACAGTGACAGCAGCCAAGGCAAGTGAGCCGGCGTGGACTTCGCTAGCTTCGTGCGACAAGTGGCTTGCCTCTGTCGGACGACTTGGCTCTGTAACAGCGCCGCCCACAACCACCGTTTGTGCGATCAACGCCACGAGAACGGAGAGCATCGCCGTAGCAGCAACACAAAACCGACTGACCGACCGACCAGCTTGGGATCGGTTCGGATCTGATAGAGAGATCTGACAGATCAATCGAGCCCGGTGGTGGCGTGGTGGGTGCATGGGTCGTCTGCGCCTCGCGACCGGAGGAGACAGACACATAGAAGATGCGCGGGCTCGAGCCCCACCGTTGCCCCACATTTGTATTTATGGGGGTCGTCCGTCTATGAAGCAATGCGCAAAGGAATCCCATGCTGTTAAATCGTGGCTGAGAGTGAGCCCCGAAAGAGAGATGGATCAATCGAGGGATCTATAGTTTAGATAGAATGATTGATCTCTTTTGCTGGTATAAGTTCTCGGTGGACGCCTCTGCTGCTGCTGCTGGCGGATACTGGTTCCGAAACCTTCCGAGAGAGACAGGGTGACACACAACAACTGCGTCGATGATTATTCACTCCCTTTCGTGGCGGATCAGAAGTACGTATGCTTGTACGTCAGCATTTCTTGAAAAAAAAACGCACAGAATCCAAGTGTCAAATATCAGCATAGCACATAAGCAATTATGGTTAAAGCCGCCTCTTTTCTTGAGCGCAGTGTCCCTAAACCTTACATTTTATAGGCAACTCTGACCTGAGGTTCATTTGGCGTCCCGTCCGGAGTGCAGATTTGTCGAAATCAAGAAACTAAACAGCAAACAAGAGAATGAGAGAGAAGCGGAACAGGTACTCAAATTCAATGATGTCAAAATCGACCAAAGCTCACATCCCCCCGTCCATGCTTTAAGTTGGACAAACCACAAACGATTCTAATCGAATACGACCCACACACGCAAATACACATTCGAGCATGGCAAGTCTAGCTAACTAACACACTAAACTTAAATAATTGGCCGAAACAGCCTAGAAGAAGAGAGAGAAAGAGACAAGAATAAATGATTCGGCTTTTCCAGAAAACATTCCGAAAGTCCGGCCTTAAAGCCGCAACTACTGGCCTTAAACGCACTCACGACGAGGCCGAAGATCGAAACGGTCATGTACGCGTGTACCAAACTCTCTACTAAAATTGCTCAGAGCATGCTTGACTGTGGAGTGTCTGCCTCTCACGGACGACACACTCAAGCAGCACGGCAACACGGGCGCACGATCTAAACCAGACCCGATAGCCTAGACGTGCTCGACGTGATCAGTCGGCCAAATCGTGGCGAGAAAACAAGCGTTGTCTCGTTGTGTGTTTCGATAACTCAAGTAAGCAACGGAAGACCCGTCGCAGAAACGCTGAACTATCTGTGGATTTTTGTCGAGCAAGTTGAATCGCCCAAAAAGTCACTGCTGGTTCATACGAGTGTACTAGTTTGACATCGGCTGCTAACAGAGGACGACGCACGTAAATACGTGCATTCATACCCACACCGCAGCTCTGAAGAACACCTCAACGATAAATAAGTACCGCGCTAGCTAAGAATAGCACACGATCGATACCACGCCAAAACATGGTTACGCTCGCTTTTCTCTGTTTACTTATGTCATAAGCCGGCCGGCCGACCGGCAAGAATTGATTTGCTTCCCCCGGGAGATCGGATTTGTGCGTCCGACTTCGAAAACGCGCAGACCCGGCGTAACATTGACGCACATCCGTATACTTTACAAACGAACATAATTCTACTACATGCGCTTGTACACTATGAAAGCAGCAGATGATAATCGGCCTTACCAAAAGCATCATATAATCGGCGAAGTTCGCTGCGATCGACAATTGAGTGCCACGAGCCAAACAACGAATAAAGTTTGTTGTGCAGTACGAGCACGTCATTAATCAACAACGCCGCCGCCAGCCTGAAGCAAGCACGCCATCGCAGCCATCTGATTAGTCAGGAGCCCCCTTATTTTGCATAGCGATACTAGGGGCTCTAAATCAGAAAAAAAGCAGGTAACTAAAAAGCAAAGCCACGGCATTCAACATGCGAGCATAGTATATGCACTTTTTTTTTTTAGAATTTCAAGAACCTTTCATTCAAGACCTTAAGTGAAGTGCGGCAGCATATTTTGTAATGCGGAGTTTGACGTCATCGTGAAACAGTATGACCTTATGTTTCGTAGCCTCGGCCAATTAACGCAGCTGGTTTGAAAATTCGGCTGCGGTGGTTTGTCTTTCGCTGGCATTGGCAACATACCGGCATTTGTGTCTCGCTTGGTTGCTTTCTTCAAGCAGAAATATTACTTTCCCTTGGTCTGAGATTCGTTTCCAGTTACGAACTACGCGGAAATCTGACAAATTACGTGTTGAAAGTGCTGCTATTGGTACGCAACACTTTCGTGTGCATGACCGACTGTACTAAAGAGATAAGATTATGAAGTGCAGGATTTTGACCAGAAGGATCATGTTGCTTGGGCTGATTTTCGGCTGGCATATATTGCAAGGCTGGCCAAAGCGCACTTGCATGGCGCACGCTTTTCGCCGTGAAGCGGATGATCATGATCAGTTATAAAAGCGCGGCACTGTGATCAGACAACATGATTCCCTAAGCATACATACGAGTACAAACCTTAATTATAAATTGCATTTGATCTTTAAGAGTCGTTGAGCTGCTTGTGGAAGCACAGAATGTGCTATTGCAATAGCGTGCAAGCTGAATGGAGACGTCTAAATTTTGTCGCATTGTAAAAAAATAACGAACATTATATATACGCCTTTTTTCTTATATATATATATATATATATACATATATATATATATATATATATACATATATATGTATATATATATATATATATATATATATATATATATATATATATATATATATATATATATATATATATACATACATATATATGTATATATATACGTTTTAACATGTATGTCAAAGGCTACAACGATACCGACCATCATCGAGTCAAGCGGTACGAGATTGGTTGTTGATGTGGACGAGGCTCCGTGGAGGCAGGCTAAGTTGTCATGCAGTCGTTAGTGATGGCACAAGCGTTGTGAAAAGCGCTTGCTATCGGCCTTCACGCGCGCAGCGGGAACGCAATGAAGCAGCAGAATTACTAGCAGCAATAGCAGGCGGACAGCGGATCCTCTTTCATCCATCCATTCACACATCTACCACCACGGCACGACCTCTGCCATCTCACTCCCTTTATCATCACCACCACCACCACCGCCACTCAGGGGTTCGGAGCGTCGAGGGGGCGTCGTTACTATGTCGTTTCGGTCACCATGAAAAGGTTGATAGCGTTAGTTAAGTTCAATCCGTCACAACACTGGTTGGCTGAACCCGCTTCAAGCTCATCTTCGTTGACATTTGTACAGCGTCGACAATGGCGTCGGCGTCAGCATCAGCCAGGGAAGCGTACGGCGCGGCGAACCAGCCAGTGCGCTGCCACAAGTTCGTAGCTTAGGCTGCTCAAGGCTCATGGCCCTCAGTAGGTCTGGCTCGGTCGCTCGGCCGCTCCCGCCCTTTCTCCCTCTCTTGCTTGTCGCTCCGTTCGTCCGTCCGTCCGTCCCTCTTTCCCTGTTTGACAGCCGCCGAGGGTGGTGGTGGTGGGAGTCCGCCGGTTGTGGGGCTGAGGGTTTGTGTCTGAGGCCAAGAAAGGGCAAAGCACCGAATCCGGCAGAGGAGGCATCCGCTTGCGTGCCGTGTCCGCTAACGAGATAGAGTCTCCGGCCGGCTGGGGACGCGGTTGGCCGCCACCACCCCTATCACGACGGCCATCGCCACCCTCGCCGCCACCGCCACCCAACCCCCCCCCCCCCACCAGCCCTATCACGGCCACCCCCAACACCCCCGCCACTCTTGGCACTACTGACTGACAGAGTGTCCGCTGTAGAATTGAGGTCATCCACCACCAATAACAACAACAGGTCCTGCCTAACAGGATCTGCTATAGCAGATCTTCCTGTTGGCAAAGGTCGCCGTCGCCGCGCGCTGCTGCTGCTGCTGCTGTCGTGTGATACAGCCGTCAGCCTATGTTTTTGTTATCCGTCTTATGATGCTGATAGCGTTAACGAGGATCGTGATGGTGATATTATTCTGAGTATATACAGGGCCACAGTATATGCAGGGCCGTGTCGAAGTTTGGCTAGTTGCTTGGTTGCCTCGAAAGTCGTTCCCTAATAGGATTGTAATGCAGTTACGTTTCAAATATAGGCAAGCATTAATGAGGCGCTTGCTAGTATCTGTAGGGGCAGTACTTTCCATTTGGGGATCAATAATACTTCTGCATGTTTAGCAATAGATAGATGTAAAATAACGACGACAATAGCACACTTCATACGAGTCTCGTTGCCCTTACTATGTATCCTCACAGAAGATCATAAGGCAAGTAAACAAATACAGAACCTACATACATATTAGACCAATAAGACGGTATGTCAATTGATTCAAAATAGGCACAAGGCGGCCACGCTTGCTCCCTTCACTTCCCTCTACCCACCGCCTCGGTAGTCATCCCGCGGAGGCGCTACTCCCGTACAGGTAACGACTGACACTCTCTTTCTGTCCCTCACTCTTCCCCGCTGGCCTTCTTGGCGTCTACTCTATGATTCAAAATGAATACCGAATGTACGTACATCGTCCAGCGTCTCCAAAAAATGATACGGCTACTCGGTGAACTTTAAAGAAAACTGTTGGGAAACGACACGAGCGGCTCTGCTGTTTGTTTCCTATAAGCGACGACGACGACGACAGACAACGGTAGTGGTGGTGGTGATGATGGTGGTGGTGG
Source organism: Dermanyssus gallinae (assembly GCA_003439945.1). NCBI lineage: Eukaryota > Metazoa > Arthropoda > Arachnida > Mesostigmata > Dermanyssidae > Dermanyssus > Dermanyssus gallinae. The sequence goes on along the minus strand of QVRM01003032.1, from coordinate 162,965 downwards.
CGGCGCGAGCTGTACGCGAAGCGGCTACCCGCGCTCGACTACAAAGGCTCCCCTTTGCCTTCTGCTTCGTCCGGCTTTTTGACACTTCGACGCCACCGCCGCCGCCGCCGTTTTCCCGCCGTCTACCCGGCTTTAAGGGCCGCCCGTTCTCTGTATCGTACCCGATACAGTCGGCATGTGCAGCCCCCGGTGGTTGCCGCATGCGTTGCGACAACAACAGCAGCGGCAGCAGCAGCAGCAGCATTAACCGTGCTGGCGTCGTTGCTCGGCAGTGCCGGCAATTGATGTCGATGGCAAACATACATGCATACATAGACATGTATACATACATAGAGACATACACACACGCACATACAAGGCGACGATGGACATATATATATATATATGTACAAAATAAAAGCAGCAGCAGCAGCACCATCAAAAGGAGAACCATCTCCTCGCGGGCTGGCAACGACCACAACACCAACAGCGACGACAACAACAACAAACTCCACGTTTGCACGAGGACAACGACGAATACGACGGCCATGCAGCAACCACCCCCGAGCGTCGCCCTCGTAGCCCGCGCTGCCTTGGCCACATATAGCCCACATCGCACAGGCTACAAATATCCCGCGTTTCTTTTTCCCCTCCCAACGAACTGGGCCACCAGCGCAGAGCGCCAACACCGTGGACCAAACGAGCAGGGGCTGGCGTGCACCAAATTTAGCATTGAGCATAGCTGCCGCTCTCGGCAGCCGGTCGGTTGGGCGGTGGAGCCTCCCAGAGTTCGTGTTGCTGCGGTGTTCACCCTTCGCTTCAGCCCACAGTCAGTGCAATAGACGATCTATCTGGAGACACGCCATGCCCTCGCCTCCCCACTCCCCCCTCGAGCCACTTGCGTGTGTATGCGACGTAGGCGGCGACGCACTCGTTCAATTCCGCCCCCCCCAACCCTTATCCCCGATCCGACAACGCTGCTGCTGCCTTCGTTTGGTGGCGACAACTGTCTCTCGACCCAATAACAACAACAACAAGCCCCATCATGATCAACATGATCCTAATTATGGTCAGCAATAACAGCATCATGTCGGTATCCCGCAAAGTCCGACGACTCCAGAAGCGTCATGCCCGATCTTCTCAGCAATCGGCCGTCACTTGCCTTTGTTACTAAGCCTACCCTAGGGCTAGAAGGAAAAAAAGAAACAAGAACAAATATATTTAGAAATAAAAGAGCAAACGTAAGGAACAGTGCGAGAGAGAGAGAAAGCAAAAGAGCAGTGGAGCGCAAAACGACAGATCAAAGCGGTGCAGGAATCCCGACGGCGGCGGCGACAGCCCCTTTAATTTGGTGTCTACCATCCTTGGCGTTCCAACTCACTCGAACTGAACTAGATCCACACGAAGAGGTGGCCGTTGGGGATCGTCGACACCCCCGCCTACTCGATGATGACGGCAACTACGAGCCGCTCATATGACAGCAAGCAAGCAGTAGTCTGACGGAGCCTCGAACAAGCCCGGCGATCGGCTGCACCATCTTGCGATACCGTTCCCTAGCTTCACATATAATCTCTCTTTGCTTTTTCTTTCTGGTTATTCTGGTCAGACCTTAACCAAGAAATCAGCCTGCATGCCTTGCTAACTGATTTCAGCCTTTATCAAGCCAGCTTTATGAGATCGTCCTTCAGACCGCTCTTGTCTGAAGGTTCGTCGCACTTCACGTCTGCCTCATCTCGTTCTTTTCCTTCCTTTCCTTCGAGGACTCGACACAACGAACTCATGTCGTCACTGAGTTCCTGCATCGACGCACAGACCGCTCGCAACAGCATCAGTGTAGGAGCTTGTGGTTTTGAGGGTTGGCACTTCTATTTTTCCGTACCTTCGTTACTGCCCGTTGTGAAGGCGGATGGCGACACATAATTGACGCCAACTAATTTAGCCCAACGTAGTGCCGCCCTAACACAATGCTGGCGCCGCTCTCGCCACCATCGTCAAAATTACCGGCTGTGTTGTTCTGGTGCCGGATTGGACAAGCGGGCCCTAAAGTTGATTCTGCACCTGGCCACAGTCATCCATCCGTTCGCGGGTGTGGGTCTGTCTTTTTCTTTTGTCAATCTTTGTGTCCCCTTCTCTTTCGAGTGTGCTGTAGCCAGTACTATCGTCGCCAGCGTTGCTCGCCGTGAGACGCAACTATCCACGCGCGTAAGTCAGACAATAACAACGAGAGAGTTCCACCTACACATATCGATCCATTTACTCTTTTGCTCACGCAGTCGCTTACACCATCTCGACTCACTACCACGGACCTGGAAACGACCAGGTCTTGCTTGGGACGTCACGCCCCTTTTCAACGGAAAAGAAATACAGCGAGAGCGTTCCGTAATTTTAAGCTCATGCCGCCTCGTTCGATAAATATTGATAAATGTTCACTCAAAAACAGACACAGAGACACAGAGACACAAGAACACCCACACATGAGTGCACATTTTGCCAATCACGTATTTATCGATCTTCATTAAATGATGAAGGCTAGATCGTGCGCCAAGCCACAGGGAAAAAACAGCATCGCCGCATATCCAACTGTCGATCGCCTGTAAGCACAAGTCAAGCTCGCATAGGTAAAAGAGGTTTCTTGTCTCATCGAAAACAAACAACATATTGCCAAATACGATAATGTGTGATGTCGTTCATTTATTCTGACTATGTACTTAAGAAGCTATATATATACGTTTTCAATGCCGTGCACATACAGAAGAGCAGGCCGGCTTTTTGACAGTACCTTTCGTAGGATATGGATCAAGGTCATGCGCTTGACAGCGAATTTAAATTGATTCCAAATAAAATATAGCGAACGCCAAAGTAAACTGTGACCAACTATAAGTTGAATAAAACGCACATATCTATCATGGTCTCAGTGAAGAGCGTAGTACAAAAGCAGTAATTGACACAAAAAACAAAACACATTTTTACTGCTTCTAGTAAAGTGCATTTCTTTCCTTTTAGATAATTCTGCAAATATCAGGTATAGGTAGCAATAAGCAGTGGTCCGACGATGCGATGTAAGATAAGCACGGTGGGTGCGGTAAAATTCAATCTAAAACTGACACTCATGCTGTCTGGCAAGCCAAGACCATTCGGCTAGACGCTACACGCTCGTTGCGCCTACTCAAATCATAGTGTATTGGTTCAACTTTGACACAAAACCATGAGTGCAAAGGCGAGTTACGATGGTTGTGTAACACACCCCGAAAGCTAACTTACGCGTAGTCACTCGGAGTTTCTGCTTTATGGTTTCGCGCAAGCGGTCTTCCTCGAACGTAATAGGCCTTCTAGAACGGGGTTGGTTCATCCAGCTTGAAATGCGGAACTTGATGCACCAATTGTAGCACGAAGTCTTTGAAATGCTGTCCTTGCCGAATACGCTCCAGACATTTCGGAAAATGTCCGCACACTAAAGTCCTTTTGAGCTCATACACTACCGCCCGTATCTGGAGTGTTCTTGCTATGCATTTTGGCAGATTGATATAGCAAAAACAACATATCACTTTACGAAGCTGTCAATTTTTCTACGGTATTTAGCGCTCACGTTGCAAACATAGCAATTTTTCTCGTGTGGCGTGGCGGGATGAAAAAACATCGAAAAATTCCGTTCAACCAAATATATATATATATACATACATCTACGCTCGCCCATTTTGATCGTCAAGTTGCCAATTATTTGGCAAAAACTCTTTCATGGCCGCGTTAAGCCAACTAAATCGCACAGTCGTCCACGTAAAGGACGTCGCGTGCTGAGGGATCACTACAATATCAACGGGTGATCGCGCATGGTGACACTTCAAAGACTAGGCTATGTTTCTTCTTCTTCTTCTTCATCTTCTGTCGTTCCTGTCGTTGAACGGGTAAAGGGACACGAGACCGTGGACGAAGTTGCGTTGCAGCTCGTAACCATCGTAGACTCTTTAGCCTCCTTCGCCCGCTTCTAGACTTCGACTCTGGGACTTCACCGCATCCTCGTCGTCTGTTCCGGACCTCATCGCTTTCAAAGCGTTTCCTCCTAACTCGAGGAGCTTGCCGCGACAAAGCCACGCCGGTATTATGAAGCAGTTAAGGAGTTGTAGTAGCGGGGGTGGTGGTGGCGGTGGTCGTCGTTATCGTAGTAGTAGTAGTAGTAGTGATGCACTCATGGCGAGTGGTGGTGAGACAGCAGCAGTTTAAGTGGGCAAAGTTAGACTTCAATATCGTTTAGGCGTTTTCCGCGGCTCTTGCCCCCAAGGAATTACTCGACTGCTTAAATTGCATACCATCAACAACTGCCTTCACCAAAGCGGCAGCATAAGCTGTACGCAGCCCACCCCAACCTATCCTCTTCCACGACAACTAACTTACGTCGGCACATGGTCCGAGGTGTCTTCCCGCTGGCGGCGGCGGCGGAGGCTTAGTTACCCTTAAGCCATTTATTTACTTATTGATTTACTTATTCACTCACTAGATGATTGTGTTTCATCCGATTGGCCAATGAAATGATAAATGATCAAGCCCACAAAACATTGCGTTGTTGTCGCTTCCCACCTAAGTAATATGGCCCCGATGACGGCAGCAATGAGCAGCAACGACAAGACCATCCTTCCGCTTAGATTACAATTCCATAATGTAGTTATTAGTAGAGTTAAGTATAGAAAATAGTTCCCACCACATTCCTAGGCAGGTGTCGTACAGACATTGTGATCCGTACGTGTTAAGAGCATTCTAATGTCGGGCGAAAAACACCCTCAATGTAAATATTTATATATAGATGTTAATTGCCAACAAAATCGTTATATTTGTCGTTGCTTGTGTTGCCTTAAAGGTTTCCTCGACATTAGCAGGCAGAACAAACCAACTTGTAAATGAAGTGCCACTAAATGATATTATATGCACTTAGTGCATAGGGTATAGCAAACTAGGACATTACCTACATGTATACAATGGCTCTCTCTCTCTCTCTCTCTCTCTCTCTATATATATATATATATATATATATATATATATAGCGTTACGTGTAATATCACTAAAATAAATTGAAATTAAAAAGTAAATTGCTGTCGTTTTTTACATTGACAAAAAGTGCACCTAAATAGGCGTTATGCCAAACTTAAAATTACCTTATTATTGCCTGCACATTGCACATCAAAGAACCCAGTCTTTTATGTAGGCGCGGGCGCGCCTTGAGACGCCAAGACTACGATATCTCGTTTATTATAGTTCTTTTACCTTGCTAGCAATGAGGATCGTCCCATCTGATCCTCAATTTTGAAAGTGTCCCTTCAGAGCAAAAGGCTCAGGTTTAGTATCAGATCATTCGAAAGATTCGCACCCAGGAGCGCCTCTACCTAACAAGATTTATATAGTTTCTAAGTGAAGTGAATGGCTTTATTAAATCGAGTTGGCTGTGAGAATTAAAATAAGAATAGCCGGGGATACAGATACCTAAAATTGGGCTTGACCATCTCTAGCCCGTTTGGTATATATATATAAAGGAAATTCTGCCTCTTTACTACACTGTCCGCTGACATGTCCTTAGACGACTTGAATCTTGTCTTCTCTGTCCCCAGATAGAGACATACCTACATTAAATTATATCAGGAGTCAAAGCTATAGAACGGCTTATATCCATCAAACAAAGAACTAATCATGATAAGTTGTGCTAACACGTCCACGATTAGCAATATCTCTCTCTCTCTCTCTTGCTCTCTCTCTCTCTCTATATATATATATATATATATATATATATATATACGTTGTAAATAATACAAAACATACTAGTTGCTTAAAAAATGAATAAGAACTGCCATTCCCATAAAACAAATACGCATACGGACAAGAGCGGCCTCGTCAGTCTCAAATACAGTTGGATTGGAACAATCGGAGCATTACTGGCGCGCTTAGTCATAATGAACCAATGTCATATGAAAGTGCCAACCAAAGTTATAAAGAAAGTGCCTGCATATATAACTTTATATAAAAGTATATGCGAGTCTACGAGAAAGCTGTCAAACGTACTAGAGTGATATCATGCCATCACGAAATCGCCTATCAAACTGCTGTCGCAATACGGCTCTGATATCGCCGGGTAGACAAAGCACGCAACACACAGCGGACGTTTTGCAACCAACAGTTCAGTAGATAAACTTAGAGTTTATATAACTTCCAACTTTTGGGATTCGGAAGTATACATTATGAAATGGATAACGCATACTCGAATGTGTACGGCCATTAAAGCAGCTTAAACGCATGTTTCCCTTACTCAAATATATGTGCGAATCCCATCTGAGTGAAGGGTCACAGTACAACCCTCTAACTCCATTTAACTAAGCCAACAAAACGCGTAGTGCGCAGATGAAGGACAAATGCACACTTCGTTGCGAGACCGACAACAACTCTAATTAAATTATGGGGGGGGGGGGGATCAGGAGGCAGGACTGTAGAATAGAGGCTCTTGGCGAGTCGGCGGCCCGGTGCCCGACAAACCGTCAACAAGGCCGCGACACACCGAGATACCATCAGATCAATAAGGAGGAGGACGGGATACAAACACGAATAAACGAATGAGCTCCTGAGCAAGGTAAAATAGGCCACGCCTGCACCCCGCTCATTGCTACCAAACATCAGGCGCCATCACTATATACACGGCCTTATATGTCAAGGACCTGCCGCGTGGGCCCAGCGGGAGAAGAATTCGGTCAGCAACTTGGGTGCCGTGGCTCACATTTCAGTCGGTTAGCCCGCGTAGCAGCTCTCTGGGGAGAACAAATTGTGAAGTTCACTTTGACAACAACAATAAGCATAAATGATAATGCCAACAATGGTATAGTAAGCAACATGTAGTATGTGAGCGTGTAAGGTCTTTGAGAAAATGTATTTCATACAAATAGTGAAATATTAGTAATAACAACAACAATCGTGTATTATTCGATTCCAAATGTAAGGCTTTATAACATCACATTATATGTTCATTGAAAAAGTTATCTGCTCTTATACCTCAATCCTTCGATACCTAGGCTTTAATATTAACTGTTGTTTATGATTTCGGTCGTATCCTCAGGATCGTGTCATTGCCGTCACTGGCCAATCGGCCTCATCCGGTCAGTTCTCTGTGCGCCTTGGTATACCTCAGGAATCTGTAATGGGACCTTTTCTGTTTGTACTCTATATCAATATAGCTCTACAGAGCCTTGATAGGTTCTCCGGTATACGTGCGGTTTCTTACGCTGATGACTGCACTCTGCTTGTCCCCTTATCTAAAGATAACCTGTGGGCTGGTTTTGATATGGCAAACATTAGCAGTCCTCTGTAACGCGTTTTGTAACCTTCGCATGAAGATCAACGCCACAAAAACCCAGGTTGTACTTTTCCGGACGTCCCACTCTCCCATAACCTTCTCCAGGGGCGACGTAGTCATGGATGGCACTCTACTAGAACTGTCTCCAAATATCACCTGTCTGGGCTTAGTGTTCAATGAGCGTATGACGTGGAATAGCCACGCTAACAAACTTCAACATAAATTTGTACCTGCTGTTGCTGCACTTGCCCATCTTCGTCTTCGTGGGCTTTAAGTCTCTATCCTCGTCTTAGTGTATAAGGCGCTAGTAAAGGCTTACCTCTGCTATTGTAGTGTGATCTAGGGTGGGACTTACCAGAGTGTCATTGTATCACTTCAATGTCTGCAAAACAAAGCTATTCGTACTATATTTGGTCTGCAACCCAGATAATCAGTCGCCTTCCCGCTCAAAGAACACGGTTGTTTTAGTGTGAAGCAGCTGATATGTTTTCAAGCTGCCATTTTTGTTTACAAAATCATTAACAATCTTATAGAGGCTGGCGACCTGTTCCAGATTACACCCTCTATTGCTGCACCATACACCCTCCGAAACACACGACCTTACATCGCCATTAATCATCCGCCATCACGCCTACTTAAGAATGGACCACGTCATCACTCATTTATTGTTTGGAATAGAATTCCTGCCCCCATTGCCACCATTCCCGATCTTTCGGCCTTTAAGAGTAGCCTTAGAAAGTTTGTTTCCTTTTGTAGCTTTTTTATTTTTATTTATTTATTTTTATCGGTGCTCCCTCTTGTTAACGATTTCATTTAATCTTTATGGGTCTTCCTCTAGTCATTTAATTATTTATCATTCAATGCCCGCACATTATCTCTGTCTTTGATATTGAATTGTCGTTCTTTTAAAAAGGTTTGTTGTTTATTGAAATAAATTACTATACACGTGTTCTATAGTATTATTAATATTACTACTTCTTTGATTAATGTACTTTTCTTTTCGTTTCGACGCAACGAGCACAAGACATTCGTTCAAGCCCATGGGCAACCTCCGCAGTACAGAGGCTGTACGCTTTCGAGTGTATTTGCAAGTACTCATGAATAAAGCTATGTGTTTCATTCAGTCATACAATCGCTCTTTTAAAACACATGTAACAATGAAGCGTTTGTTCTAGTATCATTCAAATGAAGTAGTAGATGGCAAAGGCCGCTAACAGCGGTCGCTTAACGACAGTATCTCCCGATTTACTGGTAACTTAACTAGGAGAAGGAGAATTTCAAGCGTTGGAAGTTCAGCAAAACAGGCAGTTGCTTTCGGCCGGTTGAGTAGCGACGCGTGCACAAACGATCTATTTTTTTTTTCGAGATCGAAAGGGGACTCAGACAAATAGATAAACAAGGGGACAGCGAAGACACAGCGGACAGACCAGCTTTGTAGTGTCACCACTCAACGGTCAATTCCGTCAGCTGTATGAAAAACATGGCACGCCTGTGTTTCTCTGTGTCCCTTAATATGTGATCCTGAAGATAAATGCCTTGCACCACAGCTGCACCGAGTCTGAGCGCACTATGTTCTGCCGGTAAATCACAAATTCGGCCACACCGGGCCTGCCTAAAAGGTGTGCTATTTTCCTTTACGCAGAGCAACAGAAACATTGGCGCGTATCCTGCTTCTCCCTATGGTTTATGCAAGTATGCCCGACATTACGAGAAAACTAGGAGACGTTGTAGCCGTCGTTAAAACAGACGTCTCTGCGGTTGAGACGGATGGATCGTTCTCGACTCCGAAAGAGCGACGCGCTGATTATGCGGCTCACGGATATCCGCAAACTGGTACCTACAGAAAGCAGGAGCTTACTAGCGTCATGGTGGCTAGAAGCAAAAAGAAAAAAATACCTTGATTTAATGAATATTGCAGAATAGCAAAGATTGTAAACCGATTGACGACGCAGCGCGTGAAAACTTTCCTGTTATGAGTCAATTACCAATACCAGTAAAACGAATGATTAAAATAACATATATTAAGGAGAAAGGAAAATACTATGTTAGAAGATAATTCTGCCAGTCAGCTTATATATATATATATATATATATATATATATATACATATATATTGTTGTCGGGCCCTGCACGTAAGCACTGTCCGATAGAAACAAAAATACCTGCTACCGTACTTTAGATTTTGTCAGGGAAGTGCACCATCCCAAAGCAGAAAATTAAGTGCGAGGATCTTTAAGACAAAAACATATGAGGCTAAAGAATGGGTGATACAACATATTTCAGTCGAATAAATAGTACAATACTACCAGAGAAGCGCCAAATAGAAGGCCCATGGCAGGGACTTAATAGGAAAGAAACATCTAAGGCGCTAATAGTTGTTCCGTGCTGCGAAGCATTATTTAACGAGTGTTTACGGCGAGGGGCTATTCCAAGTGCTTGGAGCGCGACAACACTGGTAGTTATTCCCAAGGGTAACGGAAATGAAGCCGAGCCAAAAACATGGAGGGGCATAACAATAAAGAGCAATGTTTAAAAGTTATCTTCGGGAATAATAGTAAAAAAGCTAGGTGCATTCTTATAGCACAGAGGAGCAATTCCTGAGACACAAGGTGGATCTATAAGGGGACGTCGGCGTACACGGACACCTTGCTGCTGCTGCTAGAAGAATTATTAACGGAAAAACTGTTCAAGTCTCGAAATCCTTTATGTTCAGCTTCGTGGATTTAAAAGCGACGCTTGAGATAGTTCCTAGACATAACATTTTTGAGAAACTAGCTAGAAAAGGGGACTCAGGAATCACTTTTAGCACTTATTAGTAATAGCTTTTGTTAAAGAACAAGCTTTATGTAGATAATGGGATTAGAATAGCAGTAATAGTAAAACAAACAATTGGAGTGGCCCCGGGGTGACGGGCATAGTCTCCTCATATTTCTTTCGATTCTGCTTGTCTGGTAATTGAGAAACTGATCGAGATAATGGGCAATAGTTTGAATGTACACAGACAGTATTGTTATTTGTACGACGACAAGAAGCCCGCATACACTATATTCAGACGCGGCAGCGGCGTTACTCAGGATCAAAGTGGAAACAACAGCTACTTACGGAATACAAATCGTTAGACAATAATGCGGATTGGGGAGCTGGGACTACTAGATAGATAGCCGTTTTTATCTTTAAAAGAGTCTTGGAAGTGTCAAATACTTGTAGAAACAGTCTAATTAGGGCGTTGGAGCAGAATCCCTTAATGACAGGTATGGTGGGGCTTAAGCAGAAATAAAGTGTTTAAAACGCAAATAAGGCAATACACAATAAAAATAAAAGAAAAGACCCAGAATGCACCCACGATAGCACCACCATTTGCAAAATATGTAAAAACAGCCTGTTTGGTCTTTTTAGAGTAATTAAAGTATGATGCCACCGCATCTTCTTTACTAGACACCACACTAAAGACATGAACATTAGCTGGAAATTTGCACAAAAACGACATCTTGCAGATCGTAGGCGGCCGAACGGTAATTTCGCCAGTAGATTTTTGCATTGGCAGTGATTATGTTCTGGTCAGAGAAGAATCAAATACGACCCGCTACTTAGTGCTTAAAGGAACTTAGGAGCACCCTACATTGATCAAGTCTGTTCGTTCAATCGGCCTCAAAGATTCTGTCTGACTCTTGTGGCACTAAACTGCTACCTGAGCTCCTCATGAAAAACTCGATCAATGGTTCGCAATGGTACATTAAATTTGGAACCCGCAGTATGAGGCGAAGTACAAGAATGCAAAATGCTTTTGCAGTTGCCTCACTGAGGTCCTCGAACACGAACCCCGCGCATCCTCCGCTCTGCTGTGTAGAAACCCTGTTCTGTTTGTTGACCCCTGCTGAGACAATAGTTCACCTATATACATATATACTCGTACACAGCTAAGCAATATTCTAATAATGGCTCAGACCGTGTTAGGCGCGGTCACTAATTAGAAAAATCATCTCCTACCTTGCTATCCTTGGCATAGTAGAGGCTGCGTGGCTTTAGTCGAAAATATCTCCTTTTCCATCGCTGAAAAAAAAAAGAGTACACGTGAGTAACTTTTGTATATATATTTGTGTATATATATATAAATATATATATATATATATATATATATATATAATATATATATATATATATATATATATATATATATATATATATATATATCTATATATATATATATATATATATATATATATATATATATATACTTATATATATATACATACATATATATATACATATATATATATATACCCACATATATCTAAGGCTAACAATATTCAGAATTGCAAATACACCACTTAGGTACACATAGTAGGCAAAGCACTACCCTTCTAGCTAATGGTTATTGCTGCAGCCATTGAGTTAATTGTATGATTGGGCACGCGGCGAAACGTTGAGCTCGTATACCGTGTGCTTGTTGTGGCGTGTTCTTGTACGGATTAACGATGTGCGCAAAGGCGGCCATCGATCCTGCTTACGGTTCTGTGGGAAGACGACGACGACGACAACGGGTGTACGACAACGGGTAACCTAGATCCCACTCATCCATGTGCTCCTCTTGCCGCCGCTACGAAAAGGCGGGCGAGTTAAGCGCAGTAGAGTGCCATTTTTCGGCGGAGCCTTTTTGCGCGATCGGTCTCCCTAAAGACGGCGGCCGGTCAAGATGAGACCACAACAACGAAGGAAACGGGCAGGCCAATCGTCTCCTACTACGATTATTACGAAGGGCAAAGATCGAGATCATGCCTGCTGGTTCCCGAGTAACGTTCGATGAATTGCGAGAGCAGTCTAACAGGGGCGAGTGCAGGGCACTGCGATAGGGGCAATGCCGGCCGGCCGGCGTGTCGGTCTGGCCTCAAGACCAACCAGCGTTGATGGGTAGAGAGTAGCGGCTCATTTTCTATTCCCCCGACAGACGGACATAGACGTCTCGATACAGACGAAACGGGGCAAGCCAAAACAACATAGGACAAGCCAAACCCGAACTCGTCCACGTCGTATGTTCGAGCAGCCCACAAAAACAAGCCATTAGTCAAGTTGCAAAATACAAATATAAAAAAAGTCAACGCACTAGTCTCTAGTAGCAGTAATCACTACTGTGGCCATGGCCATAACGCTGACACTAAACACCGGATCGTGTGCTACTTAACGCGTTGGGAACTGCTCTCCCATGAGTGTTCCACTATGTTTTTAGGGGGTCCTAAGATCTAACAGCCCACCGCCCAAAACAAGGTCTAACAGCCCACCGGCGAGGGCCAAATTAAGACGCTGTCCGGCTCAATCCTCGAAATCTTCTTAGGATAACCTCGAGCCTGCGCTGCTAACGGCGGTAAAAATCTGGTAAGTGCACGTGTGACATTTAAATTGCTGCTTCTATTGCTTGTACTGCGGATAGAGAAACAGCAAATGGCCTTCTATATATGGCAAAATAGCCTCAGCGCAATACCACTAGGCAAACGCCGGGCACAAACGCACTCGCAGCGTACGAACGCCGTTCATAGACGACACTGCTTATTTTGAGTCTGGTAAGCAAATATTTGCACCTGGCTTCTTGCACTAACAGTCAAACGGATCAATACACTGGACACTAGGCGTTCGGAGACACTGCAACTTCAACGCCGACTATAGCCGAACCGAAGCAAGAACAACACTAAACGTAGACAAACTAGGATGACCCGCACAACACGAACAACGCAACATGAGAAAACACTCTCACAACGACAAATATTGCTATGAATAAATGACGACTAGCTGTTTCAATACACCATTTCTGACAAAACCTAATCAGAAGAAGAAAATACTCACTCGAAACAAAGGAAACTATTGGCAGACAGGGTACAATGTTTACGGCCCACGGCAAGACCTCCCGTAACCCAGTTGAAACAGAGATGACAGCTGTCTTCCACAAAGAACAATTGTCGACTGCGACACCTCGATGACTCATCAGTCGAGCGGCGCTTATGCCATAACTTCAGCCGGTTATTGCACACATAATACCTGCGCATACAAATTGAGCTGATCAAGTCAGCTTTGCAACAACCCCACTGCAAATAGCCTTGGAAGTCAGGCCACTGCAATTAGCCGTAGAAGTCAGAAGCTGTCGCTCTATTGAACGTCAATTTAAAGTCTTCGGCAGGAATGCCTCCGACCGCACTAGACGGCTGCGTAACACCCGTAGCGGATACACTTAAATCGATGTTACTTAGACATGTTAATTTGTGACACTGCTCCACTATGAACTAGTGTTGTGACGCATATATTCAGTTTATTTAACTAGGCAGCATGTTTAGGCTGCTAGAACTAGCAAAGCTAAAATGGGGTCACGCTACTACTACCTAATTTGATAAACGGATTTGGCATCAATGTAGTCTAGCTTTAACAGAACAACCATTGTTGCGGTTACCACCATGCAAAAGAAAACAAATACGGTTCTGACCACTGCGGCTTTATTGGATCTCAGCAAGGCTTAACTAACATCCAGGGAAAGTGCGAATATTGGCACACAATACGGGAACTGTTACTCCCATCCTCGACTCTCGACGGCAGCCAACACAACAGGATCCAATTTGATGTATAGACGTACTTCGGCAGAGACCTCATAATGAGCTGCTTTCAAGCTCATACTCCGATTCCAGTTACAATTGCTCTACTAATACTACTACTGCTACTACTTGCTAGCCCCTTGGAAAATGACAAATGGCACATGATATTTGATGAATCGAGTCGGAAACGATTGCGGGGTGGGTGAGTGCCTACCTCAAACCCCACTACCATTGAGGTAGGTGCAGCGAGGAAAGAGATAGCGCGAGGTATATATGGCAACACTGAAGCAACGGCGCCCAACGTTGCCCCAGGGCTCACAAATGGCCGGTTTGTCATCATCGGCGGTGTGCCGACTTTGTCCGCCCATAACTGTATTCCTGGCAATCAACTTGCCAATCGAAATACGGTCGCAGCAATGCAAACATTGCTGCGACACTGCAATAGATACTGCTGCTCGGCGACAATCTGCAATCAACAGGGCGATTCGCGAGGGGAAATAGCTCGGATAGGGGCGCAGGGCAGGAATCGGGGCCGACGTCAACTGGTGCTGCACAAAGTGACAAGGTATTCTGCGGCCAATTCTGTATGCATGACTACTACTGCTGTTGCAGGATGTTGCCGTGCTTCGCCCTGCATTTGTACGGAAACGTCCTGTTTGGGCGTGCGGAAACCGCCGCCATTGGTGGCGTCAGCCGTAGCAACGGCCGCGCGCAAATTCTCGATGGAACTGGGACGCCAACTTCCGAAACGCTCCCGGCACCGACTGCTCGCGCCACTCGACCGAGGTCTAGAAATTAAAACATTTTTAAGGAGGTTGTTTTTAATTGTAGACTATCCTCCGTCCCCTACGGGCTTGGCACTTAACCTGAGGTATATCTTCAATGCACCGAGGGCCGGACATGTTAAGATATCTAGGGTTTCCCCAACAGTCCTTGTGGCAGCATGGCCGCTGACTCTCAGCGGTATGGTTTATCATCTATTCTCAATGAGCATCGCTCAAAGAAAATTCGACCAACAACAGGGATCGAACCGGCGACACCCCGGTAGATGACAACCATGACTAGCGCACTAGTCCCCTAGACCACGCCGCCACACACTCGACCGAGGTCACACGTATCAAGCAGCAGAGGCTGCTGCTGCTGTAAATGGGACGACCGACAACCTCACAACCGTCAGGCGAAAAACTGCCTGGCAATGCTTCGCAATTCGGGTTAGGATTACTTCAATCCCGCAAACCGCAGACTACCGCAGCCAAGGTGAAACAACCTCAGATAAAGGCGAAACCGAGTCAGCAGGTTCCGTGCTAGGACCTACGCTATGGAACTTAGCGTACGACGGAGTGCTAGAGATGAGCAGGTCTCGAGGTGTTGAGTTCGTCGCCTATGCCGACGACCTGGCAATCTTAGTCACCGCAAGGGATGCGGAGCTGTTGGAGGACTGAAAAAATGACGCCTTAGATGGGGTTAGCCGGTGGATGAAGTCGCACCACCTAATGCTAGCACCGGAAAAGAGCGAGGCGGTTTTGCTTATTGGTAGAAAGCACTGCCGGGAGATGGATATCCGTGTGGACGGTCACATGATCCAGATACACAAGCAGGTCAAATACCTGGGTGTTATGCTCGACAGAAGCTCAAGCTGTACAGCCCTCATTGATTATGCAACGGCCAAAACGCGTCAGGTTGCAAGCAAGCTCGCCAGGCTAATGCCAAAAACAAAGGGGCCCTCGGAGAAAAAGCGCCGTCTTCTAGCATCAGTCGCTGATTCAATTCTGCTCTATGGGTCAGCAGTGTGGGGACCAGCTGCACTGAAGACCAAGAAGAATAAGAAAAAGCTAAGGAAGGCGCAGAGAACCATGCTGGCCATCAGGGTCGCCAGAGCGTACAGAACGGTGTCTACAGATGCTGTGCTGGTAATTTCCCGCATGATACCTTGGCTAAAACGGATAGAGGAGAATATCCTCTTATACCGGGTCCAGACACTTAGAAAAGACGATGCAAGAATAAAGACTCTGGAAAGCTGGGAGGCTGAGTGGACTGGGGCTAAACGAGATGCACCAGGATCGTGGACGAGATCAATAATCCCAGATCTCATCAAATGGTACCGATGCGAGTACGCGAAGACTGAGGTAGACATATGTGTCTTGTGCGATGCCGGCCAGACCGACGACGTGGATCACACGCTTTTTGCATGCAGAGCTCTTGAGATCACGAGACAGACAACCCGCTCACGACTAGACGTGCAGTGCAATACAACGAGAGACCTACTCTCAGGGATGCTCAGCTCAAAAAAAAGCTTGGAGGCGGGCTCGGATTTTGTGGAGACTGTTATGAGAGCGAAGATTGGGCTGACGGAAGAGAGGCGGCAACGCATGGAGCGCCGCCAGGCCGAAGATTGAGAGCCAGACTAGCGGCTCCCTACATGCACTGAAGTAATACCACAAGTGTCCCGGTCATGTAGGTTAGGGGGTCACCAGGTTTTTAGTGGGTTTGAGAGTCCCACACTACCCAGACCAAAGGGTGTGCGTTATGCATTTTTGTTCCTGGCCCCTGTAAAAAAAAGAATTCCTAAATTGTAATAAAAAATAAAAAAAACGTTTATTTAAATTATTACTAGTATATCCTCGACTGAACCCATCTAGTTATCTGGCGGTTCTAAGAATACGGAGAATGTATTATTATTTTTGTTGATATCTTTCTTCGTTCGTGCGACGATTGGCTCATGCTATGCCTAAGATACAAATAGGCGTTGCCGCCCATCGTGTTCGACGCAAGATGGCAAGAAAGCAATGTCGTGTGCCATTGGCGACGCAGACCAATTAATGACACGGATACTTCGGCCCACACCTGTGTAAGTTGAGCGGGCATAAGTTCACCCTCGTCTTGCCGCAAGCGCATACTTGTAGTCTAGACATGTAGGTAGGTAGAAGCAGGCAGGCAGCGAATCAGCCGGCAATTAAGCTAAGATGAATGTCAAGTGCAGTACACGCTCAGTCCAAGTCAGCGCAAAACCTGGTGGACCGCCACATCAGACCCGTCCGACACACCAGACCTGCCCCCTAAAATAGTGCCCTTCTCCTAGAGGCTAGAGGTTAGCTAACTTCACTCAGACCAGCTCCGAACTCAGCTCCCCTCAGCAGCTAAGCGGCTTCCGACGAGCCTCGCGACTTCGCTACAGCAGCAGCAGCAAAGTACACTGACTACTACTACTACGACAACTGGCTGGTCTGTCGCTCGGCCGGAAACGGACAAAAATAAATTGCGATATTTCGCTGAAACGCTGGTTTGCTAACGCCTCCACCATCGTGGCCGCAGGCCGTAGGCACTCAGTCGGTCGGTCGGTCGAGCCTCGCTCTTCGTAAGGACGAGCCAGAGAACGTCGGGACAAGCATCTAACATTGGCCAGGTCTCTCCATCTGTTACAGCAAGCAGGAACAGGAGCCAATTTGCTCTGCTGACACCTCGCCCGGCTGGCTCCCTTCGACTACGACAACGACGACGACGACGAATAGAACAAATGTGAACCCACCCAGTGGGCGCCGAAACATCCGGGCTACTTGTGAGTGTGAGTGTGCGCGCGCTGAAAAACACCATCATATATCTAGGGCCGTTGCAAAACTCATTTCATATCTCATATCCTTAACGCGGCGGCGATGGTGAGACAAGCCCTGAAAACTCGGCTCAGGCATCAAATATACGGGCCGACGCAGAGATCTCGGACTCCGTACCCTGACGACAAACGAGAGAGAGAGACAGCGCACGTAGAGAGGAGAACAAGCGCTAAGCCCTCGTGCGTTCCGCACGTCTTTCCCGAGCTATAGCACACCTTCAACAAGCTTGATAACAAGAAAGCCGGCCGAACAACGCAAATTTCGGATGTAAAAGAGCAAAACAACAAGATTTTCTAAACCGCTCGTACCATGGTACCTAGGCAATCAGCACATATCACCATGCGGTTGTAAAGGTTCCAGTACCCAAACGTTCCCGTGTACCTTAGTCAAATAATCCTTATTATTATTATTATTGTTATTACCGTCAGAAAGCGATCACAGTCTGAATTGAATGTCCGACTCGCTCACACTTGACAGCAGAACAGCGAAAGGAAGTACGGCGGCCATCGCATAGTTTGATCTGGTCTTTTCCTGTGACCGAATGACGTCAGCCCGAACTACTTTAGAGGCACGTCTCCAGCCGCATATATATATATATATATATATAAATATAAAAATATATATACGATTTCCTAAACTTATATACACGGCTGCACAAATACCCAAACGTATATACACGTACAGCCACCGATTCAGGGGCGAACGCTGGATCGAGTAGATCCAATCAGATACTGCATAAGGGTAGGCGATACCCCGACTGCCCGCCTGCCAGACAGCGTGTTTGCGTGCAGTAGTAGACTTGAGCCGCCTCCGTTTGCGTAACCGAGGGCGTTTTCCCGTTGCTCCACATTCATGTAGATGTACAGAGAAAAGATGAGGCCAAAACAAAGAAGATGAGGGGCGGAGGAGGAGACCAGGAGCTTGGGAGAACGAAGAAGAGAAGATCAGGCAAACGATTCGATCTGTTCGCTCTCAAAAATCTCCTCCTCGCCACCTCGACTGGCCTCGTTGTAACTGATGACTGATTGATACATCTCGAATTGTCTATCCACCCAGCTGCCCGTCTGTTTGTGTGTGTCTACCTGCCTCCTCGACCTCGATCGCCATCACTATCATTCTGTTACTTATCTTCGATCTTCTCCATAATAATAATAATAATAATAATAATAGCTGTTGCCGATCGACCCAATCGAACCTCTCGTACCTACAAGTTAAACCGCAGCACCCATCGATAAGCTTTGATAAGCCACTTTCAAATTACGCTACCGTCGCCTGTGCAAGGGCGGCATTGGGGCCGACAGTAGCAGCACCAGAAACTAGCAGCAGCAGTAGTAGAGGCAGAAAAAAATCTCACGCAGCACCTCTGATGCCCTTCTGCCGCGCTCGATGTCGAGTTCGCTTCGAGATTTCTGCTTTCATCTGCGAGGTTCTTCAACCTACACGAACTTACCTGCTCTCCTATTTTGCTCATCGTCATCAGACGCGGAGGAGGAGTAGGAGGCAAAAAATTAGGAAAAAGATCTTCCTGTCTTCCTGTTTCCTCTTCTGTTCCTTTCATGCTTTTGATTAATCTAGCTCATCATTCTGCACTTCTCCATGCCTCGCCCCTGCCCGCTCTATCTTTCCCTTGCTCTCATTCAGTCACTTGCTTCATCATGATCACTATAACCATCACATCATCATCATCATCACCAGTGTCATCGGCAGCAGCAATATCATCGTCAACATTATCTACCTTGTTCCCTTACTTAGGTAGATTTCATGTCTTGTATTGATACGCTAGTCCCTACCCTCTCATCGCTCTCACCTTCTCTTCCCTCTAACTTCCTTTGCCTATATCGTGCGTCTCTCTCTCTCTCTCTCTTTCTATGCATGTCGAGTTCCTTCTAGGCTTCAGCTTCGAACCTCGTGCCGCTTCACGTGCCGTCTCATCCTACTTTCAAAGGAGCAATCTTGTGGTTTGAACGAATACTCGGTCATGCCCGCACGGGAGGCCTGCCACTGCCGTGCACTGCCGAGCGCCCGTCGCCTCCTACCGCCACCGCCTTGAGGACTGCTGGAAATGAAGACTCGGCCGTTCCACAGCTGAGACGTAGGGGTAGATACTGGTGTTGGAATGGTCGAGTGGTTGATAGCCGCCGGAAAACGCAGAAAGCAGTGAGGACGAAGAGGATGAGGACTTCCAGGAGGGTTCACCAGTTCCTCGCAAAAGTGATTGCTGCCACATTCGAAGTCGACGTAAAGGAAATAGAACGCCTCCGAACATCCCGGCCGGCTGCGGCAGCAGCAGCAGCAATTTAGCCAGGAGAAAAATGCCGTTAGTCATACAGACTTGCGCGCTCGGTCGTCGCCGTCTAAAAACCACGACTGCGTTTCTCAAATGGGCGGGATCACATGGGTTAGGGACCGATGGGGCGGCACGGGAAAAGCATGCCATCCGTCCGCTGGTCCTGCAAACGAATCAGCCCGACCCCCTCCGGAATGCGTATTTCTGATAGCGTCGCCGCCACCCCCGCCAATACCAAGACAGCCGTTGCCAGAGGTGCAGCACTCCGTGAGCCTCGAGCGACAGCACCACGACAGCCGCGATCATCATAGCTGTTCGGGAACATACACCTACCGATACCGAGATCACTGACGCTAACCCCTCGGTCCCGCGCGTGCGGCCGCGTGTGTTTGCCCACTCCACACGCTGCGAGAAGGCACTCTGGCCAGAAAGAGCCCACTTGAGGCAAAGTACGGACTTGTACGGGCGGCAAGAACACGAGAAGCGTCGGCCTGTAGCTTATCAGAGCGGCAACGAGCACGACTTGGCTTCGTCATGCCTGCTCTCATTGCTGATTCAGACATGAGAGATAGACGATGCCTGCGGGCAGCTGAGCGCGAAGTCGCCTGTCTAATTGGCGCAAAATTAGGGAAATCGTTTTCATTAAAGTCTAAGTCTACGTTTCAGTAGCTCACTCCCAGAGACGGAAAGTCTGTTGACTGTTGTTCGCACCTTGCGGGCTACGCATAGTCCTGGTGCAGGCGGCTCAGGAAAAAAGCCCACACAGAGCTCAACTAAAGCGCATACAGTATAAAAGTATGCAGCCAGTAGCCCAGTAGCCCCATACGTGTTGGTTGTCTGACTACGGAATCCCAGCACAATGTGTATGCCAACTGTCGTCCCCCTTAATAGTTCTGCTGTATAATAGCCACCACTATATTATTACTTTGGCAAGCTCTGAAAGAAGCGAAGTCAAGTACATTTATACATACATACGTTACATCTTACTATAAAATCAACGACATGGTGTGTGCATAATATACTGCGAACTCGTACAAATGCACATGATATAAACCACAGTAAACCTGTTTTCTAATCAACAAGCAATCGATTTTTGTCGTTGTTGGGATGTCAAACATCTACGGCACTAGTCTAGCAGGAAGCGTCGAGGTGCCAGAGCACATCACAAGCCCTTCTTTATGTTCTTATTCCTAATACAAACTTTCAAATGTATGCAAATAATATCAGCATTGATGACGGTCCCAAACGAGCATTTCGCCTCCACCAGCAAGTGCAAAACTGTTCATACTGAAGCCGACATCGCCGCCATTGTGGCGTTGTCATTGTGAAGAAGTCACCATCATCGACATACGCGAAGGACGCCCCAAAAGACTCGAGAAGCAAAACCAGGCAAGTGGTTCAAGCGCTTATCAGGTCAATTGATAACTACTTCTAGTACTTTGTATTCTTCCTCACTTTATTCTGCTGCTGACACGGCACCATGTGCAGCTGGTACCGTACCATATTCGAGCTGTTGATGCTCGTGAACTAGAAGTCATCTAATGTAATTTCGACCAGGACGGTTTCGTCTGTAATTAAGCGAAGAATCATTATGTGTAGTTTCCTGCTTGTTGTTTGACTGAACGGTAGAAGAAGGAAGGACGGTGATGACAGGCAATCAACCGAAAGCTGGTAGCACAGGGGTTGCTGGTAGCACGTTAAACAACAATATTTTTGCCAAGCACTCCAAAGGTAAGACAAGCTGACTACCGTTGAACGCAAACGTTAACAAAACGCCGCAACGCTAGCAAACAATAACCGCCATGTTAGTCATAACAAGATGAGAACAACAGTAATAACGTAGTTATCAACACAAGCCGAGGACTTGATTAGAGACTACTGGCGCCGTAATAGGTTACGTGGCAGTAACTAGGTTCACATTAGAAGCAAGAGTAGCCACCTTTAAAATCAGACTCGTGCAAAACACAAGGAAAGCAAAAATACAATAGACAATGAGACATCTTTAAGTACTGAGAACCCGGACAAGAACCCTAAACATAAATGAGTTGAAAGATGTAAAATAGGCCCTACAAATCAAACCCTAGTGTTTCTGATTGTGATCGCACTCCAGCAGCAATTACGAATCTACAAAAGTCCTACTAATAATAACATACATAGCAAACAGAAACGAATACATCACTTGACCATTTCGAGCGATAATGAGCCGCACCACAGCCGTACCACAGAATACTAGTCCAGGCAATACTTGAGCAACGGTTCTTTTGCCATTAAGAAGTTAACGTCTATGATCGCCAACGCCTTTCATCAGCATAGTTGGCAACTGATATATATATATATATATATATATATATATATACTGTATTACCATCATGAATCTTATATATATATATATATACATGTTTCTGCTCTTCTTAGACTGTGTTCGAGCTGTGACAGGGTATCTGCCTGCAGAGGGCGTCGACGCCAAGCAAGCCGACACGGTTCGCATGTGATCTGTCGAGTGTACTTGAGAACACAGCGCCTTGCCCGCGGGCCTGGGCTCCGGTCGACGATGCAATCACTGAGGCCTTTCCGATCTCTTTCTCTCTATCTCTCCTTTTGTCTTTCCTTTGCAGACGCGCGGGCGGTTTCTGTCTGCCTCGATATGATCTTTTTCCCGCTCACCCGCCGTGGCCCGCCCCAGACCACCAGTTCGGGAATAGTCGGTCTGGTCCCTACGCTTCACTGCTTCGCGCTCCGTTAGGTCAATAGAGCCGGTCGTAGCCACAACAGCCATGTCGTCTTTTTCCTATCCAGCCATGTATATATATATATATATATATATATATATATATATATATACACTTAACAGCTTAGTACACAGAGAAACCTCAAATAATAATTATCTAACATCGAAGCACTTATTCACGGAGCACAATAACACTAGCTTTTGCCTAACTTAAATAATAACCAATTCGACAGACAGCCGCCATCCTTGCTCTCATCGGAAATGCGCCCGAGACCCGTGAAATGTCGTCTTTCGAAACCTGAAGTGTAGAAGAATTCTCTAAAATCTGCACGTGCCTCGTTTTTCACCATCACTCTTCACTTAACAATGATTCGCCATTCCATATTTCTTCTCTCTATTTAAATATACGATATACTCTCGTTCGCTGTATATGTTTTCTGTTCCTCGCATGCATTCTGTACCACGTTTGAGATGAAAGTAGCTCTGCAAAAGCGCCACGGGCTAATGATCGCAACAAAACTACTCCGATCCGAGTCGACAGAAATAAGCCTAAACAGCCAAAAATGCCTTGCCTGTTTGGCTGTTTGTCAAAACAACTCTGTAGTACCTATGCGACGACAGGTGGCTATCAGCAGCTGGCCTTCTCTAGCTTGGTGTGGAACAGGAATAGTACAAAGCAAAGCACACGGGTTCTGCTTTGAGCCGTAAATAGATGGCGGCTGTACGACGCACGGCATTTACCCAAATGCGACGACGGCGCACGTCGCATTGTTGAATCTAACAACTAGTAGTTCACTTGAAGGCGAGCACGAGGTGACAGCACAGGGATTTGCGAATATGAGACGCACGCGCACACACTTCAAACCTACCGAAGGAATCTCGCAGCACTGGGATCAGGGAGCAAGAACGCCTCTGGGTCTAGCTCGCCTATGAAATGAAACGTAGATAGGTGATATTGGCATACAAAAATTACTTTTCCAAATGTAACGGCTGATAGAACAACCATTAATTAATATTTATTATAGAGTCTTTAACAACTGCGCCGCTCTATCACTGAACAAATGCACCCCCGCCACCCTCCCCCTTTGTCGCGCATAGTTGACGATCGGAATATGTTTAAATACAAAGAACGCAGCCGAAAGACAGGAGGAAGAAAATCTCATCCTCATTTCGTACAGTCATAGCCCCTGCCTGGCATCTTCGTCGGTATATGCATAATGACATCGGTTGTTCTACATCTCTTGCTAATCAAAGAACACCTTGGATACAGCCCGACGATTCACTGTGTAGACAAGCCAGCCAACGCAAAGACAGAATGGACACATTTCTCTCGAATAGTCGGCCGTAATTGTCGACACTAGGACAATGCCACGCGCTCACATTTCTTCCTGTCTCTTCCCCTAGCCCATTCGGTTTTCAGCCAAAATTAAGGAAATCTAGAACAAAATCCAGAAGAAGAACCAGTAGCAAGCGCGATATGATTTTCGGCGGATGAGGCACGCGTCACTCTGCAGCCCGTGCTGACTGTCACGGCAGCATTGCGCGTTCCTAGCCAGAGTGCTGCAGAAGGTTGAGAAACGAGCGTATGTTTGTATGTTTGTATTGCCTATTCGGTCAAAAAAATTTCGTTTACGCTGCTTTACGCGATCATTTGGCCCGTTGGCTCTCCGAGTTTTTTTTACTGTACACCGCATGTCCAACTGTCCTTGAACAGCCAGCCATCTATCAAACCATCTTTAACCATTAACTATAGCTAATCAAGTAACCTGTACTTTCGTTGATCCTGGCACTGCTCTACCAGAACGACAATGTGCATTTTTAAAGCTGTCGGCAAACTCGTCGTTTTTTTATGATAACTTGAATTATGCTTACACAACCACTCGGATTGGACCATCATCATCTTCATCATTATTGTCGCAGAAGCAGCAGCAGCAACAACAACGATAATAACAACGACAACAACGGCAACAACGACAACAACAACAACAACAACGACGACAGCCAACAGCTGTGACCACCACAATGAGAGATGGTCACGGTGGCAAGTGAAATTTCGAAACGATCTCTCCCACACTTCTGCCCACGTGCTCATTCATCTTTGTTCGTTCGAGTTGTTTTCGGACTCAGCTCGAGAGAGTTTATCTATAAGCCTTATCGTGCAACTGGGCAGGTCGGATTCTCCCGCCGGGTCGGCGCGTACGTCGCGCGGCCAGACGAAGGCGGCAGTTGGAAGGGAAAACGGGGGGAAGTTTTTGCCGTCGTCTGCTGCTGCTGCTGCCGCCGCTAACGTTGGCGTCCATCTGCAAGATGGCAGACCAACTAGCCATCGTGTAAGTGAGGCCGCCGTGTCGCTTGTCGTCGTTGGATTTATGGATTTTTGAGGCGGGCAATTTGAAAAATGAACGAGCCCTTCACCGATTCGCGTTGCGTTCGTTCGTTGGGACCGCAAAGGCGAAACGAGAGCGTAATAACAAACGTCGGTAAGGTAGGGCAACGACGGGTTCGTGCAAAAGGCAATTTTTCTTCTTTTCCCTGCACTTTGCGTGCCTGTTGGAAGAGAAGCACAAGAGAAAGGAATATATATATATATATATATATATATAGAGAGAGAGAGAGAGAGCGAAGAGAGGGAGATGACAAGGAAGGAGAGGAGGAAAAGTGGGACCGCAAAATGGGTTACTAGCTAGGAGAAAGTACATTATCGAGCCGTATACATACATAGATAGATAGATAGATATGAGCTGCTCAAGCGACACAAGATTGACCGCCCCTCTCAAGCATATAATGAATGGGTAACGTGGTCAGGAAGACACGACGTGGCCCCCTCTTCAGGCCAAACATGCTGCGCTGGGGGTGTGGTGCACAGGACGATCGTTCGGCCACCCGCCCACAAGCTACCGGTGCAACAATGACGCCTAATCTGGTTTAAAACTTTGGCGATCGGCTTCTCACTTGAAGAACGATCGGCTAAATAGATTGTATTCAAACAATGCCGCCGTCCGTCGTCGGCGTCGTCAGCTTTGTCATCACGACGTCGCCGTCATGCCAAAATGCCGCTAATGACATGCGACAAGCAAATCCCTAGATAAGTCCACGCATTTCCAGGGAATAAAGGCGGCTAGAAAACCCGTTACCGACCTCTCGAGTTAATCGAGCAACCTCCGAGCGATCAATAATAGCGCGGTCTGGCGCCGCGATTTCACGGCTCACTAGGTGCAACACTGAACTCACGCCTAAATAGCATTCCTGAAAAACAACACCGAACGTTCATGCTGAAACCTCATATGTATGTCACTGTCCTTGTTGTTGTTGTTGTAGAAAAACGAGTGCACGATTCAATCGAAATTAACTGGCGTATCCCAGTGAAAGGAGTATGTTTACGCTGCCTCACACGATAATTTGGCCCGTCGTCTCTCCGAACCCAAAAGTTCCCCGCTGTGCAACACCAATTCGCACTGGCCTTGAATATGCATCTATCAAGCCATCGGTGACAGTTAACCATAATCACGTAGTCTGTATTTATGCTCTACCAAAGCGATATGCATTTTCAAAGCTCTTAACGAATTGGTTTTAACTAATGGTAACCACAATTATGCTCACGCAACGAGTCAGACTAGATCATCATCCTCGTCATCATTATTGCAGCTAAAATGACGACCGACAACAACTGTTACTATGTCTGCCACGGTCGTTTCAATGGCAACAACAACACCCAACAACAACAACAACAACACCCAGCAGCGGTAACACGGTGCTAAGATGAAAAAAGAAGACAACAAAATCATATGTATTGAATGTTCCAGTGATGTGAACGCGGGCTTTCAGCCTTACGAACTATACTACTATAATGTTGTAATACACATAAGATTTTGTAAATAAAACGCACTTAAAAAAAGCTCTGACTATTATTACAATGCAAGATAGCCACAATGGTACGTGGAATTTCGAAACGAGTTGAAATACACCTACTAAACCTGGATAGCACCCGCTCAATTGCTCCAATATGGGTTTCCGTGTGTGGCCTCCAGACCTCGCAGAAAAAGCTTTTTACTTCGTTAAGTAAATATTTATATATATATATATATATATATATATATATATATATTAACAGTTACAGTTTTATTTGTTTATATGCAAGAGCTATATAAAATATAGGTTGTTTCACTATAAAGCGTTGAGAAATTGTGTTGCTTATCAGGGTCGATAACTTATGTGCGTGCGCAGTATGCTGGTCCGTTCGTTGTTGCTGCTGCGGTTCTTGTCGCGAACCTTTGTTGTTGTTGTTCCCTCTAAGTGGAGCCCTTTGCCGGTTACGCTCTTCCAGAAGTCAGTTGGGCAGGCACCACCTTTGGCAGTTGTTTTCTCCTATTCCCGTGTGTCCTGCGGCATAAGCTTCACCAGTCCCCGCAAACTTCACTCCACGCAGTATTTTGTGGACAGCAGCCGCTGTCGTCACCGCTCGTATAGAGATGACACCGTACAGGTCATACAGCAGGGACGCACGTTGAGCAATCCTGCAGTGTGTTCCCGTTTACTCATTGGCTTATCACTTGTTTTACTATCGTTCACTTCTAAGTCAACGCGCCGGTACTGCCTTTCCCGCTACATCGTAATATTATATATGCATGCAGGGCATGCAGTCGCGGCAGTTAAAACGTTCAGCAGCGTGACGTACGAATGCCATGCAGAATGTAAATCGCTGATTGAGCAGACCCCCGTGTACGGAGGTCACGTCGACCTTCAAAGCTCATCCGTATGAGTTAACGCAAGTGGGTTCAAACTTAGCTCTTTCGGAGAGTTGCTGCCCTCCTTCCGGCAGTATGAGCCTTCTTGATCGGAGTTCAACGAAGGCAAAGTGAGATATGTAGAAAGCGGTAATGAGAGCCCATATACAACTTCATCCCATCATCCCCGCATGCTCACCACTACATGGCGGACTATTTTATCCCGCCATGTAGTGGTGAGCATGCGGGATTAAACTCTCCGCCGTGTCGTTCGTTCATGGCGCAACGGTCAAACTTGAGTAGCGCCTTTAGTTCAGCTGGCTGTGGCAGCACTGTTTTGCTATCCACGAGACTCCGAATAGCAAAACATTCTGTACCCACTATATGTTAACATAGCCTTGCTATATAAACTCGTCGGCTCAAGACGGGTCCAGGGAATATATATATATATATATATATATATATATATATGTATATATAAACCCACTGCCTGCTTATCTACAAATCGCTTCCCAATCGATTCTAAAAAAATTGGGTTCTTTCCAATTCGGTCAGGTATCGTATAGCATCCCCGGTAAAAGACATTCGACTTGCAGACGCGAAATGAATGTTAATATTTCGACTCTCGTTTCCGTCAAGTAACTAACGGTATTGACACCGATGTGATGCGTTCTATTACTTCTACGGTTACACGTGCTAGTACCAATATTATGATCGCAAGCTGAGCCACGAACTACTTGGGACAAGGAGCACAACAAATTACCTAATACTGCAGATTGTTTTTATATATATTTACACAATTTATAGTCAAGCAGTTCACAGTCATGTAAAAAAAGAAGTCCAATCTTCTCGTTCCTCAGGCACAGGCTTGCATTCCCTGCACACCGCAACACAACAAGCTGTCGTCACCTGCGAAGTTGCGGTGCTGGATGAGGCTGCAGGCCACCCCCGCGAAACAACAGTTCTCTATCTATTCGAACTTAGGCAGGCAACATCGAGAACGGCATACAGCCTATGTACACTAGCGGAGCCCCAAGTGTAGCATCCGCTCGGGGCCATGTATGTATATATATATATATATATATATATATATATATAATGTCTCTAAGTTAGAATAACGTGCAACCCCCTAGAGATGTCGCAGTGAGGCGTAACGTTGTGGCGTACAAGAAAGAAAATCAAGGAGTCGCGAACGAGCTTGCGAGTTGGACGGCTCTCATACGGGGACAGACAGAAAGAGCAGACTGAGCTGAGACAGTTCCTCGGGTGGCTGGTCGGCCATTCGGCCCCTTTCTAAGAGTAAAGAAGGAAGGAACCGCCAGCGTTTCCGATTTGGGGTTGTCCTTATAACCACCGCCGCCGCTTGGAGTGAAGCCAACACGCGTCGACCAACAAAACAACAACCGTTCTTAGTTGCTTAAACTACAGCAGCTTCTCCTATAAACAAGACTTTTCACTCTCTTGTTGGATCCGGAGCTTCAACATATATATATATATATATATATATATATATATATATATATATATATGTATATGCATATACATATATATATATATATATATTATATTAACAGACTGTGATACCTTAAATACACAACGAATTTCTTCTCTGTTAGGCAACGGGTTAGCTTTTTGCCCTCGTTGTTTCCTTTTATAGGGTTGAAATGAAAAATATACAGCTCCAACTACATGCTCGAAAGCATATAGTTGGAGCTGTTTTTATTTAGCTCCTATAGCAGCATTCCGTTGCGAGACGCAGCGTGATTCCTGACCGGCCCAAAATATGTACGTGTATACGCCAAGAAGCAGGTGGGCTTTAATCAAGCGAAAATTTGCTTTTGAAGTGTGGTTGCGATGGGCGATTTCATTCGCTCCACCATAATGTCTTCCCCTTTCGCCTGCCTATGCCTCAACAAGATTTCATTACTCACTCACATGCCGACACTGTCAAAAGCAGGGCATATTTTGTCTTGGCTGACAAATGTAATCAGACAAGCTAAGCACATTTGACTCAACTGCGTTCGACTGCTGCTGCTGATGCTGATGCTGCTCCTGCTGCTTCTGAGACGTTTTAACCTCACACGAGAAAAGCTTCCAACGGCGTTCATTTAGCTGCAGCTGCGCACCTCGATGAGCCACGATGAGGCGGCGCCAGGCCGTCTTCTCATGTTGAGGTCTGTCGGGCCAGCCACCATTATGAAGAGGTTCGTTTGAAAAGCATCGCCACGCTACCAAAGAGACCCTTTGGCGCTCTCTCTTAGCTATTTCTATTTATCTACCTATCGATCTCGTCGTAGCTAGATCCACAGAATGGCCCGAGAGAATAAGAAGAAGAAAAAGCAGGCAAGCAGGCAGGCAGCGGGCAGCACACGAGAAAAAGAACAGACGCCATCGCAGCGACCGACGGCCAAACAAACGCCGCCGAAAGTACGACCCAGTATGATCTACCATAACGTCGTAGTAACCATTATCCGATCTGTGTCAAATAATCGATAGCCGAGGACACTCGGGCGACCAGCGGTGGGTAAGATCAGCATTCAAAACGTGGCGCCGAAACCACGTCTTGCCCGAGACGGCCAACTCAGCCACCACGCCACCGAATTCTGTACTAATCGTTTTACTGGGCCGAGGCAGTGCGTGGCTATTTACAACGCATGTCGGCGAACGTACGACGCGATGAATAGCTATAAATAGCGACGCGTTTGCTTTCGGCTTGTTTGCGGTCAACGTGGCATCATTCTCAACGACCCGCTCTGACGCTCGAATTTAAGCACGTTCTCCAGTCTGTACGCACGACATCTAATGGATTCTCTTTTTCTCCACTTAGCTCATTAATAGCCTAAAATGCTAGCTCGCATGAATAAAACGCATGGCTTGCGGCGTACCCCGGGTGTATAGCGATTGCACACCAATTTGTTTGTACTCAACAGCAATAAAAAACACAGAGCAAAACATGATTGTCAGCGCACCGATTTAATGAGACAGCCGAAGAGGCCCTGCGCCACGCTAAATATGAATAGAATGGATCACTATTCAATGAACCTGCTAACTGGGAAAAATACAGGCCTATATATATATATATATATATATATATATATATATATATATATATATATGTGAGCTACTTTAATTAGTATTAGACATCTTCATCGAATTATGCCATGCCTAATTTTGCACGTACTCAAAGCCCTAACGATGGGATTTTGGTCTTGGACTGCTGGCGATACTGCCCTCCTCGATACAGTCGCAGCTGGTTCGCAAGCAGCCCGAAAACACGAATGTATGCACACACAAAGCCTGCAAACGGCTCATTGAAGCAGCACATCATCCATCTATTGTCGGTCATATCGCATTCACGTGCGCCACGCGGCCCAAACAATGAGCCACAATTGCGCACGACGATGGCGCTCGGCCAGCGGGGGGAGGGGGAGGGAGGTACATCATCGGAATACGACGAGAAATTGCGTTCGCATTTGCGACCTATCCCCCCCCCCCCGTTTCGCCTCCGTATTTCCGGGCGGCCTTCCTCTCTTCCCCTAGCTAGCTACCTCTCTCTCTCTCTCTCTCTTGTCCTTCAGCTTGCCCCGTCAGCACAGCTTTTGGTTTCAGCCATCAACATCCAATTTGGACGAGACGGACAGGTTCATAAAAACGCGCCCCGCTACGCGCGGCACTCGTTTCCGCCGTCCTCCATCCAGCCGTTCGAAACGTGCGGCACGTTTAGGACGTGTTGGGCGTGCCGCCGCCGACGACAACAACAACAACAACAACAAGAAAACAAGAACAACAATAACAATACCAGCCGCGCTAAACCTCTCTGTCTTCCTTTCATTCTTTGTTGTTGTTCTTCTCTCTCTCTGGCGCGTTCTCTCTCTCTCTCTTTGCTCCTGCGCCCACTGTCAGCCTTTTCAGAGCTTGACGTATTTGACACTAGCGGCTGCTGTGTAGACGACAAGCCAGTCTGCATCGATCCGCCAGCCAGACAGAATTTAGCGACGCCACGGCTTCCCAGTCACACTGCCGCACAGAGGGCCCGGGAGAAACAAAACGGTGCTTGGCTGTATTTATGTATGTCTGTATATTTGTATGTGTATGTGTGTGTATGTATGTACGTCCACCTCTATCTCCCCTACGCACTGTCAACAAAAACAATACCACAAAGTGAGCAAACGCACAACAGCAGCAGCTCAACTGAAAACGAAACAGTTAGATGGATAGGAAGAAAGAATGTCGAACCTCTCTATTCTAGCCATCGCCACCGCACACGTTTTGCAACAAGCGAGATATTGCAATTTCGAAATTGACATAAAACGATATCTACTTAGCAGGTGCTTCACCCTAATACCTAGCTCGTT
The DNA here is from genome assembly GCA_003439945.1 of Dermanyssus gallinae. NCBI lineage: Eukaryota > Metazoa > Arthropoda > Arachnida > Mesostigmata > Dermanyssidae > Dermanyssus > Dermanyssus gallinae. Next base: position 131,391 of record QVRM01003032.1, on the reverse strand, counting down.
CGGCACAGAATCGATACCGATAGTGAACATGACAATCGCATGCCTTTGTTGCACGCTATTGCGCCGCCGATCATTTTGAAAGGCTTTAGTCGTTTCGCACATAACTTTTCGGCGATTTAAAGTAATATCTGACAGCAAACCTAAACACACACTAGGCTGCACAAGTACGTAACGTACCCATATGAAACGAATTTTATATACGGAATAAGCAAGTTGTGCTCACCGTACGATTTATAATCTACAAAAACCTTCAAACACGATTCGAGCTACGAAAGCCCTTTGTTTGACTAAGCCTTACCGCCACTGGCATGTATACTTTACACTACGCGCCTATGCAGGGCCTTGTCAAGTGCCATATAGGTTCAGTTTTAGCCTGCGTTTTATCCTGGACAAGAGCGATCTAGAGCAACGTGAGTGGCACGTCAGTGAACTTAACTGCACACATTTGGGGAGACGAACAGTTAGTTATTTTGAAATAACTGTTAATTTCACTCGACAACCAATAGTGTGTGGAAGGTACGTCCGCATATAAAAATGCCTAATACTTGCGGAAAAAAGAACAGCTCTATAGATATATACTATACATGTATTTTTAAACTTAAAAGTACTGTATATTAGTACTATACAATTCGAGCTTTCTTTGCGTTTTCACAGCGCCTCGATAGTGCTACCTTCAAGCATCGAGGCTTTATATAGCGACGATTTCCGTAGTCCGCACAAGTTAACAAGCTTCTCTCGCATCTAATCGCTTACCATTAGACCTGAAATGAAACCGCAAAACGCTACAAGTACTTCGAAATTTCGGCTCCAGTTCTAGAAGACACTAGCGGGACTATATCATCTTCGATGATCCGGCTCGAGCAGAGCAGCCGTGCTAATGAGGTCGTAACAACTGAGTCTTGCTGCTTCAGTTGACCACCACTGCGAGGTTACGCTTTCTCGCAAAATCCTACCCGCTGCACCTGGGTCTTCTCTATCGATCCAACCGCGCAATATGAGCGCAAGAAGCGTTCGTCCCCGCCTCACAACCATTTGTCGCACGACTTCAAACCAAGCAGATGCTCGACCGCAGATCCAGCGTCGCGGATAAGTGTCACATTGTCAGAGTGCGTGCTTTTTGAGGTGGGCCATTATTTATCGCATCCCTGGCTGCGCGCCAGAGGCCGTAACAACTCGGGTGGGATCACGCTCCAGGCCGAGATAACATCCATCGCAGCAGCCGAAAAAAGCCTGTGATCCTGATCGACTACTCTGGAATCTGTTCTCCACTGCAGCGGCCACGCTGCAGCGGTCGTAGTTAACAAGAGCGCAATGTGCGCAAGGCGAAAACTTCCACTGGGTCAGCGGCCGGTTAGCGCCATTTGACCGAAACATATGTATTACTATGCTGCCCTTCCTACGGTAATAATAATAATATCATTAACTTCGTTTATACCTAACGCGACGTTCGCCAGAAATGAAGGGACTCGTACTTGGAGACTTGCGATGATCGATTGACCTGTCTAAATCCTCTCCAACTAACCACGGTTGGACTCTCGCCGGTGTGTGGCTCCTCTGAGCTTCATCTAGTACTTCATAGGGCCGGAAAAGGTGCACTTCTATGTAGGCTTTTCTTTACAACAAATCCCTGTGCCAGTGTATAACGGACAAGCACAGAAGCCAAGTGTGTCACCGAAGTGTGTCATCTTTTATATATAAATATTTTATGGGTCAGCTATGACAGTCGCAACCGACATCTTATGCAGAGGACTGGCCGCAAAGTTTTTTGTGTATATATATATACGGTTTTTCTGTCATCAGGGAATCATGGACTAGGTCTTAACACGACACATAGTAATGTAGACACCGAAACCTTGTTTCCTGTCTGTGCAATCTTGTAATTGTACGTTGAAACGATCGATGCGAGCAAACATAATCGACCCGCGTGATTAGTTTCGATGCCAACAATTGAGTACGAGATCATGAATGGGGTCGCCATTGTAGCCGGTCCACAAAGGGAGCACATCAGCATAGTAACGGTGAAACTGCGACGCGGCAAGAGGAGAAAGAGCAACAATAAGTAAAATCAGGGAAGTAAAAGCACCCATGCAATACACGATTAGTTTGAATAAACAAAAACTATTTAAACAAATTACAACAATAATATATGTATATATATATATATATATATATATATATATATCGGCTGATAGTGATTAAGGAAAACTGCTTGACTTTCGCTCTTTTTCTATCTGTCCCCTTACTTCGAAGTGTAGGCAGCAGCAGCACGAGAAAAGCCAACCAATCCAATGAGTTTGTCAGCCTGCGGCTGAAGCCTCTTATCCCCTGTACATCTATGTGATATGTCGATCTAAGCATCAAAAAACGACTTCAAGGCCACGTGCTCTACAGCGGCCTACGCACATATCGGCAGCCCTCGAGTGTTCCGCAGCGCAGGCGACACAACAGAAGTCCGGCCAAAAGATAACCGCCTCTCTCATCTCACTTGAAAGACCATTTTCCATCTCGTCAACCGAAAGGCGCCGACTGATTCAGCAGAATTCAGAGCCGCCTCCAGTAGTTTAAGCCAGGCCATCACTGCACCGGCCGCGAGTCTAACTAGGACCAACTGGACGTGCCAAGGGCATGAGTGAACTTTCGCCTGTGACGCAACAACTTTGTCTTAATAACCTCGAGAGTTGAAACGCTTTTGAAGAAGTTTCTTTAATATATATATATATATATATATATATATATATATACGAGACAAACATGGTGTACCAAAATGCAACTCAGTAGAGACACACAGATGCACATAGTGAGCGCAAGGTAACACGGAGTAGTTGCACGCATGCGCGGCGACTGACACACGTTGACCGATGATTTCCTACCCGCCACACAATGCATCTCATGCACCCCCTTCGCGCCCCCCGGCCGCCCGCCCGCCGCGCCTGCGCCACGGTGCTGCATAAGACGCTCATAGCGCTGCTGTAGGCGTTTTGCAAGCAGCATATGCGCCCGCTTAAGGCTCCAAGCAGACGACGACGACGACGGCAAGGAACGAGACGATGCGAGCAGCCGAGGACGACAAGAAAGGAGAGGAGCATGAGAGGAGAACAAACTACATAGTATGGACGGACCAAAGAATAAGAAAGAGAGAGAGAAAGAGAGAGAGAGAGGTCGTCAAGCAAAGGACGACAATGGCGGCTCAAAGGAGACGGCTGGGGTCGAAGAAGGGGGGGGGCGCTGGGGGTCGGGGATCTAGAGGGGGTGGTCGGAGGTCTAGAGGGGGTGGTCGGGAGTGGTGGGGGGCTACGGCGACGTTGACAAAGAAGAACACAACCGGCGACGCAAATCCAACACGCGCGTCCATGAACACAAAAGGCACGACGGAGACGGAAGGGCAGCACGCAATTACGATCAATGGACCATGTATTTGCGTGCGCTCGCTGCTGCTGCTCCTGCTTCTTGTACGAGAAGGCGAAGGAGAAAGGGAGAACAAAAAAGAAGAAGAGGAATAAGAGGTCTTTCGCCCGTTTCGATTTCCTTCGATTTGTGTTGTCGCTTGCTTGGATGAATCAGGACGGTTAGAAAAGAGTATGGTGTGTGTGTGTGTGTCTGTGAATGTGTTAGTATGTGTAGCACGGCCACAGCCACAATGACGCAGCTACAGCACCACCAGCAGACAGGTAGCAGCAACAGCAGCAGCAGCAGATGCGGCGTATTTGCTACCGTGTTCGAATTTTGCTCAAAGTGCAACGCCGTCCATCAGCTGATGCTTTGAGATCCCCTCCCTTCAGTACGGTGGGTGGTCGTGGTGATGATGGGCCGCAGTAAGAGCGGTAGGGGCGGCATTATTGTCATCATCATCACCATCATTACCATCATCACCAGCAGCAGCAGCAGCATCATCATCAGCTGACGGTACAAACGCGGAGAGAGAGCGGCATAGAAGGAGATATAAAGAATGCTGGAAGAGATGCCGCCGCCGCCGCCGAAGCAGTTGGGTTTTGAGCGCACCACATTTGCTTGCGTTACGCCTGCTGCGCTGGGACTCGAATCGTATTCAAAACGTTTGCAGCTTATAACAATGCCGGCAACTGTAAGACTAACCCTATATTGGCAATCACATGACAATGACAGCAGGGATCGCAGGACTACCACCCGGATCATAGAACGCTATACAGCACACGTCCTCTTTGATCGTTGCCGTGCAACGGACTCGCTCTCGCCGCCCCTTCTCTCTCGCTCTCTCTCTATCTCTCGCCTTCCCCTGTCCCGGGCTTTATCCACCTTCACCCCGCAGTGTGGCAAATGAATGCCATCATGCCGGCACGAAGTGACTGAGATATATGTGCAGGCTGAGCGCTGAGGTGCAGACGAAGCACCTCACGCCTGCATTCCTAGCTTTGCTGCTGCTGCTACTGCTGCTGCCGCCGCCGCCGCCTCTGCCCGCCGTTGCATAAAACGCAGTGCATGGAAAGCCATCCAAAAACACCTAATTGCCTGGAAAAAAACGCTGCGTGAGCGAAAACGGGCCGAAAACGTGGCTCCACCCGTCTTATAGTTCCAAAGGAGAACAAAGCAAAATTATTATATTGTTGTCGCTGTGCTGGTCGCCATTGTTGTCGTTGTTGTTGCTGCTGCTGCTGCTGCTGCTGTTCTTATACGTACCGGTATTGTTATTTTTATCGTCCAGCTGCTGCGGGGACTGCATTCGGTTGGTATTTCAGGCGGATTGCATACAAGGTTCTCCAGAATTTGCCCAACAAACTTTGAGGTCTAGTACAACTCGGCAAAAGAACATTATTCCAATGGAACAAGGGAAGGACATGTCTTCTTTTGGAGCGAGAGCAAAATTACCAGTTATTATTGTATCGAGCAGGATATCGTCACTGAATCTGCGATTGCGAGAGTCCCAGTCATTCTATTGACAAACCAATCATATTTGCGTGTTTGGAAAAATGTTGCATTGCATTATACGCTAGCTCAACGCTGAACAAATGTTGTATTGAAATTAATTCTCTAGTAATGAAATTTGCAATTCTTATATTTTGGCTTTCACGCTTAATTACTCAGTTTTAGAAGACATTTTCGCCTCCTCGTTCCATTGAAAAAAAATCGCCGAGTTGTAATAGACCTCAAAGTTTGTTAGGCGAATTCTGGAAGACCCCCTATATACTGCTTAAAGTGCGGCGTGCTCAACGTTGATCTATATCAGCGTCGCAGGAGCATATATTGGTGTAACGCCAACACGGTATACGTCGGTACCCCGATATGTAAATGAAGATAGTTTTATTTGCCGAATTTTTTACACGTAGGCGGCAAGACGGCCAGAATTCACGTACGAACTGTGTAACCCGCAACAAGTTCTCCAATCTAGCGTGGTTAGAGGCCAATAACACAATGTAGTAATACACAAAATAAAAATGTATTTTTCCTGTCTATACAGCGTATTGTCATCATACCCGTCGCACGCATCGTCGGTTCGTTCACAGGCGGCCGAGTTACCAGACCTCGCCTGAATACGTCACTCCACTGACCGCTGTCTGATCATGTCTAACTAGTGCTACCACTTACGCGCCGCCATCAATGGCCCAACCTATAGTACGTACACAAGTTCGTCTGCCAGGATCTGATAACTGGCTCCGTCTTGTTATTCGAGCGATAAGGGTGTTCGTTGTCTTCTTGCCATTGTTTATTTTGACCACGATTTAACGACGCCGAGGACGCTGCGTCTGCAACTGCTGCTGTAGAGATGATCACCGCCAAAAACGCCTTAAGGTCACCCCAATGCAAAAAGCGGCGACAGTGGGGGGTATTATCGCTGACATACAACAGGCGATACAAGGTAGCCTTACTCTATCCCTCTCTCTCTCTCTCTCTCTCTCTTTCGCGCGCCCTCCGTGGGCTTCTTCTTTCGGGCCAATGAGAACAAGCTAAGAGAGATCTACAAATTTGACAAATATTGTCGCACTCAAGCCCGGCTTACGAGTTAAGCAAGCAAGGAAGCAAGGCAGCAGGTCAACACGGAAACGGGGACCCTAATAGCAACCTCAGCATGGCGCGTCGCGTCGGGTCGTTTCGATATCGTTGCCGTCTCACCTCCTGCCGTCTCACCTCCTGCCGTACTGCCGAAATCGTCGGCGCTCGATCATCGAGATGCCAGTCGATACAGTCGAGAGTAGCAAATGTCGACGTGCTTAGACGTGCCTGTTGACAGTACAGAATGAAAATCGGTGCAGAAACGATGACCAGCGGATAGCTTAGTTGTGCCATCATCTCTGTTTTGCGTCTCTGATCCATGCCTGGCCCGATGTCGGGATGGCCGGATTGGAGTATAGCAGTTTCTTCGGTTACGCACGAGATGATTTCTTGTTGAACATATTTTTCTCCTCTCTCCTTTTCTCTTTCTCTGTCCCTCCTTTGATTTTCCTTGCAACGGCGTAAACCTCTCAGACCGCATTTCTTCAGAGCCATTTCCGCACATTTTCACTCCATTTAATCTAGAGCTGTCGCGATCGTCAGCATTCTCGCCGCGATTGTTGTTTTGGTCATGTAGACGTTTTCAACCGTCGCTCATTTTAAGTGTTCAGCTGGACAACGATGTTTATTTAGTTCTATGACGTCGTTTCTATCTAACAAGTCACGCGCAGTGGCCAGCGAAACAAGAATACATTTCTATGGCTTTTAGTTTTATTACTCTTCTCTAATGAATGACCCGCGGCATTTTTGTTGTCACATCGATTTGTGCATGGCCACATATGTTCTAAATGTGACTCTTTGCTTTTGCTAACAGGAATCAATATTTTCGTAGAGACAGTCATAATTGTGAGACGTATCGTGAGCTCGAAATATTTTCGCAATTTTCTGATTCAGCCAATTGAGCCGTGATACTCATATGAGGATGCCTCCGTAAGTAATACCGTCACATATTATACAGGTGAAAAATAATGCTATTATTATTATTATTCGAAACGTTTAAGCGAATACACAGGTGTCAATTATCGAACACCTAGGCTAAGTATCGTTTGTTCGGCGCTGTTGATATACTCGACGAGAAAAGAAAAGCACCAACTTACAACGGGCGACAACGTAAAGACAAAGAGGACTAATAAGAGGAAATATTAAAATCGAATGCTACCAGATCGTTACACGTAGACGCAGGCCGAGTCCGCAAAACAAATGGAGCCTACTAGGCCAAACTCCTACGATTCGTCGACTCGAGCGGCAGTGAGCAATACTGCTGAGCGTGAAACCAAATGCCACGCATCCACGCATAGACCGACACGATACGTCGAACGGTCTGCTGAAGTCGGTATAGGGAAGTGAATCGAGGTCAACGAACCGAAGTCGACAGAGGCGGCGGCGGCAACGCCACTGCAAACGCCAATTACCGCTGAAGGCCACCAAAGCGACGACGACGACGACGACAACAGCACCAACAACAACAACAACAACAACAACAAAAACGGACGACGAGGTCGAGCACGTACTAAGAAGACGACGACGACAACGACAAACGGGGCAATGAGGCGGCTGGTGGCAGCCACCCCCGAAAGGCATCGGCTTGCTGTCATCCTCGCGACGGGCCCCGGAAGTAGGTTGTTGTAGGCCCCGTTTGACCGCTACCGGGCCAAAGACAGATCAGTCGCTGGGCGGTTTGCTCACTCGCTCGCTTCCGCCGAACATTCGCCGACCAGTTGACCGACGCCTAAACAAACTAGTAAGAGAGTACCGGCATCAAGCATCACAAGCGCCCCCTCAGACTCCCACCTCCTGGCTGCAAACCCTCCCGCGTATCCAGCCCCTTCCTCCTCAATCCCTTCTTTTCCTCATCCTTCTCCGTTAGTCGACAAGTAGTAAAAGCAGGCGATGCGTACCGCCGCCGCCGCTGCCAAAGCAGCACCAGCAGCCACCACCGTCGGGGCGGGCTTGCTTGGCAGCCGCTGTCTAATCTATAGTCAATGGTAACTAGGCTTGATGGAAGCTGATATCGGCGATGTCTCCCATCAACCCTGAGCAGGAACGAGACAACCAAGGAGAACGAAACGATAAGTAGCTAGACGAGCAGAAGGTTCAAGTGGGCAACTGCGAAGCGGGGGTGGTGAGAAAGTGAGAGGTGGGGATAGCCGGGAGGTCGTTTAGATATGGCGGTCGCGACGTGTCGTGTCAGCTGGCAAAGGGCAGCTGGCAGAAGAGGTGGTGGAAATAGAGCCCAAATGAAGATGCTCCGCACGCCGCAGCAGAGTAGGTCGAGCGACGTCAACATTGCGGAATGTAGGAAGAACGAGAGAGAAAGGGAATTCAAACAATTGGATGAGTAGGATGAAGCAGAGAGCTGAAACGACGGCTTTAGGAAGCGAATAGTAGATTCGTGATGGCGGAAACGGCCGGGCAGACGAAAAGGTTATCATCGAGCGGGGCGACGCTGCGCTCGGCAAAGGCGCCTTTTTCTGCCATTGTGGATCAAGCCCGCGCTTGCTGGCTTGCTTCCTCGCTCATCCGTCTATCATTTCGCCTTTTCCTTTCCTCTTCGGCGGCCGAAACCGCTACAGATGTCATCAATAAACGTGCGCGCGCGACGACGAGATTTCAAAGTCTCGCCGATAAAAGTTTTTGCCTCTGTACTGTCGAACTGTGGACCGTAGCCGCATTTGAGCCGACATGGTCGGACATCCCATCTTAAACACCACGAAACGACTTAGCCACAATTGCTTACGCTCAAGACACCAACACAAAAAAGTCAAAACGATAAGCAGAAGGAACGTCACCGCCAGTGTTGCCACTACATGCGCGGGTGCAGGCGCTACAGTAGCAGTAGAGAAACGCGGAAAACAACCTCCGTCTGGCTTTCTTGGTAGATGTCGCTATCATGACTGTCATCGCTGTAATTGAAGCCCATTATTGTCGAAGCCGTCTAGATTGCTTCAGCCCGTAGTTAGCAGCCCTCACACAACGCCGCTACCGCCACTTTGTGACAGAGCTAGCGCTGTACCATTCGTAGTTCGCTGTGTGGGGACCACATCGATCCTGGGTGCGCTCACCGACGGACGACTGTCTCCGTCCCTGAGAATAACAGATGCGTCTTACTTTGGCGCATTAGAAAAAAAATCAGGACCTCTTTGCGTCGAGCGACACACCTGGCAGTCGTCAACTCATACGCTCCATTATCTCTCATTTCAAATTTAGAGGTGTTTAAAAAAGCAACACTACCAATGAATACCACGGGTAAAATAATGACTTCAACAACTATTACAAGTTACAGATACCAATACTGCAACGACTACAACTCTATCGACAAACACGACAGCAGCAGTAGCGACAACAACAACAACAACAGCAGCACTAGTCGCAATAATGACAAGGCTAAATCCAGCCAAGAAGTAATCTTAAGGTAATTATACGATCTGGTACAAAAGCACGCTATCTACGTAAAATAACCGAGATACAACTAAAACTGCGACGACAACGACAACAATAACGGCGGCACGAGCCAGTCTCGGGGAAGCTTATTTCTCAGGGGAGCCCCCTCAAGGGGGCTCACAGATGAGCAGGTATAGCAGAGAGGTGCGGGGCACCGAGAACAACGACACCGTACACAAGTGCGTTGTCTGCCGTATGATGGTAGGGAATAGGAGTAGCTGAGCCGAGAGAGGTTTATTAAATCTACACAGAGACACAGACCCTCTCTCGGCAAATGGCAATATCATGGAGTCCCCAGCATTGCAGCCAACGATATTGACAACAACCCAACAACAACAGCGACGGCGAGAATGAAACTACAATCTCAATGACAACACCAACGGTAATTCTATACGGGACAGAAAAGAAACGAAAAACGAGAACAGAAACAAGAGCAAACGCAAACAACGTAATAAAACCTGCTGCCTGAGACCGTCAACGCAACCAAAAGGCAGACGTTGCATGCATTGGCGAGAAGACCTACCTCCTGTGATACCAGGATGACCACTCCACTTCTCTAGGCTCCTATACGTCACCTACGGAAAAACAACTGTTAAGAGCAGGCGTTTTCCAAAATTGGGCTTACAAATCGTGTATGCGCAAGGATTATCAGGCGGACAAAGTCGTCGAAAAGCTCTTCCAAAGCAGACAATGTGTTTACTAACGTATTTGTTTTATGCGCGAACAATACACCTGTTTGTATGGAGACAGATGAAGTTCTAACTGACCCATTCACCCCTAACAGACGAGCAATAATGCCAGACTTCCAAATAAAGTCGGTTACTATCTAACTTCGAGTCCAGGACCTTGATCCATTCTTAAATTAGTGTGTGAGTGTGTAATTTGCGAATCTTGGATGTAGTGGATGCTGGAGTTGCCCACCATTAGTAACAGCAACCACCATTACCAACACAGCTAGCAGAAGGAACAGAGATGAGACAAGGTAAAAATGGGGGAACAGAGGTGTCTCAACAAAGAGATAGCCTGCGGCAATGTCATTAATAAAAACGCTCGCCATAGATGGATGTACCTTTGTTTGTACCCACAATTATCTCTCGTTCTGGCGTTGGTTTGAACTGTTTCTGTGATATTTTCGGTTTCCCTGTTGACCCTTACTTATATGTATATACATCTCCCTAAAGCACGCAGTTTTGACCATTTCTCGCTCAGTTTTAAACGAGAATGAGTGCCGTATGGAAACGCCTGGAGTTAAGAAACAGAAAATGACACAGACGTGCACGCACGACCCCAAAGAGGTAATTGCTCTTAAGGAATGTATAGTCAATTATGTGCATTATATTGTCATTGCTTTTAGAAATACCTAAACATGTTACGCAATTCCGAGCCTGGGGGTGAAAGGAATACGGGTTTAGTGGACTTGTGTGCACACAATATCCCTAGTTGCTGAAAGATGCGAGCGACACATGTGCGTTATGCATCCCCGAAACCTACCATAAAATAAGCATTGCTGGTGAACTATAGATAATCTGGCGGAACTACCAACAGAGCCAAAAACCACGGGGCCCCGTCGCCGAAGGTGCGCCGATTGCTGATGAAACTACACATTTAATAGCTACAAACCCTAGTTGCGTTGTTAAGCATGCGTACAAAGCACGCTGTAATAATCACTGTTATCAAAATGTGGCTGTTTTTCGTAGTTGGTGTTCTCTTTGCATTATTAATACCACTGCACTCACTACAGCCAGGCAACCATTCACCTGTAAATGAAAGACTGAGAGCTGCCCAAGGAAGCACCCCTCATTGCGTCTGATCCCGACCTCCGCATCTCAGGAGCGGGTATTATTTGTTATTACTACAGCCGAGCGGGGATACCGGCATGTATCGTATCAGCGAATAGGTAGCTATACTTAAGATAGGCTTTTACTCGCCGATAGGCTTTTACTCGCCGTATCCCTGTTGCGAGTCAATTAGGGTCACTGGTCTTCGTAGGGTAAAGCCCACCAGACTTCACAGCACGCAGTGACGACTGACTAAAGCACATAATCCTGGAACTGATGACACAAGCAAAAGAAAGCGGCGCTATGAAACGACAGAAACTGTAAGGCACATAGCCCTTCGATAGTCTCAACGTCTCATACTAGTCTACTAAGTCATAGGCGTCGCCACTCGAAACGAATCGAGCAATTCAAGTCAAGTAAAATTGCGCACTATCTCGTCCATACTCTAGACTGTCCAGCATTCGTCATCGGATCCCAGCTGGTCCGCCCACTTCCTCTTGTGCTCACTCGTCTTAGAGATGATCAATATCTCTACCGTAGCTGCAATTACCGCGGTAGGCCGATAGTACTTATTGGCCTATGGTGCTTCCATTTGCATTGGTTTGATGTCTCTATACATGGATGCGTGTGTAACTTTGCCAGTAACGCCGACACTAATACTTGCTGGGCATAAAGGCGGGCGTTGTACTGGCTGTACGTGTCCCATACAAGGACAGAAGTGCTCTTTTTGTTAATGTGAGAACATGGTCTTGCCGTTATTTGACTGACATAACCTGTCCGCACTTCCCGAGATATTGAAAACTAGCTAAACATCAAGACGTATTAACCTTCAAACCTTCAGAAAGTGCTGATCTCTAATCATGTTCAAATAAAATGCACTGCAAAATAAGATCAAAAGAGCAAACGAGCAAAATAGAGAGAGAGAGAGAGAACACGCAAAGTGAAAATTGCTGCCTGTGACGTGTAGAGAGTTGCAACAGAGCCATACAAGAAAACTTCACAAAGCACGCCTCAAGGCAGCCCTATTCCTCGAACGAGCCCTCCACTACGTAGGGCCGGGCCCTTTCCTTTGAAAGGAACCTCATCTCTAGCGTCATGTTACGGCACTAGTTAAACCGCAGAAGACATTAAAGTCCCATCTATCGACTCTACTCGAGTCGACATCGGTTCGGTCTGGCGACACCACTAACGATCATGTTGACAAGCAGCGTTAGCCGGCGCCTGCCTGCGGTCGTCTGTGCATTCCCCGAGGGTCTTCCGCCTAGCTATCCCGGGCAGGACAGCCTAGCCACGTCGTCAAAGCATAGAGTGGCTAAGCTCAAAGCGACGCCGAGCCTACGTCGTCGTTTGCTCGCCGAGTTGTTTGACAGCGTTCCACGCGTGCAAATATACACGGAACGTCGATTTCGTCACGACTGGCGCATTATTAAACAGCTAGTAGCACCCTGGCTGAGTGCCCTCTGCATTTCCAAACCGCGTTTGGTGTCTGTTCCATGAGAGTTCCTGAATTGCATTGCTTTTGTCAAGCCGGCTGTATATCATATATATGTATATATATATATATATATATATATATATATATATATATATATATATAATGCCGTAATATTGGCTGTAGTCGTCATAGTCATGAGTTTTTAAATATATATATATATATATATATATATATATATATATATATGTATATACATATTTGTTTAATTTAATTGAAATTATCTTTCTAGTAGGTTATATTACCATTATACCATCACAATTCGGTATTTAACCTTTCTTGTGACGCTGAGCAAACAGTAGCTGGCTTCAGTCAGCAATACAGTGCTGGTATCCAGCATCACGGTACTTTCTTGATGTACGCAAGGACAACGGCGATGCTGCCCCCGCCGCCAATGCACACAACAACAACACAGAAATAAAGATACTACAGCTCGTTCGTGATAACTGATTATTGATTTTATGAAGTAACTACGCAGTCGGTTACGGGTTAATTTCCGCTAAACAACTCCAGGTGACAGGTGACGGCGGGCTGCGAGACGGGAAGAAAGAAGCCTATATTGCGTATATTGCGTACGGTGCAATAACACAGACGAGCCGCAGAAGAATGATAGTCGTTTGTAGCTTAAAATGCGTTTGCTTCAATGCTAGAGGTCTAACCGTGATATGAAGCCAAACTAGCGCATTGTGACAAAACAAAAGATAAAGCATTCCAGTACACGAATCAGCCGTATTTCTACTTAAAGTATATAAGCACGTTGCCAGATGTATTAAGCGGGAATGCAGGACACTCGTTGCGAGATGCGTTATTCTATCCGATGACGACCTCGGCGGCAAAAACAACAACTACAATGGCAAGTATAACAGCGGCAACGTGCAACAACGAATAGCTTATTATCAACAACCATCGTATCGTAAACAGCATAGCCGGAACGCCAATCAACCCACACAATGGCGGCACCTCGACGAGGAACACTCATAAATGTAGAAATGATTATTTTTATGATCGAGAAGAGACGTTGTCTATTTACTGGAGCTCGGTGCGTGGCGGCATTACTAGAGAGCTACCACGCTTACTTAGCAGTAGCAAGAAATAACAATACTAACGACAACAACAACAATAACAACCACTGCAAGTTCCGCCTGTCGTCACTTAACGACAGCCTTCATCTAGCTGATTCTCCACCTTCTGAGAGCCTAGGCCTTCAGCCCCTAGATGGCTGATTACCTGCTCCCTGCACATTGGTGGAGTGGTGACGACGACGACGACGACAACGACAACAACAACAACAACAAGGATTTCATCACCACCCCCTCTAAGATAGAGTCAAGATGTACCGATCGGGGCATTTATATTTCCTCTAAGGCTACATTTTGCACACGACCAAACCCCTTCAGTTGAGACGAACGCCTACTAGACAATGCTACAACTGCAAGCCAAGTGCCCGAATATTCGTGACATGCACTGCTCTCTCCCTGCAACGGCAAGCGCTGGCACCCAAACTCCTTGCTGTTCCTCTGGCCGCAAAGTCCATCGTGCCACGACGAAGTCGGCCCGAGCGACAGTGCAGCCTGCGTCACGATCGTCGTTCACGTCTAACCGCAAACAAACGTCAGACGCTGGAAATTGACGCTCGCAAATCGCGGCGCCACCTGTCGACCGTCGAACAGTCTGTCAGTTGACTAGGTGGCCGTTCAGTTGGATGGAGGGCCGGGGCTCAGCGGTCGAGCCTAGGTCTGCTGGACGCGGGGTTGCACATTGCCTTGTATGTGCGAGTAAGGTTCGGAGCGGACAGACAGAAGCGGTCAAACTGGAGAAAAAGGACGCAAAGCCTGCGCGCGGCAGGCAAAAACGCATTATTTCCATATATATTGTTCGGGGATGATGGGGGAATTGGGGACCCAGACGCGCTAGACTAGCTCTAGTTGAGCGGACGAAGCAGGAGACTGGGAAAAATTGTGAAGCCAAAGCCACGTCACAACGCGGAACCTCCGTTCTGCGCATCTCTTCTTGCCTTCCAGAACGAAGAAGCTCCGGAAAGGACAGCACCAATAACAACAACAATATAGCGACGACAACGATAACAACTATCGCATTTTGACTTGTGCAATGTCATGCAAGAACGCAAGTATTCAAGAAATGACGGCCATTCGCTGGACGCAGGCGAGGTCCGGAGTAATAGCATAGCCGAGAGCCAAGGGCCGGACTTCGCGCATGTTCGTAGGCTCGTTTATGCATTGTCAATCTAGTTATGACTCGTGCGCGACCTCCCTTGGTCGACCTACGACAATCCCTCATGTTTTATATTCTGAGCCGCTACACAAGCGCAACCCTAGGTTCACTGCAAAATAGATTCAATAGCGTAAACATAATAGGGTGCTAGTAGATGATCGGTATGCGTCCTTAGCATTTGAAGCGCAAGCAATAGCTTTATATATACGTTTGCGCATATATAAAAAGCCATGTAACAGGACTATATATATATATATATATATATATATATATATGGCAGAAATATACAGTGGACCGCGAACCTGAAAGAACTGGGGTAACTCTGCTCGACGTAAGCTGGACGCGGTCGATTTTGCATAGGAAGAGAGTTATGTACTGTCTTTTGGGAGGACACCTCGTCATTAAATGTATATTTTAAGCTTGCACACCCTTAAAGTGCATATACATACACTTTAATACTTCAGCTGAATAAAGAAAATAAACATATAAATATAAATTTACATTTACTTCGCTCAGCTTAAGCATGAAGATGTTACGTTGTGCAGACATTCTGTACAAATTCGACAAATTCGTGATAGCAGCGCCGTTAGCCAATGCGCCCACGAAACTGCCACGAAAGGTAAACTGACAACTAGGTCGAAGGGCACAGGCCCACTTCTCCTGTCTGGAACTCAGCTTCAAAGCTCGGCGCTTTAACCATATGCTGGTGAGGGCCCACATAGCCCTTAACGCGAACAAGTGTCGACTGCCCTGGGCGTCGTCGGCAAGCCCCGGAAACGTAACCGCCGGTTGTTCACTAACGACTGTTAGTTCTGTTGACCATCGTCAGGAGCCGTGTATCAAAGCAGTGGAGGACAGATGTCAAACGAAACTGGTCGGCGGCGGCGGCTTGCTTCCGGGCTCTCGTCTATGACGTTCATCCCGGAAGCGGGAAGCTCCGAGACTCGAGCACGAACGCTTGCTAAACAGCGGACATCTCTCGACAGCGCGTCAGATGTCAAGAACCTATTCAGATCGGCCGACGAGCACACATACTACACTCTGAGCAGACTTTTCGTAGAAAGCTCCATCAGGAGCCGCTTTCGCAAAAGCTCGAAATATTTGCGCAACTTAGTTGAACGTACGGACACGGTATTGAGTGTTTGACCCGATTTTGATGCACACGCCTCCCCCCCCCCCCCCTTGAAAGTCGGCGCTATCGCTAATATTCTTCTTCTTCTTATTAGTAGTAGTAGTAGTAGTAGTAGTAGTAACCTTACTAGTAGTAGTAGTAGTATTATTATTATTATTATTATTAATACTACTATTACAACTACTAGTAAGTAAAGTTTTCGGGCTGACCCTCAGCCAAGGTTTTACGTTCACGGAACTGTTTTTCACATGACTTCATAGACGGATTCCCATAAATACAAATGTGCAACGGTGGGGCTCGAACCCGCGCACCTATGTGTCTCCTCCGGTTGTGAGGCGCAGACCTATGCCACCACGCCACCAGGCTCGACATTATTACTACTACTACTAAAGTTTTAAAGTTTTCGGGCTGACCCTCAGCCAAGATTTAACGTCCACGGAACTGTTTTTCACATTGCTTCATAGACGGACCCCCATAAATACAAATGTGCAACGGTGGGGTTCGAACCCGCGCAGCTATGTGTCTCCTCCGGTTGCGAGGCGCAGACTTAAGCCACCACGCCACCGGGCTCGACATTACTACTACTACTACTACTAAGGTAGGCAGGCAGTTTTCTGCGCTCCTTTGTCAGAAGTCGTATGCGATTCCGTAGGTTTGCTGTTCCTCTTAGGTTCGATAATGCACCGCAAAGCAAAGAAAGATCTTTACATTGGATCCGTATTATAGGTCAGCTAACACAGGCCCGCGTTATCGGCAACCAAGCATCCCGTCAACCTGTTGTTGCCTTTGGAACGATGTCGATAAAGAAATGCCGTACAGGCCGAAATATCTGCGTATCGAAGCCACTTGTATAGTGGCCGACCTATGGCATATAGCTGCGACATGTAGCCCTGCGGTAATCATCAAAAGGATGTCGTTCGCACCTCGATGTCCGCCGACGCCACCACCCCCATCACTATCACCGAACATAACCACTATCACTGGCGTCTTCATCGTTTTCTTCGCAATGAGGTCATTTGTCGTAATGAGGTAATTCATAGGCATAACCTAGCCACCGCGGTAGCAGTACACAGTAGTGCCGAGTGAAACAATCCAATGAGCTTTATCTATCCATGCATCGCAATCCATCGGACGGGCGTACGACAGCAATAACGACAATATTGCAGTGACACAGAATAGTTGCAATAATGGTTTGCAATTTGATGCTTCATGACAATGCAAGGCAGGCAAAAATAAGGCATAAATATATATATATATATATATATATATATATATATATATATATATATATATATTCTTCCTATTCTTGAACTAATTTAAAAAGACAACCCAGCTAGGAAGCATCTAGTATCGTATGGTGCAAATCGTACAAGCCTGCTTCATCGATATACTACTATAGGTCCGACAAGCTCGCCTTCGTTTCCTCTTTCTAACATGTTTTGATCGATTGCAGCCTTCATTATCGTAGTCACAATCATCTTAATGCGAACGTCATCAGGAAGTCAGCTGTTATTCGCCAGTTGAGAGCTTGTTGATGTCTGAGACGGGCGCCGGAGCGATTGCGATGAAAACCACGAGCCGCTGTACCCTGTAAGGCTTCGGTCATGTCTTGAAAAATGGATACGCTTCAGGCAGCCACGTCTCTAAACATACAGTCGACACAACAGGCACTGCAAGGCATTCAAAAATTATTGCGAAATAAACACAAAAAAAAAAATATATATATATATATATATATAACAAGCACTGACGAAATGCAACAACAACAACAACAACAGAACTAACGTCTTTTCTCTCTAACCTTTTTACGCTTACGTATATATAGATATATCTACTGGGTGTCCCATCTAAATTGGCGCGTATTTTTCCGCCTCTTTTTGAGACCTTACCGAAAAGAAAACAAAGGTATATGATATTTTCTACAGGGAACTCCTGAACATTTTTAATCAATATCATCATTGCTCACGCTGATCACTTTTTTGATTCGGTGTCTGAACAGCATACAAGCACGTGCCAAAATGACCATATATCTAAATTGCTGAAAGCTTTCTTCATAGTGGCAGTGAGGGCAGTAAGTCCACGCCAGTAAACTTGTTGTGTAATGATTTCATCTATCTGAAAGAAGTGCCGCCGCATCGAGGTCTACTTCACTAGACACCATACTCAGAACGTGAACAGTGCCAGGATTTTTCCCACAACAACAAGCTGTTTTCCCTTAACGGAGACATCGTCTGGATCGTGGACAAGCCAGCGGTCATTCCAGCGATTGGTTTTGGCATTTACAGTGAACATTTTCTCGTCAGAAACGGCCTACCGCTTTGTGCTTGGGAGAGTGGAGGAGCAAATGGCAAGCCTATTCGCTTTCCTGAGAGTATGACAAGTCTATTCACCTCATAGAGTATTTGTTTTAATAGTATGACATAGGAATTGACCTGCGATCCTCATAAAGTATGTACTCTTTCCTCTTCTAAAGTAATAATAAGCCTGCACATAGCTCTTACTGCCGTGTTAAATTTACGCGCAAGATGTCTAATCAAGGTCAAATGAAATTATTTATTATTAGAAATTCGTAGTTAGACTGTGTCAGTTAGTTCTTGATTCCTTGCTGGGCGAAATATGTCATGTAGAAAGCTAGTCCTGTTCCTTCTGCAACCGTGTATTCGGCTGCGGTCCGCTGGACTGTCCGTACACTGGCACCAAGGAAATGTGCGCATTTTTGATACGACGAGAGTTGGAATCGGAAAGACCGCCAATTTTAACGGGACGCCTATATATATATATATATATATATATATATATATATATATATATATATATATATATATATATATGCAGTAGTGACTGGTGTCAGGGTTGGCTTTCCTTACTAAGTTTTACGTTTTGCTGTTATTATTTCAACAGTCAACGTCCATTTACTTCTGAAATTACAGTAGCAAAACGAGCCATCATCAGGTTCCTTAGCGGTCCATGTGTATGTGTGGGGGTATATTTTAACGTATGGACACGTATGATAGTCTCGAGCCACTAGTCATCACCTCGCAACAATTCAATGTCGTGGCGACATTCACGTTGAGATAAACCAAACTCGAGTAAACTCGACGCACCCCCGACGAAACGCTTCGCGAAGCTCAATTGGCTGACCTACACACAGTCACAAAAGCAGCTGCGGGATCAGCAAAGTGGCATAGAGAACGCCAATGAAAGGCAGTCGTCGACCGCCGTGCCAGTGGATTCCTGACGGACGATTCCGAGACGGGCCACGGCGCCAGCAACGTTCAAATCCATTGGCCATCGCCTGCATTAGTCATTGGTGGCACGGGTTATCCATCCGAACGTCCAAACGTGTCCCTCTGCCCGTCCCACTGACCGTTGTCACTAATCTGTAATCGCCGTTGTCGTCATCAGAAACTCACTGAGCACACTCAAGTCCTAGATACACAGAAGAACGCAGCGGTTGCATTGCATAAACAGTGAGTGAGTGATATGTCGTTACAGTGTTCCTTGCTGCAACCTTGACGGCCAATTGTGTGACAAATGCAGAAGCAGCACTAGCAGCAGCGACGCTTATATGTGCACGCGTGAATGGCGCGGGGACAGCGACAACAACAACAACAACGCTATACAACATCATCATCATCATCAACAACAACAACAACGCTATTACAACATCATCATCATCAACAACAACAACACTACAACAACATCAACACCATCAACAATAACAACACTACAACAGCAGACGTAATAATGACTTCAAAGACTCGCTGGCGGTGTCGCGGCGTTTGACAGTCGCTTGGGGCTGCAATCATTGACATGATTGACAAAAACCATGATGATGTCAGCGTTAGCACACGAGTTCATAGTGATGGCGCGCCTAAGTGGCCTTTCCTTCTGTGTCGACTATCTATCTCATCAATGTAGTACATCGGTGAGCCGCATGGAGTTGATCGCTAACGACGGACGGCATTCGACTTGACAGCGATGACAAGAGCTTCAAGTGGCACTTTAGGGTGCCCTTAGCCATAGGCCGATCTCTCTCTGTCTCTCTCTCTACTAATAGTGTACGGCGAAAGATGTACATAGACACGCAAACGTCGAGAAACGAAACAGCAGCCATCTAGAGAATAATGGCAGTGACTAACAACGGGTCAAACAGGAATGGCCATCACCTTATCGATACTATATAGTGCGCGTAGCAATGTTGATTTTACACAATATATATATATATATAGTTGTTTGTGTATACAATACCAAACAATTATATTATCATTTAACCCCATTAATCAAGTCAACCTGACACTAGCCAACCTGGTTTCGATACGGATACGCAAATTTCAAAGCACGCATAGCGAATACGCAAATTTCCTAAAGTTAGATGAATGTTATTTCGAATACAAACGTTATACAATTGCAAGTAGAACAGAGAGATCTGTAAATTAACTTAACTGGATCAAGCTTCCAGACTAAGCTGTTATAACACATCAACCCCCACCTCTCCCCTTGCCCAATAATAGGGAAATCATTACTAATTGAAACTACCCAAATACTCCAATATTGCGATCGTCGGTATATAGGTTGCTTATCGTATTCACTCTCTCTTCCTCTATCTCGCACCTATCCCCCTCGTTCGTTCTTCTTCTTCTTCTTCTTGATGAGTTTCTCATCAGACTTACCGGTGCATCTGCACCGCCAGCAGTAGAAGCTGCGACAGGTAGTTCTCGGGCTCATCTCGACGGCAGGCACGCTCACCGGAGCTCCATTGTTGCTCCTGTTGCTTTTGATTGGCTCGCCGCGTACGCAAGATGAGTCGGTGCACGTCACGAAGCACGTAACGTTACCACCTTGATTGACCAGCCGTGAACCGTGTGAGCGCCTCCACCACCTTCCGACTCCTCATCTTTCGTGCTTTCTTTATTGGTATCCACAGCCACAGCGCGCCACCCCACGTCACGCCAAACGTTCGTGGTTTGCGCGCCGACAAAGAGTTCAACGATGGATAAGAAAACCAAACAAAAATCGGTGACGCCCATCGTCGCCCCGAGACGAGAAGGCAATGGCGGTGTTTAGCGCCCCAGGAAGACGACGCCAACGTCGTTCCAACGGACCGAAACGAATCGCGCCCCGGTGCCCCGCGCTCCGGTACCCCGTGCCCCGGTGCCCATGTCGACTAATGGTGCTCTGTGCTGTATGACGCGGATCGAGTGGCGTCGACATCCCCGGCACTAGCCACTCCTCGGCTAGCTGGATGGGTGCGTGGGAGGGTGGGCCACTTAAGGCCGGCGGCGATGGCGAGGCCAAAAGAGAGCCATTGGCGAAGAATCGTGGTAATAGTGGATTAGCGTGCCGATCAGAATTCGGTCACCGATGACCATTTCGAGATCAACTCACTTCTTTCGTTCGGTTGCTGTGTTCGTCCCCGAAACAACAACAGAAACAGCAACAACAACAACAACAACAACAGCAGCAACAACAACAACAAAAATAACTGTAACAACAAAAACAACAGCAGCAACGACGCGGACGACGACTTCCGCAGCCAGCGAGTCGGACCCAGTGGGAATTTGGTCTCAGACGGCAGCAGTAATAGCTGTACATTTCTCCAATTCCTCCTCCATCCGACTGACTGCGGTTCGAGTTGCGGTCCAAATGGCCGGACCTACTACATCGCTGCGAGCGTACGAGACCGCCAACAGCCAGCCTCGACATCAACTTCCTCTACGACCTCGTACAACCTACGACGACGACGACAACCACTATTAGGCCGAAGAGGAGGACTTCTACTACTACTACTACTACTAATAATACTACTACAACAACTACTGCTACTGTCCACTTCGAAATGCACGATCGCATGTTTGCGTTCTCAGCCACCCAAGAGTGGAAGTCGAAGCAGCAGGAAGGAGCAAATACAGACAGAGTAGAGAAGAATCTCATCGTCAAAGCTCGATGAACAACCCAGCTTTCGAAGGGGAAAACTCTGCAACGGCAAAGGCAAAGCAACCACGTCGTCGCCGTTGTCGTTGTCGTGGTCGTCGTCACCGTCGTAGTCTCTCGCGTAGGTGGTGTACCAATCGCTTGAAGTTTAACAGCAGCCATCGTCATGGCGAACGCCCGGTGAGGCCAACCTGTCCAATGTGGCGGCTCGTGCTCCTCTTTTTTTTTTCTCTCTGCTGCTTGAAGGACGTCCTCGCGGGCCGAAGGATCCGGTACTCTGCGACGAGGCGCTCCGTTCGTTCGTTTGATGCCTCCTCGGCGACGGCAGAGCGAGCGTCGACGGAGGCTTAGTAATGCCGTAGTAATGTACGCTCGAATCGTCTAGGCGATACAACGGAAAATCCGCAACGCAAGACATGATGGGCGAAGGGCAATAGCTGGCCCAGCCCAGTCACTTGCCGGCGGCGGCGGCACTTGACGTCAACGCTTCATAGGTTTCAATATCTAGATGGCAAAACAGTTGAATTTTTCACAACCTGTAGTGTCTGCGCGCCTGTGCGCGTTTGCTATGCCCGATATTTCTGGAAGCTGTTGGAATTCTGTAGCCCGAGAGTCTGCCTTCTTTCTCTACGCCTCGCTCGCTCGCTCTCTCGTAAGCACAGTCTCTCCGCATCGAGTAAGTCGCCTAAACCAGTTATTAATGAGAATATTGTATTCTGCACAGCGTCATTTAAAACGGTCATTATCACCATCATCATTTTCATCATTATCATCGTCACCACCATAATAATATTAATAAGCTTAGACGTACGTACTACAATATACGACGCACGCTTTGCATACAGGTAGGAGTTGAGTCCAATCTGCACAGACAAACCTACTATTTTCGACTTTTGATTGCGCATTTAATTACGTAAACACAAAATTGTCCCATATTGTTATTATTATAACTTGACCCTACTGGTTAAGTACATGCCTTACGATCCAGGTTTTTTTACATTTATATGATTATCGTTATATTATCAGCATAACTTTTAAACTGCACTTTTTAGGTAAAGCACCCGTAAGTGAATCTGTACATAACGTAAACATGGGCTGTCCTAAAATAGTTTCTTGAGGGGACCCTACACTTACAATGCCTTTATCTGCATATAGGTTATTAACAGGCACATTGAAGTGCAGCCAATTAAAAAATCGCCAATTTAAGCCACCCAGCAGTATTGTCAATTCTATAATTAGGTATCTATTAGACAACTTGGTGCAAATTATTGTTTTGAATGCGGATATATATATATATATATATATATATATATATATATAGATTATTTCATTTACTAAATATAGAGGGCGTACAAATAGTCATCGGAAAGAATCATCAAACGTATAAGCTGAATTCAAATAAAAAGGTACGAAGCGTCGCTGTGGGCATAATTTGAGTCTGTATTCAAAAGTAATCAGCAAAGGCCTGAACACAACTATTCCACTGTTTCATGTTTTCATGCTGAAGAATTCTCTGTTCCTAGACTTATTGCGGCTGTGATACAACGGATATAACCAGTTATCCACCAACAATTAACAACAATAACCAGTTATCCACCGTGTCTTTCAATTTATCGCCCGAGTTAAATCGCCTTTGAATGTTTTGGAGGATGGTGACGACGCATGCTTCCAATGTTGTCCCGCTGTCTCTGGTCCGAGGTGATGGCACCACATCTCGTCACCAGTGACGATCTGCATCCAAACAAGCAAGGTTTTTATGATATCGGAATAGGTGTTGCAGTGCTAGCCTCATACAGAGTTTCTTTTGCGCTTCGCAAAGCTTCTTCGAAACTTACTGCGTGCACACCCTCCGGAAACCCAACCTCTTATACCGTTTGAGCACCTTCCCCAATCAGACATCTGGTAAAACGTGGCTGCTCTTCAGTGCTTGAATTTTGCAATAAGAACGCCATGGTGCGCTCACATTCACTGCCTTCATTTGATGAATGAAAAAAGCATGCTTCCTTTATTATGCGCGGACGTCCGCACTTACGCTTGACCACGTCCGGCACTTCATTTCCGTTCCTAGCTGTCTATGACGTTATACTTAAGCGGTATATTCAAATGTCGCCAGGTTTAGTTGTTCCGACGTTTCGTATCTTTTCATTTGAACCCACCTTAGAGACCTGCCAATATTAGGTCTACATATCATATGATATCGGAAGGCGATCAAAATTGCGCTAGGCGGAATAATAATAATAACAATAGCGTTGTTTCATCCACTTAGGCCAATGCAGATAAAGCAAAGATGTGTGGAGAAGCAAAGCCCAGCTGACAACGTAGCTTGTGCGTGCTGTCGTTGGACAGCGTCATAGGCGCCGACATATTGCTCCTAAGTGAATGGTCGACCGCCGGTGAAGTGCGGAATTGCATGCTCTCAACTAGCTCAAGCTTGCATGCCGTCCCTCTGCTATCTGTGAGGCTACAACAACAACAACAACAACAACAACATCCAGACAACGGACACGGCATGGTTATCTAGTCGCCCGCTTCGGCTTTCCAATGTAAACGTGCAAACGCAATCGTTTCGTAGGTTTACAATGACGAATGAAAGGCCGCCTGCCTAAGCGCATCGTGTAAATTGACGCAAGGTTGGGAGCAGCTAGCGAATGAGCGAGAGAAGAGAAAGACGAGGAGAACCGAGGAATATCAACATAACAAAAGAAGAAGGACAAACAGATAGTATATATATATATATATATATATATATATATATATTATTATATATATATATATATATAAAGAGAGATAATGAAGTGTCTATCTGTCAGGCAAGACTGAGAAGAACAGCATCAATCACTGCATGCACGACCGCGACGACGAAGCTTGAGTAGCTGAGCTGGATGAATACCCCCCCCCCCGTACGTCGCCCCAAATGTATGTCGGCTGGTCCTCAACGAGCCCCTCGTACTTTTCCTCGTACGGCTATCATAGCAATTATATTCGCAGGCAACCTAGTCGTTGTCAAGGTTATCATCATCATCGTTACCTTCGACATCGGCATCATCGTCAGCATCATTACTGCAGCCACCGCTGCCATATGTACACGAAACAGTTGTTGTGCTTATACAATACGTCGTCGCGTTGTGCCAATTTCTCCCAATCATCACACACGTACGAGTACACCTGTCTGTATACCTCCGTTCCCCTCTTCGGCCTTGACTGTGGCGGCCAGTCGAGCCACAACGTGAGGCTGTTGTTGAAGTGCTGCTGTCCTATACAAAAAGCTAGCAGTGACCCACGGATCGAACACGAATGATTGTGCGTCTGAATAGGTTGAGAAATTGATCGACCTGTGTGTCTGTCCTGCATCAATCAATGAACAACGGTCGGACGCAATGGCGGCTGCGGTAACAACAACCACAACAACAACAAACACTGTATGCCGCCAATATGCCTCGCTCTCCTCGCCAACGTCATAAGTTGGTTGAGTCTAGCTGCGCAGGCCACCCCTCTCCCCGCTCCGTGGCGTATACAGCTGGCCCTAGTTGATTTCCTATACGCGCACGCAGCACCGGGGTGATACTGCTAGCCGAGATGCATACACACTGATGGCCATACTCACACACACGCACGCATATGTTAAGACAGTCACGTCAAAAACGCAGCCTTAACCGCATGGCAAGCCAGGTCGAGTCCGCTACTCTGCCACTATCGCACGGGTTACGCAAACGCTGGAAACTCGTTAAGCGGCGGACGGTGTAACGATACAGCCCTGTTGCCATTACGGGCAGGATTGCTTATCTAGACAGAGAAACACGAAGAAGAAGATGAAGTAGAAGAAAGGGTAACCGATAAATAACGTTCGATCGAGTCCAGTGAAAGCCTAATCCGCCATATTTCCTGCTCTAGTGCCAGTGTGCTCTATGTTTAATTTCTGCCTCCCTCCCTCTCCCCCCTATCTCTCTCGTCATCTTTATGACATCCCGTTGTTGATCATTGGCGGGTAGATTAACCCACGGGACGCTCTCTCTGGATCTGCCGTCATCCCGCCTACAGGTGGCTATGACGTACCTGAACGTCCTCAGTACGCATTCATACTCAATCATGTCTCGTATCCAACGACAGCTTGTTTCAAGAACGCAAACAAACACTAGCCATGGCCGACGATGGAGCAACTGCGTCTAAGCAATTTCAGCAAAGATTACTGCTACTGTTCTTGCTCTTCGCGCCCTTAAGACCTCTAAGAAAAATAAGACCCCCAGGCGAGGTTATAAAGTTACGTCGTTTTCCGAAAATGACCGCTTATAAGAGTGCGCCCAAGTACGCTCCTGCAGAAGAAACAGGAGCTACACAGCACAGCGGAAGATTCACGTTTCGCCACAGAATATAAAGACTGCAGAACTGCAGTGAGGCAGTGCAAAAGTGCATTTTAGACAACCTTCGTACTTCGATTCGCGCATTGAGCTCTACAAGATCTTCTTTCTGGGACCAATAAAGCGGACAGACTTGATCGATGACGGGTACTCCTGGGTGTTCCCAAGTACAAAGCAGCAGGCCGTGTTCGCAGCAGGGCGGTACACCCGCTTTAACTGGCCGTTTAGTCCAAAAGAGCAGTCCATTTTAAATCCTCTGACTTACTATGTGTCCGAAAATCCTTAAAATAAAAAAAAATAGTGATTGAGCGAGAGTCTAAACAACTTGACATTAGAACATAAGCTCGGTCACTGCCCCCATTTGCACAGGCATTTGCAAATCTTGAGAGACCGGTTTAGCAAGATGCCTGTAAACGGTTTAGGCATCGAATTAAATCTGTGATTAAAGCAAGCGGCGGTTACACTGAATAAATACGTCCGCCTAAAATGTCGCTGGCGGCAAATGCACAACATTTCATTCAAATAATTGTTTTCGTTTGGATGTAGCAGCTGAACCAAGCACTGTAGTTTCGCCATGCCGTCTTACTGTAATATGATTACGTGGTTCGGTAACGGGTCACTGCTGCTTCCGCTGCTGCTGTGGCAGCCGTTGTTGTTGTTGCTGTTGTTGTGCTCGTTATCGTTGGTTGTTGTTGTTGTTGTTGTGGTTGTTGTTGTTGTTGTCGCTGTTGTTGCATGACAAACAGAGTGCAAACAGGGTCGAGCTCCATACAGTGTTTCTGAGTGGAACCATGTTAAGCTGTCACGATTGTCGTCATCATGACCACCGTCATCATCGTCATTATCATCATCATCATTATCATCACCGGCATAATGATGATGATGATGATGATGATGACGATGATGGTGGTGACGATGATGTTGACTCTTGTAATCACCGCCGACCACCACCACCGGCAATCGTTCTTATTAGACTCATCTCGCTGCCTCTCATACTAGTAGGCGGCGGTTGGTGGTTAGACGTGTATCTATCTATCTATCTAGCTAGCTAGCTAGTTTTGCGCTGTCATGGCCTATTTGTACTCTATGCAGCAGCTAGCAAACTCGTCGTCTCATCGACTGCCGGATGCATCGCAACGAACGCCGACCGTCGGGACCAAACATCGGGATCGAGGCAGAAAACGGAAAAGCGACAAAAAGATAGACAACAAATGAACACAGACATAGACAGACTAAAAGGTGCTGCTGACACACTTGACTGCTGCTGCTGCTGACTACTGTCGCTGTTGTCGCTGTTGTTGTTGGCGTTGCTGTTGTCGGCATGGTTGTTGTTGGCGTCGTTATTGGTGTTGTTGTAGAGCAATTCTGCCGCCGCCGCCGCCTGATCGAGACGGGCTGCGCAGCTGCGATTAGAAGATCGAGCAACGGATCACACAGTGATGCAGGTAATGCTAGCGGAAGCGCAAAAACCCATCTGCCTACTACATAATGCTAGCCTAACGTAGCACGTCTACTAACTACAACAAACAACGAATCTACGACTGAAGCAGACTAGTGCCGCGAGCAGCATTACTCTGCTGCTGCTGCTGCTACTGCTGTCACCGTCATCATCGTCTAGTGCCGCATCCAACAGTTGCAAGCGGCAAAGCCATAACCAAGTTACACGGCGGCCTAATTGCTCTGTGTCGGCATATGCCACGTATGCCGGACCTATTCTACATGCATGTCCTTAACATGTGTCGTTCTCCCTCTCCCTGCCTCTCTATCTATCTCTCTCTCACCCAATCTCATTCTGTGTCGTGCATCCATGCGTCTATCCGCCTTCAGGTGGTTCTGCTCCTTCAGTTCAGAGCTTGCTGCTGCTGCTGTTGCGGTGTGCTATCCGTCGCACGATGCCCCCACGCCGGCCCCATGCCGTGCATGTAAAGCTAGCTCCCAGTTCTTCTTCTTCGTCAGATTCAGCTCTGCACTCACTGTTCCGCTTTTTCTGCTTCGGCTTTCGTTCGGCTTCAATATGCTTGTTTAACGTCGACCCCCGGCCCGGCCCGGCGACCGAGCACGGAGCACCGACCACTGGTGAAGTTTGCAGCCAGACCCGGCCTGCCCACGAACGTGCCGGCAGAAACGGCGATCTGCAGCTAGACGACTTCACCCCCAGACGCCGCCCCCCCCCCCCCCCCCCCCCGACGACGAAGTTCCCCCGACCACCAACCACTGTGGCTCAGAACTCCTCCTTCTCGTTCTCCGTGTTGGCGGGCGTACAAGGCGGCAGCCCTGGCCGGTAAACCGTCGACTCGTAGCCGCTTTACTGGTCCCTGGCGACAAACAATTACTTCATTGACCATGTAGTGAACTCTGCAAACTCAGCTCAATCGAGCGCCCAAGCAATCACAGTTTCATTACTTAGCTTTCCGACGCGAGCGTCCACTCCACATCAATTTCCAACGAGCAGTGAAATCAGGTTTAGTGGCAGAAGTGTGCACTTTGATCTCAGTCATATCTACTTGTGTGCTAATGGTGTGTACATCACTGCTAGCAAGACGCGTTCACAACGAATAGCCAACAATTAGATAGGTATGAATACCATGCAACAAACAAAGTAAATAGGTAATAAAACAACCTATACCTTGTTCGCAAAGCACTCACATAAACGTGCAAAGCATATATATATATATATATATATATATATATATATATATATATATTTATATATATATAGTACCTTTATGATGATACCGTCCGGCACACCACAATTACGTGCGGCCATACACTGACCGATAGCAGCCACCGCAGGCACTGTGGCGGTGGCTGGTCTTTTGCATATATATATATATATATATATTCAAGCGCTCAGCGTCCATCTGTTGTACGTGGTGTATATAAATATATATATATATATATATATATATATATATATAAGAGAGAGAGAGAGAGAGAAAGTGAGAGAAATAATCTGCAGTCAAGTACAGTATTATTTACAGTTGCGACTTAATGTAGTCTACGCAACGTTTCACTTTTTGTAAGCATCTCCAAAGTCGCAGAGGTGGCCGTATGTTCCCGTAACGTGGGCAACTCGACACCTAAAAACCCCGCGCTAGCCAAACAACACGAAAAATCTCCTCGTTGAGTGTTAATTGCTTGTAAAAAACAGAAATAAATAGAAGTGACAGGAAAAGCGACGTCCCCATACGACGTTCAAAAGGCGCCTGTGTTGGCAACAAGCGTTCTCTTCGCTTGTCTGACGTTAGTTAGTTGATGTTATGTTTATCGCTGCTTCGTTTGTGGCTCTTACCGTGCCCTCTGTTTGAATACACAGGGAACGGCGCATTATGTAGTTTGCTTTGCTTGCTGCAAAAAGGCACTCCCTTCACCACCCCTCCTTCGTCGTTAACGACTGCAATTAAAAATCAAAACTCGCGGTAACAACAACAATAACAATCGTCCACCAAATGCGGAAGAGAGGCTGGCGGAAGATGCTGGCCAGTGGTGGACATTGCAACGTCGCAACCATCTCCTCGTGGCCATTGAATTGGCTTGACTAGTACTCGAATAATACAACATCTAGCCACCCACCTCGTAACTAAATACGTTTAAGGCAACCTGAGCAGATTCGCTAGAAATAATTACTACGGCCAAGACGCTCCGCGCGTGCAAAGGCGTAATTCCGCGCCGCCGCAGAGCATCACCACCAAAGGCAGAAATCCAATAAATGCTACGCTCGAGTGCAGACAATTCTAACAACCCTCAACGCATACTTCATAACGGCTATCAAAAATACGTATACATTTTCATAAAAACGATTTAAAAAAATGTACACATTTCCTAATCGAACAATCGGTCTGTCTCAACCGTGCCTTCACGCCTCCGTTTTTCACCAGTTGAATTTCAAACTACCGTTGTCGGGCAAGACGCCGATGCACACATCCTCTGAACCCCTAGCAACGAAGTTGATTTCTCAAGAATATTTGCAACACAGAGAAATTCCTTGTGACTTGTCCCAGTGGATTAATGAAGCTCTATGACCAGCCCTCTGTTCCACGTGTACAGTCACATATCAAATGTAATAGTCGCTAAACTTGGAATTTGCGTGGCTAGTGGCACCTGTGTGAAACGTATATATATATATATATATATATATATATATATATATATATATGATTTTGTATCAGGGGGCATTTAGAGCGGCAACATAAGCGGACAGGTGAAATATCTAGGGTTTTCCCAACCTCCTGGTGTCAGCATGGTCGCTGACTCTCATCGGTTTTTCATCTATTCTCAATGAGCCTTGCTCAAAGACAATTCGATCAACAGCAAAGCGCCTTAGTCCTCTTGACCACTGACATATATATATATATATATATATATATATATATATATATATAATAAGATAATAAAACTAACGAGTCAGGTCAGCCAGTAGTAGTTGTGGTACAGAGATGAGTACGTATAAAAACAGCATTTGCTGTGCAAACCATAGACAAGTAGCTAGTTAGCTGGTTGAAATATGTCCAGCAAATGGCGGACGTCAAATCCGCCTGGTGTAAGCCGACGCCTAGCAGCTTCACCGGTGTATCGCATGACATTTCAAAACCTTTTTAGCGGTTAATTCGACACACTCGGAGCGGAAAAGGCAATCAGAGTCGATGATAGAATGGTCCAGATCAAAGTGCGTCGCAAAAGTGATGATGGTAGCGAGCGTTGCAGCACTGAAGGCGGTCTTCGTTTGCTCTTTCCTATTTTCGAATCAAACTAGAACGGGCACCGCAGAACGCTGCTTCGTTCGGCCAAGGCAAATAAGTGCGAATCGAAACTTGGCCAAAGCGCTATCTTGTACTTTTGAGTACGTATGATCAAAAAGGACTCTAAAGACGAAAATACGAAAAAGAATGACACGTTTGCCTTCTTCCTGCCAGCATGATGAGAGTAAGTAGATCGACGGCCACTATTCATTCATAGGCATAGAAGAATTCGGCTGGCTGGAAACAGGCCGAATTTGTCCCAAAAGTCCCACCGATGCTTCCTTACGGGCTCGGCAAAATGTTCTCTGTGTATTTCAGTGCAACGGAAAGAAAACAAACTATATAATACATAGACACGTAGTTATACAAAAAACAATGACCACTAAGACCAAGATCATACGAAACATTGCTACACTGCTAACCGCCCAGAGTAGGGAGAAGACACCTACTTTGGCCTCGCGGTCACTCCACATACTTTGACGAGTTTCGTTTGCCAAGAGCGGGAGAGGGACCGAGACGAAAATCAATACGAGTGGTGTTCAAACGTCTTCGAGTCGTCGATATATATATATATATATATATATATATATATATTTTTTTTAAAGATTTTTCGTAAGACTATTGCCCGTGCACGGTTTTTTCATGTCATGGCTAATTTTAATTCACTCCGGCATTTACCCTGTCTAAGTTGGAAACCATGCAAACCAATTTAAGAGTGGCCGGTCTGGGTCTCGAGCCCAGTCCTCCCGAATGCAAGGCAAAGGCTTTGTCACTAAGCCATCTTGCTCGTATATCAACAACAGGCCATATCAACATCACCATTCGAAGTTGAATCTGCTCTTTATCAGGGACATGCAGCTATATTGGCAGTTGGATCGCGTAATAGAATATCGTGCGTATCGAGGGATTTACCCTATGGCCGCTGCTGCTGTTGCTGCAGCTGCAGCAGCAGCAGCAGCAGACAATTGATGCCTGTCTGCAGGGAGTCACCATTCACGGTTTATTGTGAGTATTTCTCACCGTTACTATGGCGCTGCCTCAAAAGAAGGTCGGTGTGCGAGAGCAGTCGCTGCCGTATTGAGGTCGCTGCGAGAGCAGTCGCTGCTGTAGTCTCGGCGCAGTCAACCCCAGCTGCCTCCCTCCAACGGCGGAGGCGGGCTAAGACACACAGGGACCGCCAGGGTCAACAAGCCAACCGAATCTCTTGTTAAGTGTACGAGTAACCCCTCGCTCATACACTTGCCCCAGCCAGACTGCGAACACGCCGCACGGACAGACATCGACGTACACCAACCACACTTAGCCAGCCAGCCATCCAGCTAGCCCGCACACGCGATGGGTCAAATGGCCTACTTCATAGCTAACTATGGCCAATAAATAAACAGTTGCAGATATAAGCTAGCTCTTGTATGTGTTGCGACAACAACAACAACAACAACAACGACGACGACGACGACATATTATTTCCTACAAGAAAAAGTGCGCGACGTATAACATGACTTTTATGACGGAATGTCTTGTAGAATAAAATTGCATATGGATGTATAGATTTATTATTCGCTTGACACGTATACCTAAACGCAACACATCTCTCTCTCTCTCTCTCTATATATATATATATATATATATATATATATATATAAAGAGAGAGAGAGAGAGATGTATATATATATATGTATGTATATATATATATATATATATATATATATATATATAAACACATGTAAGTTGTAGTATAATAATATTCCAATATACGTACGAAGGCAGACGAGCCAAACGCAGGCAAAACCATGAACAAGGACAGCGGGCAGCCAGTCACAAGCGCGCTAGAGGGAACGTGTCAGACGGAACGCACGCACATTAGTAGAAACAATAAAGGTTGCCAAAACAAAGCAGGAAAGCAACAAGCAAATACACGCTGAACTAGTCTAGAATACACGCAACAAAATACATGCTGAGCTAGTCACGTGAATAAGGCGAACTCAGTAAAGCTGAGGAGGACGACAGGGAGTGAAACAGTGTACAGCAGCAAATCCACTTGGCAAACAAGCGTTAAACTTTCCAGCCGTTCGCCCCGTCTTCCAGGTGCTGAAGTTTTTCGGGCTGTCTTTCAGCCAAGATTTAACGTCCACGGAACTGTTTTTCACATTGCTTCATAGACGGACATGCCCCATAAATACAAATGTGCAACGGTGGGGCTCAAACCCGCGCAGCACCTATCTAGTGTCTCCTCCGGTTGCAAGGCGCAGACTTAAGCCACGACGCCACCGGGCTCGGCGTCTTCCAGGTGTTGCTGGTGTAGTTCTCGTTTCATCTCTCGATTCGAATGTTGCCAGGCAACACGAGTCGAATCAAAAGCAACCCGATTTGTCTGTCTCCAAGAGAGCACGTGAAACACCAGTAGCAGAACCAGCGAGCAGTGGAGTGGGCAGATGTACGTATTGGCCTTGTACTATATATATATTATATATATATATATATATATACATATATACATACATATATACACACATATATAATACAAGGCCAATACGTACATCTGCCCACTCCACTGCTCGCTGGTTCTGCTCCTGGTGTTTCGCGTGCTTTCTTGGAGACATATATATATATATATATATACAGAATACATAAAGTATTTGCATGTGACCCAAAAAGTTCAGGACATCTGTACTCATGTCTAATGAAATGCAAGGTTAAGCGTTCGTAGAAGTGTCCTGGCGCCCACGTACATAGAATATCAAAAGTACGTCCGCTATGTATACTGCAGGGCTCTTTACGCAGAGAAACTCGTGTAATAGCACTCCGTAGTAGTAAGAAAAGCGGTAGTGATAGAACAAACAGTTGTTGAAAAATTTTCATTTTAATGAAGAAATTAGAATTTTTCGCGTACAATGTTAAACGTTTTTAATACAATCGTACCCATATTGGATGGCCCAGCAATTTGACTAATTATACGATACACGTCCTGGTTGCTTCTGCGATATCGATATGTAGTCAGTCTAGTACAGTCTAAAAGCATGCACATACTCGTGTCTGGTTATTCGCCATCAAGCCTTACAGAGGGTCTGTTCTAGAGCCCATTCTGTGGAAGTTTGCGTACAGGGGAACAACCATTGCTCGCAGTACTTTCGGGATCGATAAGGGGTCACTTACTCACCCTGGCCTCGACAAGAGTAAGGAGGTTCCACTTATCGGGAGGAGGAGGAGATGAGAACATAGCATATCTTAGCAATCATTTTATGAGAATGTTTTTACGTCCTGACTACCATCTCTGTAGACACTCGTAATAGGCTAGATTATGCCATTGGCACGATAGCGTTTAATCTAATGCCCCCATCGTCATCGCGTTCTCTCTACTGGCTACCGTACCCATACTTTCGCAGCGTTTGGATGGAAGACCATAGCGTAGCAACGAACAAGAAAGTCAAGCACTTGGAGGCGTGATGTTAGACAGGACCCGGATGAGCGTTGCAGATGCCGTCAATTACGTCACTACCAAGACAACTAAAGCGGTGCAAGACCTAACTCGAGTCATGCTGAGTAATAAATCATGGCGCCGCAAAAAAGGCAAAGCACGAAGAAGTATCTAGCAAGTCTCTAAAGGGTGCGCGCACTTTAGATCTGTATATCATACAAACTGATGGCGACGCAAACTGCTCTAGTCCTAGCCGGAGTAAGATCCTGAGAGAATCTGCTTCGGAGAAAGGGTCGACGAAAATGTCAGCCCGTAGTGGCCGCAGGTATGAGACAGAAAGTTGGGAAGATGGACCAAGCAGCTGAGTCCATCAGATCATCAGCTTTAATGCCGAGGAACGTCTACAAGGCGTGGATGCTTCCATGCACCTCCTGCAAGAAGAGGAAAGAATGACGCCTTCCCACATATGCGTATTATGTGTTATACATATATAGAAGCGGAATGCGCAATATTTCCATGATTTCGATGTCCTCGATTCGAAGAGAGACGAAGCCAGTTGGCCACACCGAGCTCGACAAGCAGCTGACAGCTGAAGGGATGGCTCCTATGATTTTGGAGCGTAAGCGGGAAACGGCTAGCCGTGACACGCTTCATCTACGTTATCATGAGAATGAAGGAAGCCCTCTCACGGTGAGGAGTGTTTAAAGCATCAAGCCAGGAAGGAAGTGAGACGGACGGAAGAGTCCATTTACTCCCCCGCTAATAGTGTATCGATGCACACATTCCTGCTGTTCCAGAAGAAGTTCATGTTTAATTAAAATACGAATCATGTCATAGTTCATGTTTAATCAAAAATACTACTAATAACAGTAGTGGTGGCAGGAGCAGCAGTGATCGTGAGTCGCCATGTGTGTTGTAGCCCGTCATACGCGGTTTACACTGACGTATATGAGAGGTCATCTTGTGGCTCACACACGATGACTTCTCGGATGTCTGTACCATAAAGAAACCGTCCTGGTCTCCCTCGTGACGAAACGGACTAATATTATGATGGGCAGCCTCGGCACAATGAACGGTGCTTGCCATGCGGGCATCCAATTCATCATCATTGGCTTCGCCCGTGTCTCACCGATAATATGTTTATGATGATGATGATGATGATGACGAAGGATGCTGATCCTGATTCCTGGTTAAACCAGACATCTGTCTGCCTATCTTTTCCTCTGCCCCCCCCCCCCCTTCCACCCACCTCTCTTTCTTCTGTTCCCTTTTCTCTGTTTTTCTCTCGCCCCTACTCAGCACCAGGAGCTTGGCGCCGAGACAAATCTGTCTCGTATGTAGAAGGCGGCGACGACGACGAGGAAAAAGGCTCTCCTGCTGCAGACGACCATGCTAATAGGGCGAAGAGTAGTACCACGACAACAAAGACACCAATGATGCTGCGCTGATGCTGATGGTGGAGGAATGGCGGCTGTCTCTCGACACAAAAGCCTCGCCTCACAAAGACGACAATGATGTATTTGTAAACGAGATTATTTGTGCCATTCGGCAGTACACAATACCGAGGACGACAGGGAAACACGCCAATGGCGGGACGGACGGACGGACGGGCGGACGTACGGAGTCCCCGCCAACGCACCTATGAGGACATTATCGATCGACATACGTGAAGAATTCCCGTTTCGTTTACTTCCTACGCCTTCTTCCGTGGTCGTTGTTTTTGTGGCTGGTCGTAGATTTGTCGTCGTCGTCGTGCGGAAGATGGTCGCCAGTCACCTGAGCCGTCGAGCCCGGTGGTGTGGTGGTATGCGTCTGCGCCTCGCGACCGGAGGAGACACATAGCAGGTGCGCGGGTTCGAGCCCCACCGTTGCACATTTGTATTTATGGGATCCGTCTATAAAGCCATGCGAAAAGCAGTCCCATGGACGTTAAATCTTAGCTCAGAGTCAGCCCCGAAAGGATTTAGTCACCTGAGCCGCCTGCGAGCAGCAAGCGCAAGCACGCTTAGTTTAACCCACTCATAGTAACGATCTAGAGTTAGTATTGCCGAATAATGGCTCTGTCGCAACAACTGTAGATCAGAAACAGTCGATAAACCTCGTTTCCGCAGTGAGTTAACAGTTGGCTAGATGCCGCTAAACGTTGGCTACTCGACTCATTCGGCTGGCGTCATTGTGATGCATTATCGCGTACAACCAACGCATATTTATGGTGAAAACATATCGTATACTTGGCTCATCTTACGTCTTGCTATTGCTGCGAATAATTCCAAATAATTACAAAATTGAAAGTTATACGTCATTGTCAAGTCTAACAATCTATCGGGTATGATCAACATAAATGCTATATATATATATATATATATATATGCATCATTGTTTCCTCTAAACTCTTAAACCCTGTGATACTTGAAGCCGTGGTCCTAAGAAGAACTCCCGCAGAAACAGCTTTTTAATAAAACCGTCACAATCCATGCATCTTGGAAGCCAAACTTGGAAATATGCTAGTGATGACCTTTCTTGTATAAACTGTGGTATTTGTAACTAAAGCAGGCGTGTGAAAATTTACGCGTAAGTCAACAACTACATCAAGTTTAAAGCGTAGGTCCTGTATTTTTCAACACTTCGACGTAGACAGGCCTGTACCAGTTGTTGCCGCCAAAGTTGACCTCTTTGACCTTGACCTCCATATTGTGACTGCCTGACAAAGTCGGCACGATGAGAAATAAATGTTTATTTTGCAGTAAGTATCGGTCACTTTCCCCGCCCCTCGAAAAAAAATTGCCGAAATGATACTATAATAGATGACCTAAGCCTGACTGATAGTTTCCACTGTCGATCGGCAACCCAATAGCAGGTATACAACGCGGCTTTTAGCCGCCTCATATATGTTATGAAGCTTTTCGAACTACGCATGATTTGCCGCTTAAAAATGGCCCCACACCTTGTCAAGGCTGCAGCACAACACTTGTACAATCCTAAGTTCAAAAAGACGCGCTGCCGCAGAGACAGTCTTCGAAGATCCCTTACCTTTGTGTGAATATAGGCAATCGGCAACCCGACATCTGTCGTCAATGTGCTGAGTAGAGGTCGTTCTTATATAGTGTAGTGTCAGACGCAAACAGGAAGGTTAGCTCCAGCAGGGTATCACGTCTGCCAAATCCGATCGGCCAGCCCCACGGCAAAACTTAATCGTTTTCTTTTCCGGGAATTTATTGCAGGCCTTTCCGGAAAAACAGTAAGTTTCAACGTCTTCGACAATTCGACGAATGTCGCGGTTCCGATGGGCCACAACATCCGCATACATGACGACACGACTACGACAATGCTTCTACATTCCTCCTGCACATGGCGGCCTAGGTCTGCGATGAGGAACGAAACAGCCAGGTAGTTAAAAGGTCCCCACGACGAGTACAGATATGCAAGCGCTACCAATACGAGATTTTCTGATTCACTCAACACAAATGAGTCTCATATAGATAGACATGGATACAAAACCACAAATTATCTACCCAGAGGGCGACAAGCCCCATCTGCCTTGATGTGGAGGAGCTGACGACTTGCAGTACGCTTAACCTATAGGCGACCTTTTGTACGCTGATGTACATCTGTACATGCCGCTGGTCGTAGAAGAGGTTCAGACCACCCGTTAGCGTCAGCCAATGCGCAACATTCGGCATACCATGCTAGAAAAAGATGCCGTCGTGTTTTAGCGGTATCAGCGATGACTAAATGGATCATCAGTGGCCTAACAGTTGTTACTGTTCCTACGGTGCTTCTCCACTACATATGGTAATTAAATCATAGCCAAAAGCAACGTGTTAATCGTGAACTATCTGAGTAATCGCATGAAAAATCGTGAACTATCTAAGTAATCGCATGAAATTAGGGAAAAGTCACGCGGCATCATCGAAACGTCAAAGTTAGACTTCGTTATCTCTCCAAAGCAGCCTTTCGAAACAACGGGCCGCAAACTCGCTATCTGTACGACACGATTGAACTAGAGACAACAGCCTCGGTGCCCAACAAAATTCTAAAAGTGTGAATAATTGCGAATGGTCCACGTAGTCGTGGTCAACTAGTCGTGGAATGAGACGAGTCGCTAGTGATTCAAATGGCAGTCCTCTATTATTTTTCCAGACTTTGACCAAACTATACGCCGAATATACGCAAATATTGGCTCATTAGGAGAACAAAACCTAATTGAAATGTGTTTTCACAATGGTAATGAAATACCAACAGGACTATCAGTAGTGTGCTAACTAGGTAATTAAGCTACATCCTGGTTAGCGCGGAACACGCTTACTTGCCTATCAACACGCGCCTTTTTTTGAGATGGCGGAGCACTGTAGCAAAACTCTTTAGAAGTTGACGGAACTTAGTTATGTGCATCATAGTGACACTAACAACAGCGATCACAATCATTGTTTAATCGAATCGTATTATTCACCTGAATCGAACATTCAGACGCAATTATGATAAGACCCGTTTTTTTTACATATTACTGAGAGTTCAGACGAGCTTAGCACGAGAACCGCTAGAAGAGCATGTGAGGCGCTCAAACAAAGTGACACTGGCAACAAGACCCAATCCAGTTAGTGTGAAAGCAAGAAGCCCTTTTGATGAGTTATCGAAACAGTAATTAACTCATACTAACTTGATCTCGGAATGAAAGGAAGGAATTGACTTTACCTAATGATTAATGAAAATCCAGTTTAAGAGTACGACTGCGGTGGTACGTCTGGCTATTGGTCCGGCAAGTGGTGCGCTTCTGTCACCAGGTGCACGAGTGCATGAGACGATCAAAATCAGAAGAGGAGACAGTAACGCACACGCACAAAAGAGGTGCACTTTACTTTGCTCAGCCCTCTCTCGTTGTCCACGATGTGGGAAAAAAAGAGCGCGCGCAAAAGATATACATATATATATATATATATATATATATATATACAGCGAACAAGAAGGAGAGACACAGTGAATAAGAGGAAAAAACGAAAAACTTCGTCAAACGAAACTTCAAAGCTCGAAATCCACAACCGAGATGGGGCGTGGGACAGCGACGTAACGACAGCGCTGCGAGGGGTCACGCCGATCTAAGAAGAACCTGACGAACACCAATTCAGCTCACAAGCGTACGCGCACGTCCGACGGTGGTGGCGGCGGCGGCGGCGGCGGCCGCACCTGCCGCGGCTCGGCTACTTAATGAACAACGATATCTAGTCCGAAAGCGGATACAGTGTCCATTATTAACGAACGAACGAACGAGTCGACATTAGAGAGAGTCGAGGGGCCGCTTACCTTGCCCCCACCCCCTTTTCCCCGCGGGATGTTCCTTTCCCTTGCCGGCCTAGCAGCTGCCAGCTGGTGGTATCGTAGTGGTAGCTTCTACTTTACCCCTTTTATCCCCTTCCCTCTCCTCCGCTGGACACACATAAACCCAGCACACCTAGCGACTACTGGCCAGCCTAAGTGAGACAGCAGCAATAGCAGCAGCAACAGCAGTACCGGACCCTCTCCGAGGCTCAACGGAAGGCTACAACTAAGCCCAGCGCAGAACGCGACACGAACAACGCTTCCTCGGTTCCGCAAGAAGTCTATTCTGATTAATTGACCTCCCCCCCCCCCCCCTCCACCTCCGGCCCAGCAGCCGACACTCACCCCCGTCACCCGAGCCCCAACGGGCTCGGGAGCTATTTATTATTGCTTCCAATTTCGGCCGCGCGTCGACAACCGTCGGCTGCTGTCGGTTGGCCTTTTCGCCGGTTTCGCCTCTGCCGTTGAGCCTTGGGCCTCGGTCGGTCGGTCGGTCGAACAGAATGCCACTCGGATGTCGCTGCTGCAGGCAGAGACAGCTGCAGGCTAGCAGAAAAGCAAGCAGCTTAGCTAACCTCTTATTGCGAAACCTACGCGTTCTTCGTTTGCCAGCTGGTTGAGGTTCAGCAAAGACGGTCCGGTCCGTCAGTCAGCTTGCATGTCGGGCCGACCTCAGTGGTTGGTTGTTGGCGGCGGCGGCGGCACGAAGAAGGCCGACAGCGGTGTGGCTATATGAAACACAGTCTGACGACGGGACACCGATGCTGATGATAATCATGATGGTGGTGGTTATACTGATGATGATGGTGGTGGTGGCGGTTATGATGATGATGATACAGCTGTTGGTGTTGACGACGATTATTGTTGTTAGTATGAGGTGGTGATGATGATGATGATAATTACGTGTTTGTGCTTGTGTTCGGGTGCACCCGCTGGGTCGCCGTGTACACTCGGCCCTGCTGACCGCTGCCAACCGCGGCCAAGCACCGCTAATTCATCTATGCGGAGCCATTAATCCATCATTTTTCATCTTGTGTCTCGTACTGTGCGCAGTTGGTGTCCCGTGCTGCAGCGGGCCCGCTCGCGGCAGCCCGCTCGAGCCCGCTGCATTCTGCCGACCGCGGGAAGACCGTTCGCTGTCCGTCCATTGGTTAATCGCGGCTCTCTTTCCTTGTCCTATCTGGCTATGGGGCCATCTTAGCTTCTCCACGCCGGCCCCTCTCAACGAACCTGCTGTTCACCCCACACGCCTAACGCAATTTC
Organism: Dermanyssus gallinae; assembly: GCA_003439945.1. NCBI lineage: Eukaryota > Metazoa > Arthropoda > Arachnida > Mesostigmata > Dermanyssidae > Dermanyssus > Dermanyssus gallinae. The sequence goes on along the minus strand of QVRM01003032.1, from coordinate 90,333 downwards.
CGCCCGTTCCGTATAGTTGTTCTGCAACTAAGCCCGCGAAAGCCTGACCAGCCGAAAATATGCAAGCAAGGATGCAAACATACATACATACATACATACATACCGCCAACACATCTAAACAAGCCGAGCAAACACTTGTCGATGCTTCGTCAAGTGGCGCATCGCAGTAGCGATTGACGGCAGACCGACGTAGCTCCAGTAGCGGCCGCAGCAGCAGCAGCAGCAATAAAACTGCACTACCCACAACTAGGGCTAGCAGAAAAAACGAAAAAGAAGAGGAAGAACAGCAGCAAGAAGCATAAGTGCATTCGTCCAACTTGAGTTGGCAATCGATGCAGGATCAGAAGTGGCACGAGCGGTCGGTCAGTCGCTTTCGATGGCCCGATACAGCTCCCGATGGGCCGGTGGTCGGCCACCGTTGCCTGCCTCTGCGAGCGTCGTTGCAAAGCAGGTAAATTGCCTAGATCTGTTGCCGCCGCTGTAATCAGGAGTACGAGTTCAAGGAGGCGAGGCGCACCGGCAAATCACTGGTCGCCGCGTGCCTGCTCCGTCGTACGCAGTGAGACCCTGCCGGTAGTGGCCACCACTGCCGCCATTATTGCTTCTTTTCCCGTTGTTGTTGTTGTTGTTGTTGTTGTCTTTTGTGACTGCTGTTTCTGCTGCCATTACCGCTACTGAAAGAAGCGAGGCGAAGGAGAAAGGCGAGATTCGTTAGGCCTCTCTTCGTAGTTAAGCAATCACACGTGCCTAGTGATAACTTGGGTCCTGCTTCTTCTCCAGCTTTGCTGTCCTCCTCCTTTCATACCTTCAACCATGTGACGAGGGCGGGATATAAACAAGAGGTTTGGGGGGTACGAACAAACGCCAGTCTTCCAAATCGCAGCACAGAGCTTCGAAACTTTGAAGCTTCGGACTCAGTTCCTCCAGGCGGGTCCTTTGCTTACCGCGGACGGCAAGAAGCCGCTTCGTGTACCTGCTAGCGAGTTGCGGGCCGGCAGTGGAAATAATCAGAGTCAGGCTTAGGTCACCTATTACAGAGCCACTTCAGCAATTTGTGTTGAAGTGGCAGGGAAAAGTGACCGAAGCCTCGGCAGAGGTAGCGCAGTTAGATGTGTACCTCGCCGGGAAGCTTTGGGATGGAATGGCATGCACTAGCCGGCACGTGTACACAAGATACATTGTGCATGGCTATCATCACTTGGTATGTTCGACCCAAGAATTTCACCAAGTTAGCGATCAATGTCGTTGCCGGTTCTGCTCGCAGAAATGCGCTAAATACCACGCAGCGAGCTGCAAGCCTTTTCTTACGTTGATCCGACAATTACCGACAAAACGGACAAGCAATTAATGGCGTATGAAGCGCAGGCTTCAGATGTCAATCAGTCATTCAAGTGGTGGTGGTGGTACTTTCACGCTTCCGCGAAGGATGCCTGCCAAGCTACAATAATCATGGACAGACAAACGAACATTCCCAACGTAACGAGAGATACATAGATAGATAATACGATGAGCACGATAGTAACTGAGGTGCGCCCAGCTGTCAGTTTTGTCTATCGGTGCAGTTTTTCGATGTTGTCTGTCTGTCTGCCATTGTGACTGGTCAGCTGGCTAACTCACTGACGGACTGCCTGACTAACTGACTGAGTGTATGTATTGGCGTGTCGTGGGGTGTCGAGCATCGGCAGACCATGTAGATAGACGCATGCTGCCTCTCTACTTTTGCTGTTGCTGCAACCGGTATGCTTGCCGCCAACGGCTCCGTCAATGCATCTTCGAAAGTGGTTTGGATTTGTGGTGGTGGTGGTGGTGGTGGTGGTGATGATGGTGCTGCTGCCGCCGCCGCCGCCGCCGCCCCCCCCCCCCCCCCCCGAGAACAACCCCGCTATCAGACTGTAGCCGCTTCACTACCAAATGAGAGGCAAACGTAGAACCCGAGGGGAAGGACTTCGACCTGCTGTCGAAGCTGATCGGGACTCTCGGCGTAGTACGGCGACGACGACGACGACGACGACGAACCACCGAAACACCGACCAACCTACGGACCAACAGACCAGTTGGCAGCACACGCAGGTAGGCAACTGGGCCGATCAGACCAAGTGAGATTGTGAGTGCGCAAGGGGGAGAGCGAACGAGAGAGTGGGAGGGAGGGAAAGCACTTGGCTGCCGGTACCCCGTATCTGATCGAGGCCGCCTGTCAATGTAAAAAGTTTGGCCAGGTAACCAACCGCCACGCTAATCTGACAACAACCTCTGTACTAGCGTCAGCGCCAGCAGCAGCAGCAGCAGCAGAACTTTCCGAAGCGTTATACTAATAGCGATCTAATAGGCAAGGTGGCAGAAACAAGATGGCAGCAGCATTCATTCCGCCAATAGACTAACTGTAGACGAGTAGACGCACCTAGCCAACATCCACATATACTCACTCGCTTACAGCCACTCATACACGCAGACACCCAACCACCCACCCACAGCCACGTGCAGAGAAACACGCTGAAAGTACACAACACACACTTTTCGCAACCGTCAGAAAACTGATTACTGCGACCGCTAACTAATATTAGCTCTGCACCGCATGCTTATGTACATGCGCATATACAAATATATATAGTTATATATATTAAAACAAAAAAAAATATATATATGTATATATATATATACAAACATACAAGTCTACCGACAGACAAACAAACAGACCGACCGACAGCCTACTACCGGTAGTAATATGTGCAAGCCCGACTCGGCACCAGCTTAGACATGTTAGCGCATTGGCTGAGATTCCTTCGAGAAGCAGCGTAGGCGGGTAGACATCTGGCTTATCGGCAGACGCTCGAAACGATGGTGGTGGGAGAAGAAGCAGAAACACGAAGAAGAACACGAAGAAAATATAATCGTGGAAGCCACAATTACGGGGGGTACTCTTACTATTATTAGTCATATCACTTTCATTATGATTAGGATATATATATATATATATATACATCCTTATATTATTGATTGTTCTTGTTCTCACTTCTGTGGCAAACGGAATTGTGGCCTCGGACGACGACGACGACTCATCGATGTTTTTGGCTCGATTTCTTCTTCTTCTTCTTCATATTTTTATTTTTATTTTTATTTTTCTCATTATCAACTTTCCGTCTCCACTTATCTCTAGACATTTACTGAAGCAAAATAGGCAAATATACAGCAAAAACGGGAGAGGGAGAGAGATAAAGATAGGGAGAAACATGAGGGGAATCCTGAGATGGAGAAAAAGCGGAATTTAGTCAGAGAGAACGAAAGGGAAAAAGAGAAATGACCGGTTACATCAGATACCAGAGCGCCAGATTCCTCAACGGGGGCGGCCCCAGCAGCAGCAAACAAACGGCAGCAGCAGCAAACAAATGAAACCACCTATCTTTGCCCCAACAATGCCTGCTTTCCGGAGGTAATCGACGCGAGGCGGCGACAAGAAGACGAACGAGAACACGGAAAACGTAGTGCTGGTAACAGCACGCCTTAGACGTATATATGTATATATATAAATATATATATATATATATATAGAGAGAGAGAGATAGGGAGAGAGGAACAAGAAAGACAGACATACATAAAGCTCACAGCAAATGAGAGACACAATCTAGGCATTATGGAAACCATAAAACATTGAAGACTATTGGAGGAAACTGGCGGACAATGTATACGGCAGACCGTATACATTTTTGCCCCTACCATTCCCGTCGTACAACCTCCCCGCGGCGCTGGGGCAAGCGGAAGGTCAACGATAATAAACACGACAAATACAATGGAAAATGAAAAATAGAAGACGGGGGGAGGGTGGTCGCTGTACTAAATGTATAGTTGAGGGGGAAGGTGTAAGAAGAAACAACTGTGACAAAATCGAATGCAAAGTTGTTTCTACGGACGCGCAACGCAAACAGAAGAAACATTAGAAAATGTTGGAGGTAACCAGGAGAGAAGAGACATAGATAGACACACGGATCTAAGCAATGTGAACTAAACGTATCTGTGGCAAGTCAGATACGAGCAGTTGGGTACGAGACAACCCCAGGAGCAAATTGAAGGGGAAATGGAGATAGGGACAAGATACAAACCGACGATGCCGAGACGGAAATGAGATCAATCACGGACCGAAAATACAGCGTCGGGGCGTCGAACAGAGAAAAGAACACCGAGATCAATGATAGCAAACGCGCTGCCAGATGTAACGGCGGGGGTAGAGCGTAGAGCGTTGCGGCGGTGTCGGGGGCAACACGAAGGCGGCAGCAGCGGTGATAACAAGAAGCCACGCAGAACAAACAACGGGGTACAGGATAGACAAGGCGCGAGCCGCCAGAACCTTCCAAAGCAGCACACGATGGGAGAAGAGATCTCGAAAGAGAGAAATTGGCCTCCATTACAATTCGGTGTCCGGGCGCCAATTAGCCAGCCAATTGGCGGACGGCGTCGCGCACAGAGACGACGGTTCACTCACTAATCGACGGTCGTGATCAGCTGCAACCACAAACTAGACAGTGTCGAGTCGACAGTTACGCCGCGCTGTGAGCTCGCTGTTCCGCCCAAGGTGTCACCAGGCACGCCAACGCAAGCTAAAACCGCACACATAGGTATTTGCTACTGCTATCACACTGTGACAAGAATGTTGAAATTGTTGTTGTTGTTGTTGTTGTTGTTTGTGTTGTTATTGTTGTTGCTGTTGTTGTCGTTTGTGTTGTTATTGTTGTTGTCGTCAACGCCAATGGCAATGAAAACAACCCTTCCCAGTGTAGCCATTCTTACCATCTAAACCTTTCAGTAGACCCACTGCTCGAATCGCATTTCGTTGGGGAGGGGCACATCTCGGCCCATACCATTTATCACTTCCCGCTTAAAGTCTGAGCAAACGATTAGGGAGGCCGCAAATCGAGCCAGTCATGACAACAGCCACTAACATCCAGTGATGTCGGGAATATCAACTAATGATGACGGCGGCAAACCAAAGGGCCAACTCTATCGACAGTCAAAGCACGAACGAAACCGGCACGCCGACACGATACCAAAACTAAGAAAAGTATACGAGCTGCTGACATGGGTTCGACCGTCCACCCATGTGTTCAACAGTCCATGGGTCAATCGTGCTGTTGTGCCTTGTGCTGCGGCTTCTATTCGACGTTACTACGTCGCCAGCTACCACCAACCACTGGACAGGCTTGAAATAGTAAGTCTGCGGCCGTGCAACAACAAGTCGTGTGCGACTTACCGTGGCGCTAGAAGGAGGAGCGCTTTGACTACGGCCCGCTGCGGCCGCAAACTCTGTCGTGAAACGTGAAGTTCAACACGTCAACGGCACGTTCGCAGCGTTTACGGACGTAAGTCGATCAATTGATTCGATCAATTGACTGACAGACTGACTGATTGACCATTGCTCAGCACACCCATTCACACGTCGTGTCAAACGACGTCGAATTCCGCTCCTGCTGTCCAGCCTTAGCCAGGCCAGACTCGCAGAAAAGAATGAGACTCGGACCCCTGGGCAGGGCCACCAAGCCAACCACGGCGACTTGCGGTCACGAGATATTTCTCGGCCAGCAATCGACGAAGTCGAGTGACGGTAGGGTTTGCAGTGGTGTGTGAGTCGCTGACTCGAGGGCCCGTTCCGATTAGGGATCATCTGCTTTCCAAGGGCTCTTGCACAGGTCGGGCCGACAAGCAGTGTTCGTTCGCCGGCAATACTCGAATAGTAGTGAGCAGGTCAATCAGTCTAAGTAACACAAACTCTGACCAACTTGCAGCGCATGCATACAATAGTCTTAATGATGGTGACAGACGCCTCGAGACGAGCAGAACAGCAGATGCCGAGAGTAAACCAACCGACCGACAAACCGCTGTACCATACTGTATGATAAGAAGAAGAAGACCGTAGGAGAAAGTTCAAAGCGTGAGCTGTCGACGCGCGATAATTGCGCGTTCAGCCGCCTACGACAACAGGCCTCGTCTCCACTCGGCCAAAATCTGGCCTAACGCCACGATTAGTGTGATCGCATGTTCAGCAAAAATAGCCGATGCGGCAGTCCGATTTGTCTATTTCGATAGCTATTATTATTCAACACGACACGGACAACGTTAGTCCTCTTTGCAAGGTTAGTACCCGTTCACAGCACCGCAGCTCATGAATACACGACACATGTATCCCGCGCATCCGAATATCCCCGGCATATGAACACATCAGCTAAACAAACTCTCCGTGCATGTATGTCCAAAAAAAGTGCGCTGCTCTTAACTATATGATATATCTAGATTTAGAAGAAATACGAATATAGGTTTGCATTAACCAACCACTCTATATTCAGATTGTGCATACACATGTAGCAAGCAAGTGTGTTTGTTCCAACTAATATAATATTTATTAGTAGCGATGTTCATATGCGACGTCTGCCTCACATGCCACAGTACGGAAATATGGACGCGACTCCTATCGTGTAAGAACACGAGATGTCACGTTAAATCTTGCATATAGGAAAACAAATATATATATATATATATATATATATATATATATATTCCCCGAGAACCCAAGAAGCTCAATACACTTTCCACCGAATTTCAGAGCATTTATACCGCTTGAGTATATGCGCCCTTACTCTGACGGAAAATAGGCATTCACAGCAGCCTGAATCTCCTCAATGATGGAAAAACGCTTTCCACCAAAACTAGTCTTCAAATTTCCAAAGAGGGAATAATCACAGTGGCTACTTTCGGAGAACAAGAGGGATGATTAATAAGTTCGAATTCGGCCTCAATTCGGCCAGTTTTGCCAATGCTAGCCGCGACTTGTGTGCAAGAGCATTATGCTGGTAAAACAAGACAATCTTCTTCTGCAAAGCTGGCCGTTTCTCAGTGAGTTCAAGCTGCAGGCATCCAACAGCCCTGCATAATATTTCCCTGTGATAGTTTTACTGCTCTCAAGGTAGTCGACCAGAACTATTCCACGTTGGTACCAAAAATCCTAGACATTACGTTTCCGGCCGATGCCGTTGCCCGAACCCTCGGAGGTCTTGAGGTCTTTAACCCTTTGGAGGTCCTTAACCGTTTACACACCGTTGGCGCGAGATGCTTCTTGGGTCTCGGGAGTGTAGTGATGGACCCAACTTTTATTAACGGTTACGACTATGCGCAAAAAATCCGATTAATTTGTCGATATATTGGCCAAATTTCGCGGATTTGCTTTTTCTTTGCTTGAACCAACGTGGCACCCATTATGTTCTGAGCCTTTTCATCTCCAAGTTTTCGCGCAGGCTAGAATGCGCACTGCACAGACGTCCCGCCTCCCCCAATTTCAGACTCCCATAGCGTCTTGTGTTAACGGAGGAGGTGTGACGTAGCGTCTGGTATACGGCCCGTATGTGGCAAAATGTTAACGTGTTGAGCATGAAAACTTTAACCAATAAAAGATATCAAAGGATTTTTGCAAACTTTCCATAACGCGACTATTTCACTTCCCCTAGTCAGCACTATTAAAGCGAAACAGAACCGGTTTCTCAATCAACAATTTCGTTTTTTTGCAATCGTAATTTTTTAAAAGAAATATCCGGCCAGTCACGTCGGTATTACAAAAATAAGCAATTCAACTCTCACTCCTAAACAAACCATTTCCCCATTACATTTGGTCCTTCTACCACCCCCTAAAAGGAGCATCTTGTGGCATACAGCCACACCCTTTGTATAATATATATATATATATATATATAATAAGGTCGGGTTCAAAAATCACTCTGATATATAACTATATCAGGATGATTTGTGAACCTGATCAAATCGCGTTCTGGCTCGCGTCCGTCGTAGTCTCTACGAGGCTGTCAAACACTCATTCGGGTGAACTGATACGGTTTGCAGATATACGAACAACACACAAATAACGCACAAAAGTGTCAACGTAAACAACCACAACGACAACGCTAATCAAAATAACGGCAGCAGCAGTAACAACAACAGCAGCAGCAGTAACAACAACAGCAACAACTCTACCAACAAAGACGACGGCAAGGACGGGGACAACGACGTACGTTCACAAATGAAATAGCCAAGCTTGTCTGTCTGACGACTGCGGTGGCAGCCAAGAAGTACGTGAGTGAGTGACTGAGTGGTGGCCGAGTGCATCAAAGTTGAAGTCGTTGAAGCCGTAGCAGTGGTAGCAGAAGAAATAAAACTAGTAATAGCCGAAATCATCTTCTTCATATGAGTTGTATGAGTAGCTCGTCCTCTCTCTCTCTCTCTCTCTCTCTCTCTATATATATATATATATATATATATATATATATATATATATATATATATTTCTCTATCTCCCGCCTAGTATCAGTAGAAACGACAATAAACAGCAAGTCTATATAGCTGACTAAGCACTGTATGGGTGGCTGGAGTTGGTTGGTTGCGGTTTGGTTGGCGGTGGAGGCGGTGGCGACGAAGCGGTCAGACGGCTTCAAGTAGTAGTAGTAGTAGTAGTGGCTCTAGCTCAAGCTGGTTAGTACAATGAACAACAACAGCAACAACAACAACAACAACTGTAGTAACTGTAGCGGTCGTACTGTATATTGAGGATGATGACGACAGTATTGGTGGTGATCGCGATCATTATGGTGAGGCTCATCACCATTATTATTATTATTATTATTATTATTATTATTATTATTATTATTATTATTATTATTATTATTATTATTATTATTATTATTATTATTATTATTATTATTATTATTATTATTATTATTATTATTATTATCATTATTATCATCATCATCATCATCTCAGCAGCAGCACCACCACCACCGCCGCCATCATTATTATTGTAACCATCACCACCACCACCATTACCATCATTGTCATCATGATCATGGTGAGGTCGATGAAGCCGGCCGCGGACGCCGGCTGGTGGTGGTGGTGGTGTTGTCGCAGCGTCGTTTTGTTGCCAGGAGCCTGTCCACGCTCCGCTGCGTGCCACTAAATAAAGCAACGGGCAGCGGGCGTCACGCTTCGATCCGCTCCATGTCATCACCTAGGCTGTTCCACGTCGACCGACGAACCGGCCGACCAACCTACGACGATGACGACAACGACGACAATGACGACGACGACCAACAAAGACGCCGAGCGTGGCGCCGAGGTCAACCACTGCCACTACTACAACCACAACCACAACCAACCAACTGACCGACCATTCCACCGCAAAGTATCACCTTACCCAACGCAGCCATTACAACAATGAACTAGGCAAAGCCTACTACTCCCTGTCCAAGCGGCCGCCCCTACCGTCGCCGCCACCACCACCCATAGACACAGCAGCAACAGCAACAACAACAACAACAACAACAACAGACACAATAAGTACAATGACGACATCAGCACCAGCGCAAACGGCAGGATCAAAACGGCTCTGCAAATGTTTACGCCGCTTAAATCCCACGAAGCGGCCGGCATGAGTGCGTACATCTGCGTTTTTTGCTGCTGCTGCTGCCTTTGCCTTTATGGTTGTATTACTTCATTGAGCTTGGTTGGTTGGCTCTGCTACAGAGTAGAGCTAGACTGGAGAGCAACATGACAACGTAGATATGTAGATAAATATATGTATATACTAATGTACACACACATATATATATATATATATATATATATCAGTAGATAAATATTTGTATGTGCCTATGTACACATATATGTATCTACATGTCGCTACACATCGTTACTAGCTAGTAGCGATGAAGTGCTCCAGGGGTAGGTAGGTATCTGTTTATAGGTGACTGTGTGTCTGTGTGGTGAGGTGCGTGTGGATAGATGTGTCTGTGAGTAGATGCCCGCGCCAGCATTGTATATGTATGCATGTCACGAGTGAGCAATTTGTTTATACATGGATGGATGATGGATGCACACATGGACGGATAGTATACATATATGTATGTGCGACTGGACGGTCCAGGTGTCGCCGCGTCTGACGTCGCTCTGCATCACAGCCTAGTCTGTGTAGGCTCCAGGCGCGTATTGGTGATGAATAATAATAATATTAGTAATAATAATAGTATTAAAAATAACTGAGAATAGCTAGAGGGAAACCATGAAATAATGAGGATACACATTCACACCTCACAATTGTAATAACTGAATAATAATAAACAAATAATAAAACAAATAATAATTACACTTACCTCCGCCGGCCTTGTTGGTGCTGTCACGGCTGCACTAGCACAGCGGCGATGTTTTTAAACCAACTACGCAAGTTCACCCCGTCCCCGTATCTCTCGTAGCAAGACTAGTGCAGTATTCGTAACCGCTGTAGCCGTAGTAATAGTGGAAAAGAGTGGATTATCGTTGTTGTAAACACTGGACTGCTTGAGAGTCATATAGTAGCATAGGGGCAGCTGAACCCTTATAGTCTGTGGAGTCGTCTAACGTCGAACGAGTAGGCCTACGTTGTACACAGCCTGAACCTCTAGAGTGGGCTCCTTAGGCAGGCTGGCTCTATGACACGATACCAACATTAGTCTTCTATCAGACAGCAGCACCCAGGTGGCCATGGTTCCATGCGAAGATGGGCAAGCGAAAATGAATAATGTGCCACGTAATATTATCTCAAAATGGCCGAGTCAGAAACACGCGCCGTCGCCTTTCTACTGCTGACTCAACGCTCGGCCATATGTCCTGTACGGTGGCATGCGTCCGCGAGCCCTCGCGTAATGTTTGAACAGATCTACATAGTCACCAAGGGCTATAATATATATACAGGTAGTTCAATAAGTTCTTAGAATGAGCTTTTTAGAATTCGAATTTTGGCGCGCTTCCACCGCTATTAGGAACTGCAACTTTTCGACTGCTAGCACTCAAAATATTATGGTGATTGGCCGTTGCGATTTCGTTTGATAGCTTTCCCGTGCAACGTATCGGCGTGATTTTTAAAAATGAAGAAAAAAGAGTTTCGAGTGGTTATCAAGCATTTTTATTTCAAAGGTTGGAATGCGACCCAAGTAAAAATTGGGTTGGACGAGACGTACGGTGACTCTGCGCCATGTTTTGCCACTGTTTCCAACTGGATTAATGTGTTAAAAAGAGGTCGCAGGAGCACCAAGAATGAACTACGTCCAGGAGGCCAAAAAACGGCAACTGATGAGGAAAACATAGAGAAAGTGCGAAACATCGTTGGCACAGATAAGCGAATGAACATTAAGGAGATAGCGGAGGCATTAGGAATTAGTTTAGGTGGTGTGCATTTTATCCTATACGAAAACTTGAAGATGAAAGAGCTCAGAGAAAAATGGCTGCCGCATTTGCTCAACCAAGGTAAAAAAAAACGCGCCTGTTTTCGCTTCACAGCGAAATTTGGCCAAGATGTCGAACAATCCGTCGGATTTTTGGCGCAGATTCATGACCGTCGATGAAAGCTGGGTCCATCACTACACTCCCGAGACCCAAGAAGCATCTTGCCAATGGTGTGCACCTGATGAAGGACCTCCGAAGAGGGTGCGGACAACGGCATTGACCGGAAAGGTGATGGCTACAGTTTTTTAAGACCAAAGTAGAATAATGCTGGTCGACTACCTTGAGAGCGGTAAAACGATCACAGGAGAATATTATGCAAGACTGTTGGACTGCCTTTAGCAAGAACTCATCGTGAAACGGCCCGCTTTGCAGAAGAAGGTTGTCCTGTTTCACCAGGACAATGCTCCTGCACACAAGTCCCGGCAAGCATCGGCAAAACTGGCCCAACTGAGGTTCGAACTTATTGAACAACCTTCCTATTCTCCAGACCTGGCCCCCTCTGATTATTTCCTCGTCGGACATTTGAAGAATAGTCTCGGTGGAAAGCGTTTTTCCAGCAATGAAGAGGTTAAGGCTGCTGTCAATGCCTATTTTCAGTCTAAAGACGCGGAATTCTACTTAAGAGGTATAAAAGCTCTGAAATCTTGGTGGGAAAGTGTATTGAGCATCTCGGGGAGTATATCAAATAAGATAAATTTAAAAACATGATTTGGAAAATTCTTGGTTTTCATTCTAAGAATTTATTGAACTACCTGTATATATATATATATATATATATATATATTTCTCCCTCCATATCCAACGCATCAATCACTATACATTTATACACTCATCGAACAGTTGATGTTCGGCCAAACACATCAAAAGCTGCTATATCTGAGCATTAAAAAACAGGTAAACGCAAATTCTAAAGCGATATACACGCAAGAGTAGCACACAATGATAGACCACCAAAAGAGTTGTATTAACACCGATAAGATGCATACATATGTATGCCTAGTCGCACTGGGAATTCTACAACGTTGTTCATCGATCGGTGCGTAGCGTGAGGGACGGAAATATACGAATATTTATTCGCACAACCACGCCATGTGAGACAGTGTTTAAGACAGAAACACGAATGTAGTACCCTTTTCCAAGCATCTTTTTTTTAAATTGCATATACTATAATTTGCATAAATTTGCTTTATATATATATATATATATATATATATATATATACAGGCCTCGGGTTAGCGACATGTTCAATCTCCTATTGTTCATCGTCAATTTACAAATGATCAAAGCCGTAGTCAATGCTCTAGCTAAGCTAGCGGTAGCTTCTGTCGCCTAGATCACAGTCGAAGCCAGCCGGCACAGCAGCAAAAGCTCTTATCTCTGGAAGACAAGAAGACTCCTTCGAGAACTACGTGAACGGCAACGTGGGCCGTTTCTTCTCCTATTTTGTTTTCCTTAATGGAGAATTAATTTCTCCTTAGTGGAGGCCAGTGTCGTCAACATGCTCTTATTCCTCGACGCTGACGCTTGGCGTCCCGTCGAATCGGCAAAAGTTTGTCATCGGTTCAGTGTCGATCGTAGGAGTACGGTGACTAACCATCATCACCAGCACGCATCACCTTCGCACTTCCCGTCAGCCAGGCTAGGCAACTACCAGCCAGAGGCAGGACAAATACTCACGTGCCACTGACTTACTCCCAAGGCGCGCTTCAAGCGCATTCGCTCATTGTGATGCATTTTGTATTTTAGGCGTTGTTGTTTTCGTGTCGTTGTTATTATTATTATTAACTTGCTGTTGTTGCTGACGCCAACCTCATCATGATCACTAAGCTTGCTAAGAGTATGCGTATGTGCTTTTCGTGGTCCCCTGTCTGTGGCTGATATAGGTCGAAGGGCAGCACAAATCTCCAAACATTTAAAAATAGAAAAGCGTTGTTACTTTGCTAGCGGACGGGTTGGTTCCGTCTCTCCCTGCTATTCGCTAGTACAGATGGTACACCATCGACAGATACCGCCGGCAGCATGTGGCCGAGAATCGGAGCTGATATGCATCAACACATCAATCAATCATACCCTTTTCCCTACTGCAATCATAATATAATTAATATGAGTTATAATATAAACGAACGATATAATAACAAAATTCAGCACTAACATTTCGTTTATATATATATATATATATATATATATATGATCGTCCGTTCGAGCTCTAAGAGCCACGCTTTATCGCTTATTGCACTTAATGCTTGCGTGATATATTGCGATTTTTTTTAGCTATTTAAAACTAAATTTGAATAAAAATAAAAATAAAAACGTATGTACATCCATGATATCACGCTATGTTCTTTCACTTGTTTTAGCTTCAACCAGTGTTCTGACGCAAAACAGAGCTCTTTAATATAAGCAACCCCGCGTACGCAGGTATCAACACAAAAGGCCCCGCTAGTCCACGCTAGATGCGTCCAGCTAGAAGACGAGACGGCCTACGTCAAAGCAAAACAGCTTTATCTAGCCACTCTCTAACGCTAAAAGAAAAATGCAAACTCTTGAGCCTTTCGACAAAGCCCTTTGTGTTATCACAAAATACTCTAAATCTCAGAACAGATCAAGCTGTGTGTAATCTTTGAGTCACCCACTCTCGCCTGAATAACGTCCACCGACACACCTACTCATACTTATATCAAGCGTTCCTAGCTTCGCCTACGATAATGAGCTAAAGCTATAAATATTTCGAAGGAATCAGGAGTTACACAATGTTTACACACACGCATTATATATATATATATTATAGACGATATAGATGTGAACATGTATTAATAGATTATATATATGATATATATATATATATTCCCATATATATATATATACATGTATATAAATATAATATAGATGATATATATATGATTATACTATAATAGATATATATACTATATATATATTTATATACATTTTATACAGTATATATAATATATATGTATATATAATATACATGTCATATAATAGATAATATATTATCTCTATATATATATATGTGCTGCAGTTGTAAACCCAATACCACCAGAGTAAAACCTTATATGCACCCAAATTGCACTCATATACTTACACTGCTCCGGATAATGTGCCCACTGCTGATATCCCTACCAAAGAACTATTTTTGAACTACCGGACTAATAAATGGTGCCTACAGGTGCATGGTGCGGGAGTCTGTAAGCTGGCACTTTGTCCCGGCGCTACAAAGACTTACACAATCCACAATCGTTATCCTAAAGAAAAAAATGACGTTTTTGTCGATGGGTTCCAGACCACCTTGGGCATTTTTTATAAACTCGCTCATGTTGCAGAAAATAAGAAACCGTACTAGCATATTAACATGACGAAGTTATATAAAAAATTGCATATATATATATATATATATATATATATATGAGATCGTATGGATCGCCCGGTTCGTTCTTACTATGTGTGCTAGACTGTCAATCGAAAGAGCTCTAAGAGCCACGCTTTATCGCCGGTAGCCAAGCGATCGAAAAACGACGGTAACAACGGCAAGTACAGATAAGAGTGTGCGCAATAACCAACTTCACTGACAATATGTGTTTAATCGAGGATCCATTCCGCAAATGGCGGCGATATTTCAATAAGCCTTGGCATTTTCCGAAATTCAAACATCAGCTAGCTTCGGAGTTCATCAGTTTCGCCGACCATTCCTCTGCCTCGCAGTCTGGCGTATAGCTCCATTCGCAGGGCGTGCAGAGGTTGAGTAGTATGTCACTCAAACGAGGACCGATTAGAATTAGGCTTATTACATAAACCTAAATTGCCTTCGGCTTCAATCTATGGCGATCCTTAATTGTTGTTTGTATCGGTGATATTCTGTGGAGGCTTGCAGCCATACAAAAATGTATGTATTGGCCGGACAGAGAAATACTGAAAATTTTCGCTTTAGAAATTCATCTGAACATTAAGCCAGTTAACCTATCTTATTCATTCAATTAAACTTCAATTCAATCAACATTTCGGTTTCTGCATCTCGAGGAATGTCCTCAAGTGTGCTTTTACTGCTTCTGGTAAAGGACATTTCTTTCCCTGCAGATAGTTCTGCAAGCATCTGAATAGTCTAACAAATCATGATGTGCTCATTGGTTCTACTTTGAAACCAAATGCCTAGCAAATGTGAAACAAAGAGTTAATTCACGCGTAGTCACTCGTAAATTCACGACGTTCATCCAGAAAGCTCAAGTGCCGGAATTGAACTTGGTGAACCATTGATAGCACGAAGTCTTTGAAATGCTGTCTTCGCCGTATACGCTTCAACTATTTCGGATAGTTTCGGCAGCAGCAAGGCCGCTTTGAACTTATACAAAATTGCCGCCTGCAACGGAAATTTCTCGCTGTCGATTTCGACAAAATCCATATAGTAAAAATAACTAACGAGATCACTTCACAAAGTTCTCGAAGGTTCTACAGTCTTTTACGCCCACATAGATATGTAGAAACACATAGATGCTTTGTAAATTTAGCAGACCACTGAGAGGCGTGGCTGGAATTCCAAAAAACACATTAAAACATTCCAGATTACTTTCCGGATGGCTTAGATATATATATATATATATATATATATAGTGTCATGGGGTTCTGCAAAGCGGACACGCTCGTCTCGAGGTCCCGAAAAAGTGACTCCCGAGAAACCGAAAGGATCCCCGGTTGGCCTTATATTGAACCTTGCCAAAAACCGGTAATTTCTATTCACGAAAAACGGAAAAATCAGTTGTCCATAGTGCGTCATAGTGATTTATATGGTCACTATGACGCACTATGAAAAATTGGAATGGAAAACAATTTGAGATCAGGTGTAATCCTACAGAGGAGCGCAACCACCTTTGCCCGGCAATCCAACCAGGTGTAAAGAGGAAGAAAAGCCCACCATTTTTAGGCATCATGTCTCTGCTCGAAAATGACAGGCCGGAAGGAAAAACAAGAAAAGGTTTCCCACTTAATAACATCCTATTGATACGTGCGGCTGCACATACGAAGCCCTAGAAATATCAGAAACCTTGGAAAACGATAACCCGGCTGTCCAAATTATGGAATAATGTGGAAAACCGCAGCTCGGGTCCGACAATTGTAAATGGGTCCGGGTTCAGGAAAAGATGATGTAAATTTATTACTGTTAAAAAGAAGCCCTTTAGAGGGCTAACCGAGCCCCCGGGTGGAGACTGAACGGGGATAGCAGGCAAACCTGCTATCCCCGTTCAGTCTCCTCTCTCTCATGACAAACCTGCTAAGGATCCGGATGCTGACTCGGAACGCGATATCGCCGCCTAAGGCGGAAAGACTATGGCAGCACGTTTGACACGTAGTACAGCGATGGGGCAGCGGGAGGAGACAATGAGAAAGACTGATGGCGTCCTCGCCAGAAGAACCGAAGGAGGCAGAGAATGGCCGAGCCCACACGAGGAGAAGAAGCCAACTTCAAACAAAGAAGATAAAGCTCTAGAGGACCAAGAAACAAAGACAGAACACCTCAAGGCTCTACAGTAAAATCTAAATGATAGTCAGGAGCAATAGGGAAAATACTCCTATTATTTCCCTAGGTGATCCTCACTAAGCTGTTCCCGACTTACGCGTCTCTTGAAGGGCATATTTACACATGGGAAGGCGAAGACGAGATCACGTCTCCATTAAGCCACACGAGGTTCGTCTTGCAGCGCACAATTAAAGGACCGGCAAAGCCCCTGGAGCAGACGGGGTTCGCCCGAAGCACTAAAACTTCTTTTCAAGGAGTACCCCAAAGCAGTGGCCAAGGTTTTTCAATGATCTGCCCGAAGCGGCACCTTTCCGCTGGTCGTCCCCATCCCCAGAGAAAGTGGGGGTATCGGCCTATATGCCTGTTAGCACAAAAGGATACGAGGCAATAATTGAGGAAGACTCACACTATTTGCTTAGGAACACGACCTACTATCGGTAAACCCTTCTAACAGCAATATCTAGCATAGCAAGTAACAGAAGCAAGCTCCCTTTTTTAGACGTTAAAACGCATTCAACAACTTACCGTTGCATGCTGACAGAGAAAAAGGTCTCGTCGTATCTGGTAAAACTTATTTCCGATTACCTCAAGGCACGGTCGGTTGTTTATTGTCAGGTGAAGTTCCCAATGGCAACCGGGACCCCACAGGGATTATTACATGGCCCATTACTACGGAACTTGTCTATGACAATACGTCCTTCGACTGACAGGCTTTAACCAAAGAGTTGAAGACACGGGGGCCTAGGCCGACGACTGTGCCATAGTCATGCAGACTAAAACTGCCGACGAGCTTAAACTGAATATGAACAAAGCTGCACACCTGACGTCAGAGTAGATGAACGCAGTGGGACTTATTCTGGCTCCTAGGTAGAGGACTCATCCGCTCACTATACAGCTTGATGGCCAGAACATTAAAATGGTAAAGGAAGCCCGCTCCCTCGGTGTAACACTAGACAGGATTATGGATGGCCTTAACCACATGAGAAGCAGCCGGTGCAATGCACGTAATACCTAAGATCATACTGAACATCCATAAACTATCAGCCTGCACGACGGCACTACTGATGACAGTCGAGGAACCAATAACTTATATAGGCCTTTCATAGCATTTGCTATGAAGGTAATTCATGGGCATAACACAGTCAGCACTAATGCTGTTCTGATAATGGCAGGCGAGCAGACACGTCCAAGAGAACTGGACTAGGGGAAGAAGGCCCACACTGCAAAGTTCGCAACCCACTTCGGGTCTGCTTAAAAGTGTGCTGAATACACCGTCTTCCAAGTGGAGAGCAGCTATTGCAACAGAAATCCTTTAAGAGAAAAAAAATCGGTCCAACGAATGACAGGCGCTTCCTCGAGATCAGAACGGCCTAAGAGATCGCGCAGCTTGAACGAAACGGGCTCGCAAGCGTTGGACAGGTGCGGGAACCCGTGGGCGACCCCAGCCAATTGATCTCAAAAGGCGCTCAGCACTACTTCTGATGGCCCGTCTCAATAGAGTAATATCGAGTCGTTGGGGCCGAGTCCCACAAATGTTGAGATAGAAACTTGTAGTAATAATGCATAACTGCATTTAATACCAATTCCATAGAAATAAACGCTCGTAACATTTCCACCATATTAAAACATATGGTTTAGTTTTTAACACAGAACAAGCCGACTCGTTGATCCTCCATTTTCGACTCCTTAAAAATCGCCGAACTCCGATCTCTTCACTTTGTTGAAGCAAACTCAAACAATAAACGCCGCCACCGATTGGCCAGAAATTCGGGCTGTATGTAGCTGATGAATGGCGCTTCTAAGCAAAACAAACCGAAAGACCTTAGCGGTTTCGGCCTGGCGGTACCAAAATTTAGATACAAGAACTTGCCGCCGTCGTAGATATAATGTTGCCAGTATAGGCAACAAGCACTCCGTTTCTACTACCATCGCTACATGAATATATGCAGGTGGGAATCATATCTACAGATAGAATGAACTATCCCCTCTGAAATGCCGGAAACCGCGTAACAAATGCAAACAACACGCATAAATAGACGCGTTTGATTTACGGCAAAAGCATCGAGTCCAATCTCTTCGAGCGAATAAGCCAGCAAGCAAGTGAATGCAAAACGAGATCAAAAATGGGCGTGGTGTCGTTGGCCCGCCAGCGAAGTTGCCGCGGAAATGCAGTAGTATACGATGTTCGCGAATCGTGGACAAATCGCAGACACGGAACTATCACAAAATAGCCTTAGTCGTGTTCGCCGATCCCTCTCTCTCTCTCCCTATATATATATATATATATATATATATATATATACATATATAATAGTGTATTTATGTTATATTTAATGTGATTATAAATATGTAGGACTAAGAACAGAATAAATATATGAATGAAAAGTGAACACAAAGAGATTTTTTAACCTTGTTTGGACTTTGTCTGACGACTCACCGTACTCTCGAAACTGTCGTCGTGTGTTCGCTTTACTCTGAAGAACATTGTGACGCTCCACCTGGCGCTCATTTACCGCATTATAGTATTGGCATCGTACCGAGTATAAAACATGAAGTACAAAGAACATGTGAGTAATCTTTGGACTCGCTGAAATAATAATATATATATAGGCAGATAGATATATAAAACACATATTATCGTAATTTTACATTAACGAGAATTTCGTTGCTTTGGACCTAGCTAACGACGCTAATAGAGAGCAGAGCTCTGTAAGAAATAAAAAAGACATTAAAAACTCATAGGCTACTTGCATATATATATGTGTGTGTATTGCTGCAAGTAGTGCTTATATATCTAATATTTTCGTCATGTTTATTCCATTATTGCACATAACGCACGCCAAACATACATAGCCTACCAGAGTTCACATTTTAAGGTTGCAGTGCACTCGCTGGAGAGAAGAAATATCCGACCTAGCAAACTTCCCTGATAATCAAACAAGCACAATCGAAATTCTTTACCGACCTCTAACCTGGCAAGCAACAGTGCAATAACTATTGGCATCAACGTATTTATTCAACAAGAACCCATCGTATCACCACGAAAAAATAACCATATATATATATATATATATATATATATATATATATAGGCGAGCACTGCCAAGTGTGCAATCGTATTGTAAATGATTAATAAATGATCACAATATTTTCTATATATATATATATATAGACAGTTATAAATAGATGCAATCCCAGCGCCTGTCGGCAACGTTTATTTACTGATCTTAGTCTGCGGTCGCAACGGCCGGTTCCTAGGACGTTCCATTAGTGGCGTACGCACAGCAAGGAAACTTTTCCAAGTACTTCGACCAATCCGCGCTTAACTAATCTAGACCCTGCAGACCGCCGATGCAAGCTGTCTCTTTAGCACTTGTAGTTAGATATCGTTTGCCGACGGAGTGCCGGCTGCTGACGGCTACAACGACCACAAGTTAGAATCGCCTGCCGAATCATCTCCTTCCACATCGGCAAAGCGATTCTATCTGCTTTTGGAGCGTATTTTGCTAAGCTTGTTGGCGCACCATAACACACACAACCACGACCAAGAAGCAATGTATCGGCCATCAAACCGAAAAACTGGCAACGTATAGAAAACCTCTTACTATTAAATAGAGAGGGTAGATTTCAACAAACGGCTAAGGGGGTAGATTTCAACAAAAAGATCAGCTCAGTCGTAGTACAAAAAGAAAACACGAGAGAGAGAGAGCTGTATGCAGGTGGTAGAAGAAGCCATACTGTCGTTTCTTGTCGTTCCTTGTAAATACAACCAGTTCTTCTACGGCGGCTAGAACAGTACGGCGAGTGAATAATAGCAGTACCTGGCAGGCACCTGATAAGCCTGCTTTGCCCTCTGCCACTGCACTCGCATTGGGGGTCAATCACGGCTACTGTGCTTTCATCCAAGGCATAAAGTTAGCATTCTCAGCAATCCCGTCACAACAGCAACATTAATCGATCAAAGCAACAGCAGAAGCTGTCGTCATAACAGCCCCAAACCACCACTTTGACTGCGGCTTACCATCAGCAAAAATCTCCCTATGTGGCAATCAGCCGTAATTAAAACAAGATTACTCTTCTTTGACCTCAGTGTCGCTCTCGCTCCACAACCGGTAGTCTTAGACACGGACAAAACCCATGAACTACTGTAAAAGGTGCACATCAACGGAGAAGCTCTACTTGCAGGGTGTGTAGAACGAAGTAAAATAAAAAAATCACGCGCCCCCCCCCCCAAGTCTGACCAAACTTGTTTCCAGTATTTAATATAAAAGCACCCCCGGTATAAAAGCATGACATGTATACCCACGTACACACGTCACACTTTTATACCAGGGGAGCTTAGAACGGCAGCATAGGCACACATGTTGAGATATTTAGGGTTTCCCCAGCAGTCCTTGTGGTAGCATGATCGCTGCACTTTCAGCAACTTGGTTTACCATTTATTCTCAATGAGCATCGTTCAGAGAACATTCGATCAATAACAGGAATCGAACCGGTTACACCCCGGTAGATAACAACTATGAATAGCGTCCTAGAGATTAGACAATGCAAACCGCCTATATATATATACCGCTGAGAGTCAGCAACCATATTAGTGACATAGGTGTATACATGTCAAGCGAATACGAAATCTATATATATATATACAACAATGCATAACATAGGACTCGAACCCTCAACTTAACATATATATATATATATATATATATATACACTGCACATAAGTTTCTTATGCTTAACGAGCAAACCCTTTCTCACGGTTAAGTTCATTTTCTCTACAACATTTACGTCAACATTTATTGTAGCGGTGTAGCTGATCGACCATAACTACATCAACAAACTCCGATATGGCTGGCTCTCTGGTCCACCCTGACAACGGGTGTCTGTCTCTCTCTCTCTGTGCACATTGTAGGTTCGCGTGCACTCTGTCGTGCGACCGCTGCGTTCAACGCGCGACCGCTCACAACGAAATTGATTTATTCCACGTACGACATACCGATATCATGGTGTTTTGCCGGCAATGCCTGCCCTTCGACAACAATGCATACGGTGGCAAAAGCGCCAGCAACGACCAGGAACGGAACAACAGCAACAACAACAACAACAACAACAGCAGCAGCAGCAGCAGCAGCATCAGTAGCAACAACAGCAACTGCAACAACAACAACAACAACAACAACAAAGAAGTCCACGACGAAGATATTCGGAAGACATTGGCAAGCTGCCACAACGCGAAAAGACGCGACAAGCACCCACCCATCCCCCGCCCGTCCGCCTCCCAGCGATTTCGATGAGTGCAACTATGACCGTTCTGCATTCGCTTCGCCGTGACCGCTGAGCAGCTCGAGTTCCGCCCACTGGCCCACGGCGCCCGCGCTTGCTCGGGCCGCCTCGTCTGCTCGGCCTATGTAGGCCCTCAAACGTCGCAGATCGCGACCACGTTTACTCCCCGCGGAACCATATCGATGGTGCTGGTGATGACAATGATATCGTTGCATCATCTTCGTCCCGTTCCTGCGCCCAACAATGCCCCAACAACACGATTCCTGCTTCTTATGGCTGGTGGTGGTGGTGGTGCTGCTGCTGCTGCAGCAGCTGCAGCAAGCGTTGTCGGCGCTCACACACCACATTTCTTCGTCGTGTCCTTGTTCTGCTGCTTCTCCCAGGACAGGACGGTCGGTTGTAGCCAGACAGCCAGACACCCGTTCTCGCCGCTCATCCCCAGCATGATGTGTTTCTTACTGCCGGCCTGCTCTTCCTCTGCTCTCAGCCATCTCTCTTGTTCTTTGTTACATTTTTGGTGCTACTGCTGCTTCTGCTACTGCTGCTGCTGCTGCTGCTGTTGCTGCTGCAGGCTAAACCAGCGGAGGCTGCGGGAACATCACCAGGATCAGCAGCTGCGGCTACGGCAACCGCCGACATGCGAGGCCCAGGGACGGACAGACTGCAGGAGACATTAGTATGATTGTCTCTCGCTCGCTCGAAAGCCGCTCGAGGCGAAATTATCGCTGCTCGCTAGTACACGTGCGGTTGGCGAAAGCGCAAGCGAAATGAGCAATCACAGAGCTCGTCGTGCGAAACCGTGCGGCGACACACAGCAACCAACTAGCAGCGGTCGCCATTCAACGCGGCCCTCGAGACACAACAATGGACACACCATCAACGAATGTATGAACGGGCTGGGGTAATGATGATCATGCTGATGCTGCTGCTGCTGCTGGTGATGAATATGATGATGATGGCACTGTGGGATCATCTACGTCGTCCTCATCGTAGGTGAAAAAACAGCCTGCCTCACGCCGGGTCACCTCACCGCCTCCCCTATCCCACCGCCATGTCCGGCCAGCTCAATGCCGAGACACTGCCGCATAGGACATCTCATAGGACTACCCAACACTTGCACATATATGGCGAAGCTTGCGTGTGTGACTCTGCTGTGCGGTCAGGTGCCTGTTATCCATGCCATACAGGCGGATCGTCGGATATAAATATATATATATATATATACAATTTTTTTTAATTTTACACTCCACAATTTGCCATACGAAAATTGGTGGGAAAGAAATATGTATATATATATATAGAGTGTGTGTGTCGCCATGAATCATCTTAATTGCCACCTTTGTTGTGCCGTCTCTTTGTTTGTGCTTGCTAAACTTATCTCCATGCCAAATGTCTTGAATTTATTTGGCCGTATAATGACGTTTCCACTCGATGTTCGAACCGAGCCTCACGAGTAGCGTAAATACGAGGTTTATATATATATATATATACATATATATATATATATATATATATATATATATATATATATATATACATATATATATATATATATATATACATATATATATATACATATATATATATATATATATATATATAGAGAGAGAGAGAGAGAGAGAGAGAGGGGGGGGAGGTCATAGCGCGTTGTTTGCTAATTGGCGACACTGATCGCCACGTGGGTGGCGACCGGTTTGGTGTCGTAATTATTGCGGCGGATCGGCCCACCAGTGGAAGCGGTAGCAGCAGCAGCAACGTATTGTATTCCCCTGCTCATCTTTGTGTTTGATTTGCGAGTTTTTTTCATCTCTGACGAATGACTACCACAAACAACAACAACATACATTGCTCGCCTGCTCCACCCCTGCTCTGTGATATAAATACTTTATATCTGTCTCTACCCGTAACTGCCCAGTGGAATATATATATATATATATATATATATATATATATATATACTAGTATTAGCCTGTAATACACGTTAATTCTGCAACTCCACTCGAAAATTGGCATATAGTGCAGATAGCCGACTTGCCAAATAGTACAATGCAACTGACAGCAATCTGGATCCGCAGCTTGACCGAGTTTTAGGAAGTCCTACGCATGCTTTACGTCTGATCAATGCAGAACACACGACAGATGCTGTGACTGAATGATATATAAATATATATATAGATATATACATATATATGTTCGGTCACAGCGTACTATGCGAAAGCAAACAAAAATACGTAACCAATTATGAATTCTGGTCTTATTATGTAAACCAAGTGTTAATTTTGAACACGCGTCAGTGACGGCTGTCAGCAACTAATGTGGGACTCACAAACCCCCTAAACCTGCATTCTTCCTCCCAAGGGTCGCACAATGAATGTTTGTCGTTCAAACCATTTGCATGATCGTACCAACGATAGGGTCATTAACTAAAATTACAGAACGGTAGTTTAGTCTAGCAAAATTTCAAATGTAGCAGAACACAATTGGTGCGAAATACACTAACCTACGTGACTAGTGATCCAAATTCATACTGAAGCCGGGCGAAATTATTGCAACTCCTTTCTCCCGTGGTTCCGGGTCATAAACACAGTGAAGCACATATAGTCTCGAAGCACAATGTCTGTGTTTTGTTCTAAACTAGAGTACAGCCTGTACAAATGCGAACTGCTCCTCTACGCTTTACCTTCCCGATTAAGGGGGTTGAAGCGTAATCGTTATGGCGGCTGCCATCGGTAGAAGGAACACTTGTCTTCCAGCCTGTTCCAACAAATTCACAACCCACTAAACTGTCACACCAACACTTTCCGTACGACCGGTCGTCCATAAAGTTTGCAGAAGCCTCGTAGAAATTAGCAGAAGTTAACTTATTGAGCGCAGCACGTTCATTCAAGCATTAGCATAGTTACCAAACAGCCAAATGCGATTGCCAGATAAAACTGTTGCCGAGTTCGCTCCCTGCGTAACCATTATCAAGTAGGTTGTCCTCTATTTCCCCACCATAGCACTGCTGCATCAATAGAGAAAAACGTTTAGCTGACCAAACTCGATTGGTCGCAACATGAGACGACGTGCCGATATTAGAGCCAAACTGCGGAAAGTTCTGGTAAGCGGATTGTTCAGCTGAGCAGGTGCAACTATATTTATATATATATATATATATATATACACATAATATATTTCCACACCATTGGGTTAAATTCACAATAGTATGATCAATATCACTACAGCGTCGTAATAATAAAATTAAAAATCGATGAGTACCAGCCTTGTTAGCGAGGAGATTGCATTGCCTTCACTGCCATAATGTCTTACACATAGACCACAACAATATTTACAAACGCATGTGTCACAGGAGTCATGACAAGCATCTTTCTAGCATAGGAGGAGGTGAAAACGGACAGTTATATGCATGTTTGCCCTGCCCGTGCCCTTCCATTCTGACTTAACCATTACATCTGTCATATAAAAATATGGGTCGACCTCAGCCATACCCTCTTCATATCGCCGTATGAACTCGCTGTGTGCGGGAGTGTCTGGGAGCTCAAACTGTTTTTTGATCTGTTCCACGAAGAGTGGAACATCGCATAGGAAATGCGTGAGGCGGTTGTATGCTGGCGTATGTAAACCCAGTACACGTTTCAAACATATATATATATATATATATATATATATATATATAAGATACTTGACTTGTATAATTTTATTCTCTCCCTCTCAAATACATATACGCATATATCGCGCTCAAGATTTCTTTGAAGCAGACAACTGTTTGACATTCTAGTCCGGCGGGAGTAATATTTTCGGAAATTAGTCAATCTTGACAATTATCCTGGGGAGGGACTGACCTCTGCGATGTTGTTAAGTGTCCACTGGAGTAACCTGACAGTACAAGAACAGCGTCCCTAACTAGTCTTACAGTGTCAACCCATGTATGGTTGGCTGATCCAAAGAGGAGAAAATCTTGCATTGCACTATTATAGACAACAATGTCTAGGAATATGCTATCAGACACTAAAACCGCCAAGACAGATATCTAGTATGTATGATGATATGATTATGTCATGAAAATTGTATGTCTTACAATTGAAAGTGCATGACTTGAAGTGCAACCGCAATCCGCACACGAAAAACAGGCAGCAGCTAGGCGTTAAACTTAGCCTGTCGCTATTAACATAGCTAGGAACCCAGGACATTCTTGAGGTGGCTGCCGTACTTAACGTGAAAGTCCAGGAAATTAAATGGGCTATTTAAAAAAACAAGGGCAGAAACAGCTATTCATAGCAGCAATAACAACTACATAGATGGCTGAACACCAATGAACGTACGGTTGCGCATCTTATCCTATCAGAAAGCTGATGGACCATTCTC
The DNA here is from genome assembly GCA_003439945.1 of Dermanyssus gallinae. Classification (NCBI taxonomy): domain Eukaryota; kingdom Metazoa; phylum Arthropoda; class Arachnida; order Mesostigmata; family Dermanyssidae; genus Dermanyssus; species Dermanyssus gallinae. The sequence continues at coordinate 63,881 of QVRM01003032.1, read as the reverse complement.
ACCTAATATATATATATATATATATACTTGCCACCACCTCAAATCTCTCCAGCAGAACCCCGATTATAAGCAGCGCATAAGGGTTTTACAGTATGTGATATATATATCTATATATATAAATTAGGAGTGGAGATTTTGCGGAGGGTACAAAGTCCCGACCGTTTAATACGCCCATCCAAGCACAAAAGAGACCGTTGAGGATTCGATGTGTTATCAAGTAGTTGTCTAAATTAACGCAATGCAAATCAGCCTTCCTCGGACGGGCACCGTCAACTCCGCCGGGGAATCCCAGCCTGCTGACTTAGAAAAAGATTCTGCCCCGAACGACTCCTAGATAGCTTAGCTTCCGTCCTCTAACGGTATCTACATACGCAGCGTGAACTCGACAAGGGCGTTGTCCGCCTATCTGCGAGAAGGCCCACTCCAGCTCAGCCGATGATGAAGATGTCTTTAAAGAAACTAATTCGAATAAAAACGAAAAGCCAGACTCGTACGACACAAACACATTCCCGCACAGAATCACGCAGATCATTAGAAAAAAAAATTATGCACGCATATCATCTAGACAAAATCAGCAAAATTACGTCAGGAAAAACCGCTGATAGAAAGTAAAATCTAAATTGCGATAGTGGATGCTTATATTCAACGGCAACATACTGAGACAACGGGGGCAATGCTAGGAAACCGTGCAAGAAGGACTCCTCCGGTACACTAAAATTATTTCGCAATAACTTTGCATTTCAAGGTGGCACGTAATTGTAATATAATCAAGTAGTCATTATATACAATTTGAACATTTCAGCGAGCGTCTCACCGGGCGAATGCGTCTGGCAGCTCGCTGCGTGGTATTCAGCGCACATCGGCGAGCAGAACCGCCAACAACATTGATCGCCAACTTGGTGAAATCATTGGGGCAAACATACCAAGTGGTAATAGCCATGCGCAATGTACCTAGTGTACACGTGCCGACTAAAAAACCTTTTTTGAGCTGACTCTCAGCCAACTTTTAACGTCCACGGGTTTGCTTTTGCAATGTAATCGTCTTTCGAAAGACGGACCCCAAAAATACACATGTGCAACGGAGGGGATCGAACATTTATGTGTCTTCTCCGGTCACGAAGCGCACTACGCCACCCGGCTCGACATGCCGACTAGTCCATCCCAAAGCTCCATGGCGAGGTGCACATCCAACTGCGCTACCTCTGACGAGACGTCCGCCACTTTGTCCTGCCCTTCCAACAAAAATTACAGAAGTGGTCCTGTAATAGGTGACCCAAGCCTGACTCTAATTGTTTCCATTGCCGGCCCGCAACCCGCTAGCAGGTATACGAAGCAGTTTCTTGCCATCAGCAGCAAACAAAGAACACGCTTAATATGTATATATATATATATATATATATATATATATTGTGAAGCATCTTTCTTGCTGTGCAAAATGTGCCACTGAAAGCTGGCCCCACGCCCTGCCAAGGCCGTAGCTCAACATTGGCACAATCTCAAGTTCAAAAAATGCACTACTGCAGTTAGAGACGGTCTTCGAGGGTCTCTGTGTGAATAGAGGCAATGGCCGCCCGGCATTTGTCACCGATGTGCTGGGTTAAGGTCGTTTCCGTAAAGTGTAGTCTCAGACCCAAATAAGGGAAGGAGTGGACAAACTTCAACGGTTGACCATAGCAGGGTACTACGTCTGCTGCAGCCAATCGACCCCCACGCCGAAACTTATTGGCTTTCGTCTTCCGCGAATTTATTTGTGGGCCCTTACGATGAACGTAAGTTTCTACGTAGCCGACAATTACACGATGTTACCGCGCTTCCGGTAGGCTTTTACTATGTCATCCGCATACATGACGATGACGACAACGTTTCTGAACTCCTCTCGCACATGGCGGGCTGGGTCTGCGATGAGCAAGAAGAAGGCCAGGTGACTGAGAGGGTTCCCTTGAGAGGACCCTACGTCTTGACTCAGCTGCAATGTGTCCTCGACCCTTATGAGGCGGTCTAAACAAAGGAACTGGAGCGTATAATAGCAAGGAACACACACCCAGCATGACAAAATGAATCATTATCAAGTGACACACAAGCAGTTTCTATAGGTTGCTCTATGTCAGCAAGGAGACCTTACGATCAGCAAAACTATCTGGGGTCGACCGTGCAGAGCCCGTGCTCGAGCAGGAGCCCCAAACTTCCCGGCGTTTTAAAGGGTAGTTCTACAAGTCTTAATGAGCTTTTCAGAATTCGAATTTTTCGCGCTTTCACCGCTATTGAACGGCAACTTTTCGAATGTAGCAGTCAAAAATTATGTATGATTGGCCGTTGGATTCGTTTGATCGCTTGTCCGGCAACGTATCGGCGTGATTGAAAAATTGAGAAAAAGAGTGTCGAGTGGTTATCAAGCTGTTTTTATTTCAAAAGTTGGAATGCGACCCAAGTGAAAACTGAGTTAGACGAGGTGTACGGTGACTCTGCGCCATATTTTGCCACTGTTTCCAACTGGATTAATGAGTTAAAAAGAGGTCGCAGGAGCACCGAGGATGAACTACGTTCAGGACGCCCAAAAACGGCCACTGATGAGGAAAACGTGGTAAAAAGTGCGGAAAATCGTTGCCGCAGATAAGGGGGGATCAGTTTGGGTAGTGTGCATTTCATCCTGCACGAGAACTTGAAGATGAAAAAACTCAGAGCAAAATGAGTGCCGCATTTGCTCAACCAAGGCCAAACAGACGCGCGTGTTTCCGCTTCACAGCGAAATTTGGCCAAGATGTCGAAAAATCCGTCGGATTTTTGGCGCAGATTCGTGACCGTCGATGAAAGCTGGGTCCATCACTACACTTCCGAGACCCAAGAAGCATCTCGTCAATCGTGTGCACCTGGTGAAGGACCTCCGAAGAGGGTGCGGACAACGGCATCGGCCGGAAAGATGATGGCTACGGTTTTTTGGGACCAACGTGGAATAATTCTGGTCGACTACCTTGAGAGCGGTAAAACGATCACGGGAGAATATTATGCAAGACTGTTGGACTGCCTGAAGCAAGAACTCAGCGTGAAACGGCCCGCTTTGCAGAAGAAGGTTGTCCTGTTTCACCAGGACAATGCTCCCGCACACAAGTCGCGGCAAGCAACGGCAAAACTGGCCCAACTGAGGTTCGAACTTATTGAACAACCTTCCTATTCTCCAGACCTGGCCCCCTCTGATTATTTCCTCTTCAGACATTTGAAGAATCGTCTCGGTGGAAAGCGTTTTTCCAGCAATGAAGAGGTTACAACTGCTGTCAATGCCTATTTTCAGTCTAAAGACGCAGAATTTTACTCAAGAGGTATAAATGCTCTGAAATCTCGGTGGGAAAAGTGTATTGAGCTTCTCGAGGAGTATATCAAATAAGAAAAAATTAAAAACAAGATTTGGAAAATTCTTGGTTTTCATTTTAAAAACTTGTGGAACTACCTGTAAGTAAAAGATCTGTGTAAACCAAGAGCGCGCATATCTTCTTAACAACAGTTGCCTTGGCAGTGGCCTTCAAAGCGGATACATTAAAATTGAGGTTGCGAATTGAGCAAAACTTAGACGACCCGCATAGCAGTAGGCCTACGACTAGGAACAAATCTAGTCAGTTCTGGTCCATGTTAATGTGGTCACCCCATCGACAGCTTGAGACATCACGGCCTATCGTGTAGCATCAGTGCAGGGCGACACTCTGGGCATGCCTAATAAAGAGCAGCAGAACCTTCAGCAGAGCGCTAGAGTCATGCAGCCTTCCCTGTATCTTATAACCCCGCGGCCTCCGGCTACGGTAAGCTACCCGACGGGATGACACTTACACTCTTTGATCAAGGTAAAATGTTAGTTTGGGATGCAACCGTAACCGACTCCCAAGCCTCTTCTATAGTTGCGGCAATCCGAAGCTGGCTAGGCAGCCTAGCTCAGAAAAACCAACAAGCTAAGGGAACACTCATCAAATGGGTATTCCCATTGATTTGGCCTCTTGGGTTTAAAATATTGGTGCTAATCCGCACGGTCGGCACCTTGTCAAACTGTCCAGGTTGATGTCCTGTCCGGTGATCGCAGATCGCCTTCCTTCTTCGATACACTCTGCGAACGTTCCATTAAAACCCCGAATGATGGCCCTGCTGTCGCTGCTTCAATTATGACGTTGTCACACGTGTCCTCTTTTCATTTAGGCAAACCATATATATATATATATATATATATATATATATATATATATATATATATATATAAGGTAGATGCGAGATCCACACCAAAACGAGGTGGGCTGTCTACAAGAGAAATTTGAGCCGATACATCAAATCGGTAATCAAACCTGTTCCACGGGTAACACACAATCCTGGGCTGCCCTGAACACAGTCAAAGTTCGCCTGAACGGCAGACTCGCGCAACCGGCATAATTTTAGTTATTATTACCAGATTGCCATGGAGATAACTATTGTCAACTGTCTACTTTTGTGACTGTGGGCGTAGTCGTATACAAACGTACCAACGGGCAATTGATAAGCCAATAACGAATTCTAGGCAAGCATATGAGCGAAAACTCTCTTTTCTGCTCGATCGTTCGTGTTCTTCGAGAGACGCAGTTCGAGCGTAAAAGACCGTCGGCCGCCTCTAAACCTACTCGGCGTCAGATGGCAGATTTCCATTCTTTTCGCGCGGTTGAAATCTAATTTCGGGCTTCATATTTTTCTCGAATTAGCCTCGGAGACTCGTAGCCGGGCGAGTCGCTCGAGCGAACGGTGACGGCTGTCGATGCCGTTGCCACCGTTGGGCGGGAGATGGCCAGCCCAGTACTTCAGCTTCGCTCGCCGGATTCCCCGAACGACAGCAGCACCAGCAGTCTATTGACTACCAAAAACTAACCACAAATCGTTTCCTTCCTCATGAAGCCAGCTGCTCGAATCGACACGAAGCCGAGTGAAGGCATGATGATGATGATGATGATGACGACAACAGCAATATTCCTCTTACTGTTGGGAAAGAATAAACAGATAATGGAAAAAAAGCAGAGCGAATGAGACATATGGGGGAGAGATAAATACACCCTGAACCAAGAAGAGCTTTGTACTGCGTCGTAGTAGTCGTCGTCGTAGTAGTTAGTACTAGGCTGCAGCGGCTGCAGCGATCGACAACCTAACTGGCCACTTAAACAAAAACGCGCACCGAATCAAGGACATGTATATCATAACGTAACGACACACTACGTTCAAAAACGGCAACAATTAATACGGCTGGTCGTCGAGAACGTCTTGGAATAGAGCAGAGCGCGCAACATTGCGTGACACCGCCTGTCCACGTTCAGCGAAACGTGCATGAAGCATCAGCTTGGTCATTGTTTTGATCGCTTGAACGTTTGCAAACATTACACACACGATATATATATATATATATATATATATATATATATATGCAGGGTATTCGAATCCAGCTTGATCAGACATAAAATGGAAATGTTTTATTTAGAAGTGACAGTGAAATTAATAATTTTGGTAATACTAATGTAACATTACTTCTCAACATCCCGAGTGCAGAAGAACAAAGTTTTTCGATAAGAAATTGGACAGAGCAGCGTATTCGGTAAAAAAATTGCCTTGACATTCAAAGTATATTCAGTGGCTAACGAAACAACACGAGTCAAAGAAAACAATTTGCAAACATCGAGATTCTCTTACTTTTTCCTTCACGTTCACACATAAACGTTTTGCAATTACGCTCCCGGAACATTGGCAGGCTATAATCATAATACGATGATCATAGCCTAATAGAACGAATAGAACCATCCTCGATTTGGTACCAAATGATTTGCATTGAAGGATACATTCCCTGAATGTGTTCGTTTTATTAGCGTAATGGCACAAATTTAATGTCCTGAGCGTGAAAGATAAAATAAATGAGGCATCACCGAATCTCGATTTTGCAAACTGTTACTGCTGTAACTTAATACGAGCATTCATCTTTCGCAAGCCATGCTGGAGGTCTTTTGGAAGTAGATTTTCTTCCCAATACGCCGGCTTTTCCATCGAACTACTCGATCCATTTGCAATCGCATAAGCTATGCGCGGTTAACCACATTTTCGTTATGCCATTGGAAAAATGCTTAGTGTGAAGATCCTGTATATAATGCGACCACTACTACGATGGGGGGCTTATGTACGGCCCTAACGGCTAGGATTCGCTGTCGTCGAATAAGATAATTTTCTCGAGGAATGGCCTGATAAATTCCCGTGAGCTCCTATCTCCTGTGGGCAGCTAAACTAACGCCATTCGAGACGCATGGCCTGTCTCTATGTGGCGAGATACAAGTAGGTAGGTACTCATCCGCTCGAAGACATCGCCGTGTGCGTCGTGTGATATAATCTGTACCTGTTATGACTCTTAGAACTGAACTCGATTTTCATTTGATTAACATTTACGAACGTGTTCTAGGTCTGTTAACCATAGTAGTTTCGAGTGAGTCAACCCAAGTTAAACCATCAAAAAAGCCAAATACACAGAAATGACATAACCATATTGAAGCTCCCGAACTATGGCACCTTCGAGGGATCAATCATCATGACGCCATATCGGTCCTCTATCGACCACGCATATCTGACAGAAAACGACAACGGAGGCAGTTCACGGGTGAGGTGGTGTCCTCATGAGGCAGTCTCGCAAGCTCAACAAGATTCGTCGTAATAGGACCACTAGCACAACTGCGGTTCAAACAAATTAACGCACCAGACTCGCAACCATATGCGAAGTTGGCAAACTATATGAATGAGTTCCTTAGATATTAGAGTTTGCCCACATGCCCACGCGTCTGACGCCAGGCCGTCCGGCTAAATCGAGCTAAGCGATTATTTAACCCCGCTTCCTTTCGCCGCCGCCGCCCACACCCACAGACACCGAATCGATATCCAATTGCCTAATGGTCGAATGTCGAAATATAGATCGAAAGCTGCAAAACAAATGACAATGACACATTGCCGAGGGCTTGTTCATGCCCAAACCGGTTTTTGCTAGTGCAGAATGACACCGAATAACGGACAACACTGGCGTATGTGAACGCTCTTGCTCTGAGCATCCACATACGCACTCACCCGCCCAACCGACTCGGGCCTTAAATTCGTGATAAATCCACTAAAAGAAGTATTATTACACGCCAAGGTCGAAAATAGCTCTACGATTAAAGTGGCCCGCTGGTAACCAGAGACAATATAAGACGAGAACGACGTAACAACGAGTGAGCAACATACAACTTGAATAATGAGCAAAACATTTTATATACAATTTAGACATGTAGCATATTGTCTCATGTTCGCTGCAGTTCTATCGGCGATCTGGTTCCTTTACAATGCAAGTAATAATGATATTACGAAGAAGAAGAAGAAAATAGCAAGATTCTGGCGTGCTCAGGACTCTGTAATGCGACCATTCTTAAAACGTATGTTATAATTACTATACAAATTAGTAATACTATTTTTGTAATTGATAACAATTACGACAACAAATAGCAACAAGAATAGTAAACTTCCATTTTCCAGGTATTACATTTGGCGAAACGGCGTCCCTTGGCCCGCTGTTTATTACGAATCGCATCTGATTAAGTTATTGCATGTCCAAACTAGGCAGGGTCAGGTGTGACCGGAATCACTCTACACACAATAAACAAGCAAATCAACCTGGCCACAAACAAACTTGTTTGAGAAAACATAAGCAAAACAGAGACACACAGAAGAAAGAAGACAGCCGAAATGTAAAGAAGACGAAAAAAAGACACACACGATAAAGGATGACAAACAACAACAGCTCGAATGAATCGGTCCATCGCGAATCTGAAGAGCAAAGCTGCATCTAAAGCGCAAAAAAAGCATTCATAGAAGCTAGAGTTCGTTAGCTTCTCTATTGATCTCCACAGATACAACACCTGCAGGTGCAGGAGTATTCGAGTCGAGCCGACAGGCCTTTTCCTAGGCAAATTCAAATGCACTTACGAATTCCGCATAACCTCTTCGTTCCTGCCTCTCACTCTTCCCCCCTCTCTCTCTCTCTCACACACACACATTGTCTGTAAGTATTTCTCTCAATCTGCGACCCTTTTACATTCCACTCTCAGCCTGCCTGTATTTGGGTGTTTCGACGACGTCGATAGGCGGATGACGTCGAGGGAACTCTGGCTCGAGGGAAGCTGGTGAGCCACCATCCTAACATAGAGTTACATGCTACGGAGACGCATCGGGGCTGTGGGTAGGGTTCACATGACACAGCATCACGCGCGAGGGAAGAAGAACGTCGAGCGGAGGGGAAAAGCCATGCCGTTATGACGCATCATCCAGCTGATTGAACGGATCGGCTCGAGCTACATCGAGCGATCCGGCCGGTGCTGATGATTACGTTGTAGTTGGCGTCGTAAGCGGCACGGCTAAATGGAGCACAGCATTCCTTTGTGCCGTTTGCCTAGATAAACAGTTGCTGCCCGCTGCAGTACCGTCATATGCGAGCGCAACTGAACTCGACTGGATAAACTGGAGCCCTTTTGTAATGCCGAAACGAAGGCAAAAATGACGATCACAGTGATACGGTGGTTGATGTTGTTGTTGTTGACAACGTTACGTAGATAATGATGCCCTCTCCGATGTACAGCAACAACAAGCGGCATGTCAGCGGCAGCAGACGAGAACAGCGCAATGCCTCATACAAAGTGTGCTCCAGTGTGCCCCATACCCGGAGTGCTTCCCAGACGCTTTGTCATCCGTTCAACAAGTCCGTAGCTTTGATCGCTCGAGGCTTACCTCTTTTCCTCGACGGCTATAACATATATATATATATATATTAAGTAAAATTGTTTTGAAATGGTGTGTGGTAGCCGGGATCGAACCCATGAAAAATGGAGGTACATGGAAGTATGTGTTAATTATTCAATTTTTAAGTATTTCCCTACAATTTTGGCACCCAATTGCTATTACTATTCTGTCTGTTTTTATTATTTTTACATTTTACTTTTTAATCTGCCTTAAATCTAGCCATGTCGCCCAATTCCACTTTCGAGGAAAATCTAGGATCTTCCAGCAGTTTGTTGAGAATTCCTAACTCTGTTGATCTCTAAAGAGCAAAAGCCCTTGCTAGTCGAACCTTCCCCTGATTCTCAGTAGACCATATTATAGCCTAGTTACAGAGCTCCTTCTCCTGAGCTCTACGAGAGCTTGCCCCGCGCGCGGCAGGGCCAACTCCCTTCTGACAGAGTTTATTCGCCACCTCAACAAATAAATTAAGCTGAGCAAGGCCGGATCCTTGTAGCGGAACCAACGCGAACGCACGTGTGGATTCCACGGATGGTCGATAATGCGTTCGCCGGCACAGTTGGCTCGCTTCGGTGAACAGCGGCCAAACATGAACAGACTGTGTAGTACGTACTGTCGTCCACCCAGCTCGACGGAAAGTGCCCCAAAAGACACGATGTCCTGCGGTGTTTAGTATTAATCAGGGCACGACCCAAACTGACGAGAATCGTTCCCGGAGCGCCATCACATATCCGCTTGATTCACGCCTCCTGCAACCCAATCTGTGCATGCCTCCGCGCTACTGCCGCAATGCGAGGTAGGCAGTATTGCCAGCTAAGGGAAAGTAGACTCGTGAAGAAGAAGAAGACGAATTAAGCGGTGTGGCTATTAGTCGTCAATTTGCCTGTTTGACAGGCCGAGTACAGGAGATTACGCAACCAATAAACACTGAAAAGGTCACCAATATATATATATATATATATATATATATATATATATATATTGGTGAAGGACCGACATGAAAACAAACGCAAACTTACACTGTCGAAATTAAAAAAAAACTTTCTTAACTCTAAGCATGATATATATATATATATTTATAACACACTTTTACTTTTATAGCACACATTATAACACAATTAGTACGCACCTAGTCGAGAATTGTCCTTGTGGTGACCGTATCGTAGATTCCATAAAAGCTTTCAGGTTGGTTTGCGATTCTTGCGTTTGTTGGCAAACGGCTTCATTTCTGCTCTTCGTGGCGTTGGTGACGAAGTACACATGTGTAGCTGGTCAACAGCTGAGCACTAGGGCTTGGGACCCACTCTTTTACGAAGTCACCTCGAACAAACTACCGTAAACATAGACATTTGGGTTGACGGACCCTCTCAAGTCGTTTGCTGTTGTCGGCTTCTATTCCTCTTGTTGTTGTTGGTGGTGTTGTTATTGTTGTTGCCCTTTGAGTTGCCGGGGGAGCAGCCGGTCGATGGCTGGGTACTGAGCGCGGATACGAGTAAACTTAGCACCATCTATCTGTCTGGGCCTATTACTGGTTGGTCATGAACAAAACACCACCCCATGCCTCCCCACCCCCAGTAATTAGACAGAAAGCTTAATGCAGAATACTGCCGACGTGGGTGTGTGGCGATTGCCGACAAGTGATGAAGACGTGCCCGGCTCGACGGGTTGCGACGGGCGGACGTACTGTACTGGGGGGGCTGCTACGGCAACGTCTATGCCAGCTGCTTTTCTTGCTTCGTCCCCTGTTGAAGTTCTTTGCCGCCGCCGCCGCTGCCGCCGGGCTTCTGCTGAAGCTTCGAAAGCTCGTTCCGCGCGTTCCTCTGCACCTCTGAGTGGTGGTAGCTCTAGATCCTCCGCACCTGTCCTCCTCCTCCTCATTGTTGTCGGAGCGATGCACTTTGACGATGGTTGTTGACTTCAATTCGAGATCCCTACATGCTACTACTACTACTACTTCTTCTACTACTGCTGCTGTTGCAGATGTCGTCGTCGTCGTCGTCGTCGTTGGCCGATACGATACGTGGTCGCAAATCGGTGAGCGCGTGCCACTCATATTATTCCTTCCTTCGGTCGCGATCAGCGAAAGCCGCAGCAGTTCGTACCGTCTGGCGTCTGACAAGTCCGGAAAACCCTACTCAGTCAATCAAGACCGATCGTCGCACGTGCCGGTAGCGCCGGGTTCACCTGGAACGAGTTTCGATGCTCTCCCCCCGGCTCACACTTCCGGCGAGGCAGTCAACAAACATTCATTTGTCTACCAACCGCTGCGCAATGACATAATCAAATGCATGTGCCATTTCGCCGCATATGCATATATATATATATATGCACGAATTTATATTGTTGGGCATCAGAGTTAACGATGATGGTGGCATTCGCTCGTTGTCGTCGTCGTCGTCTTCTTTATTTTGAGGAAAGAGCTATGCATTATTAGTCGATGTCATCGTCGATATAAGATATGGCACCTACTCAGCTGATGCTGTGCGACGAAATGTATCCAGATGCGTGCGGTGACAGCGTTGTCATTTCCGTGGTAGCGGCAGCGGCGGCGCCGTTCCGTCATGCAAAAAGGCGCTCCCCTGCAAGCGCCTGCTTTCGCTGCTTTAGTACACTCATTGCCGAGTTGCTAGCACCTCCCTAACATATGTAGCTCTTCTAGCGTACGTCGATCTGGTGGTTGGTGGTTCTTGTTGGCCTCTTCGAAACTCGCAGAGAGCAGCAACCGGCTGCCGCGCGCGGATTCACCGGTGAGCCAAAACGCGCGGGCTCCGCGAACACTTCGTTCGCTGGCCAGCCACTAACGACTTCTCTGCGGCCTGCCTACGATTATCAACAACACTGAAGACCGAGTGCTTGAGAGCAACGACCACAACTGCCACAATCACACATCAACATCACTATCCACACGATGAAACACAACAACAACAACAGCGACAACAACAACAACAGCGACAGCCACAACAACAGCGGCAACCACAACAATAACAACAACAACCACAATAAGAACAGTAAACAAGACGAGAGAGAACAACGAACTATATCATCGCTGATCCACCGATGTGAGTTATCACTTTCGAAGCACCTCACAACTTCACAAATCGGTCGCCGCCGCCGCCGCCGACGCAGCCGGTGTTACTTCCAGTCAGTACCAAATACGTGTACATACGTGTGAGCGGCCGGACTTACGACGGGCCTGGCTTATTACTACGTCCAGACAGCAGCTTTGGACAAGTTTGTTGATGTCACGGTTGCTGATGTCAGCTCTGCTAGCACGACACTCGGCATGGCAATCGGCGTCTTCGTTATTCGGGTGACGGTCATGGTCATGTTTGGCATGCTGTCACGAAGTTCGGTCGAACTTGATACAGATGTTTGCGTTGTTGTCGTCATCGATGATGATGATTTCGAACGTGACCGTAATTCCGCGACTCCGTGGTCTTGCCGCTGTCCGTGGACAGCAAGGACGTCGGTTGCTTCAACAACAAGAACAACAACAACAACCGCAACACAACCACAACAACAACAACAATGACAATAACCACCTCCACCAGCACAACAATGAGCAACACGATCAGTTGTTAGTTTTCATCGATGGCCTGTTCTCGTATATGTCGATATGTGTGCCAGAGATGTATAGAGAGAGAGAGAGGCATGATGACTCAAAAGTCTCATCGTTCACTGTGCGATTTCCCGTCGAAGTTGCAACTCTTGACACTGCTAAATGTCGCCGCCGCTGAATTATTCTGATGGTAATGTTACCCCTACAGCTTCTTTTGCTGCCGCCGCCGCCGAAGCTGGTTCGCTGCTCTACTCTCACTTCAGCAGCGAATCCAGCTGAAATCTTGAACGAAGTTTCGTCGCACCAGCATCAGCAAGAGTAAAACAAATCGCTCAAGTTCAAACAGGTTGTTAAACGTAGTTTAAATTACTGTTGTTGTTGTTGTTGTCGTCGTCGTCGTTGCGTGATTGTTGTCGGTGTTGCCAGTCATCGTTGTCAGTTTGCTTGTAGTTGTAAATGGGGCACATGCAGTCATAATCATAGATGCAGAAGTAGCAGCAAAAGAAGTTGACCAACGACTGACGACTACTCTACGGGTACAATGAATGAATGGCGACTACATGCCGTGTTTGTTCGGCCACCGCCGATGCCGCTGCTTTGTTGCTGTCGGCGCCGGCACCTCAACTCGCAGCATAGATATACACAGACAGATAGACAGATGGGCTAATAGGCGGATGGACCGACAGACCGAGGTGCAGCACTTGTTCCTCGTCTGCGAGGTGCGCGCCTCCAGCTTCAGAGTAGAAGACTTCACGCGCGCCCGCCCGCCCGTCCGGCCGGCCGCTCGCCCTACTCAAAACAGCCCCCTACTCGGCGGGGGCGTAGCTGTGTGGTGTTGTTCGTCTACGTAGTCCGTTGACGTACGGATAATGAGATCTAGACGGCGTCACGTTGCGACACGTTGCGAGTGTCGTAGAAACAGACGAAAGAGAGAGAGAGAGAGAGACAAAGTGAGATATAGATTGGTAGATAAAGAAAGGCGGGATGGAGGGAGGCAGAAAGAAAGAGAAGACACGCGCAGACACGCGCTGGATTGATTTCGACTGATGTCGGCCTGTTTGTTTCGTGTTTCGTGTTGTGGTTTTTGGCTGTGGCCACTCTCACTGACTGCGTAGCCGGGGGGGGGGGGGGGCGGCGGCGGTTCGGTTGGATTCGAACGACGAATTGTTTGCCCGTTGGATCCGTCAATTGTTGGGCGATAGATGTCTAGATGGATTGGAGTGGTCGATTGGCGCCAGGTGAAGGCATATTGTAGACGCAGTCAATGACTTACTGCGACAACTATAATCGATCAGCCGCGATATAGACAAACATCACTTGCTTGGCTGGTTTGGTTGCACTTTGTTTTTTTCTTTATTCGCACATCAAACAAAGTTTATCCATCCCATTGCCGCCGCCATTACCACCATGTCCAGCCTCCCCGCTCACAATAACAACCACAACAACAACAACAGCAACGATGACGACGACGATAATTACGACAACACTGACAACAAAATAAAAACTTTTTTCTTGGCTGCTGGTTTCCACTTTGTGGTCACGCAGCAAACTCTATCTAGCGCACTTTGTCCACGGTGTCCACGGTGTGATGCTGACGACGTCAATGATGAGGATGTTGTTGTTGACAATCAAATCACGACGAAGTAGCGACGAAAAACAAAACCACAACCAGCCGACGACGACGACAACAACAACAACAACAACAACAATTAATCAGTCAGCTGTGAGCTAACACCGTCACATCTGCACGCGTGAAAACTCTTGAGAGCGCTACGCTGCGAACTAACTGGACTTAAAAGCCTCAAGATTGCCTTGATGCCAAGATTCATCATCGATCACAACGGATGAACCAACAGACGCATAAACGCACAAACGATCTAACGAGTGAATGAAGCAACTAATCGAAGAGAGGACACTCTCATGACGAGATACCGACGGTCGATAGTGGCGGCGGTGGCGGTAGCGGTAGCGGCGACAACAACAACAGCAACAACTTTAACTGCTTCAACTTCCAGCACAAGTCAGATGCGCATCCTTTGAACACTATTCGAATCATAGGGGTAGGTCGTTTCCTTAGTTAGATGAGTTTAGTGCAACTTCAATCAGTCGTACGGTTCAAGGTGTTGGTGATGCTGCTGAATCGGTCGCTTGACGCTGCTGCTGCTCCTAGAAGATAAACAAGCAAGCAAACACGCAGCTTCTGGGTGTCACACTGAGCGGCTGAGTCAACAACAACGACAGCAACCATTACGACAACAGCAACAACAACAATAACAACAACAACAACAACAACAACGATGAGGAGAAGGGGAACGACGACCAGGGAGCAACAATAACCACTCTTGGCGCGGTTGTTATTGTTGTTGTTGTTGTTGTTATTGTTACTTTTGTTGCTGTTGTTGCTGCTACTGCAGGAAACATCAAGTATTATTCACTGGCCAGATGAAAGCACGCTGCATGCGTGGCTGCAATCACCCATTGTTGTTGCTGCCGCCCTCGACCACTTTGGACTTGGACTTGGACTTGGACGACGACGACGACGATGATGATGATGATGACTCTAATGCCAGCTTAGTAGCTGCAACTCGAAAGTTAAAGCATTAATTAGTTCGAATACGAGTTGTTATTGTTCCTGCTGATGTTGTTGTTGTTGTTGATGTTGCTGCTGCTGTTGCCGCCGTCGTAGTCCAACTAGCAATAGAACTAGTTGAATCTACTCGACGATACAGCTGAGAGGAGGAAACGCCAAACTTCAGTTAGTTATCCAGTCAGTCTCCAGTCAGACTGTCAAATTGTCTCTCTTCTTCTTGGCTGGTTTTGCTGCTGCTGCTGCTGTTTTTGTTGTTGTTGTTGTTGTTGTTGTTGCAATATCAGCAGAACTCTCTTTCTATGCATCCGTTTCGTTTATCGGGTGGCGATTTAAGCAGCAGCAGCCGTTGTATTAGTTAGGTTACTAGTGGTTGTTGTTGTAGCAATCGTAGTCGTAATCGTCGTCGTCGTCGTCGTCGTCGTAGTAAAACGTCGAAAAAGAGGCCGGCGGTGGTCCCATCGTTTGCCGCTGCTGTTATTGCGTCTACCCACTGACTACAACTGGTTGACTGACTGTCACTACTACTACTTTTGCCACTATTACGATTACTACAACTACTATTACTACTATTGCTGTTACTGTTGTTGCTGTTACTGCTGCTGCCGTTGCTGGCGTATTCGCTGTTTCGCAGGCAACGGCCTCTACTGCCCGTTGCCCGCTCACGGCACTTCTGTGGTCGGTCGGGCCGTGCGAGCGAACGGACGGGCGGGTACTTGCCTGGTTCGTTGGTTGGTTGGTGGCTCTGCTTCTTCTACCCATTCAACTACTCCCTTCCTTTCTCCCTCCCTCTTGTTCTCTCCTACTCTCCTGCTCTCTCCTACTCTCATACCCTCTCTCTCTCTCCCCATCGCCCCTCTCCCCCTCCCTTACCCACCTACCCATTCTCTTACTCTGCTGCACTCTCACTCACAGTGCCATTTGCCGGCCGGCCGGCCGGCCGGCTCGCCCGACTGTCTGTTTGTCTGTCCGTCCGTCCGTGCATCCGTCCGCTGCCATCTAATAGTTTGTTTTGATTGTGATGGCGGCGGCTGCTGCTGCTGCCGCCACTTTACTACTACTACTGCTACTACGTTGGGCAGGTGGTGGGCAAACTATTTCGGTGGACTTTTCCTCCTTGGGCAGATGTGGTGAGATGAGGTGAGTGAGTGAGTGAGTATGAAAGTAAACGAGTAAGTGAGTGAGTGAGTGACTGACTGAGTGTGCAAGAAGTGATCGGCCCCCTTCGCTTGCTTGCTTGCTAGCCAACCCACTACGAGATGGTGCTGGTGGCGGCAACTAGCGCCTGCAGCTCCACCTAGCGGCTGAGCGGTGAGAGAAGTTCGGCAACGACGACGACGACGACGAGAATCAACACTCAGACACTTAACACTCTCAACAGACTAGATCAGATAGATACCGACGCCCTTGTCGAGAGTCGGAAGCTTAGTTGACGCTACAGTTTTCAACTTCTACCCGAACAGTGGTTTTCGTTTATTTATATTTGAGAGGTTTTCGGCATGCTTTGGATATTCACATTGTCGCATTGCACCAGCACCTAACGGAGGGGACAAGTGTGAGACTCGCAGGCGTGTCCGTTCGTTCCTCTGCTCGACCTTACGCTGTCTCGACACTGTATGGCGTTGTCTCGAAAAATCTATCGTTGCTTGAAAAAGCTAATGTAATGCTGTTACTACTACTACTACTACCATTGATCCAACTACTAACACGTTACTACTAATTTACCTGTAATATTTAGGCATTAATTGATTAAAACTGTGATGTACAGTCGTTCTTCGGTGTCAGTGATATATATATATATATATATATATATATTATTTCCATTGTTATTATAATTAGTTACAGTTTTATTTGCTTATATGTAAGAGGCAATAATTGTCTTCATATGGACGTGTACACCGAATAAACCAAGTATATATATATATATATATATATACTTTTCTTTTAAAGCAAGAGCACAAGTCGTTCACATTATTATTATGATGGTAACTGCAATACGATGCTTTCGTATCGCGCTCTTGAATGAGCCTATTCTAGATGACAGCAGTCGAATCTCGATTCAGCTCGACTAGAGGGCGCGCGACTCTCTCTCTCTCTCTCTCTCTCTGCTGGTCGTCGTCTGCTACGATCTCGACTCAACCATGTGATGACAGCTGACCTGCTGTCCTGCCGGCCGGCGCCCGACGTCCTGCGCCCTGCTCGTCGGGAAAGAGTCGACTTGTTTAGACGCCAACAACGACAACGACAACAACAACAACAACAACAACACAGACAGAACATCGAAAGTTTTCAGTGCGCGTGGCTGCCGGAGGAGAAACTTTCGGGCTGCCGCCGTACCAGCACCGGCCACTCCCATTGAGGAGCTGGAACACGCCGAGATATAGACTACTTTAATACTACTACTACTACTACTACTAATACAGGCTGTCTGTCTGTCATACACGAAACTATGCCGCGACAACACGCAACACCCAGCGGGCGGCGCATTGTTCGCCCTGACCCTGTTTAAGTGGACGACACTCGAGAGGCAGTCATAGCGCGAAGAGTGATAGCGAAGCTCTCCTACGAACGTGTATGCGAGCGTATCATCATGAACTGATCGTGTTTTACCTAAAAAAAAAAAACAGATACTTTCTGGGCTGACTCTCTCAGCCAAGATTTAACGTCCATGGGACTGCTTTTCGCATTGCTTCGTAAAATGGACCCCCATAAATACAAATGTGGGGCAACGGTGGGGCTCGAACCCCCGCGCACCTGCTATGTGTCTCCTCCCCCGTCGCGAGGCGCAGACGAATGCACCCACCACGCCACCACCGGGCGCGACGATCGCGTTTTACTTACCACATCTCACATAAAGTTCAGGCGACTAAAAATGTCAATGGGGCATATGGCACTAGATTCAATGGAAATGTATTTTTCGTCAACTTCAGTAATGTAATCACGATGTAACTCGTGTTTTCACAAAAGTTGAATTGAACTTTGGGTCTTCCCTACTTACCAACCCATTCTTTGGATTTTGGATGTTGATTAGATGTTATCTTGCTTGCAACGCCCACACGTCCGAAATAAATCACGACGTATCGTTCGCATATCCGAGTATACTCGTATTCTGCCAGTGTGCTACCTCACCCATTGCACTCAAAAAATCAAAAACGTCCACCGTGAGATTGCGTCAGTAGAATAACGAGATGCATTAACCAAGTTCAATTTTGCCACTCTAGTACTCCTCGAGAATATGTACGCCGTTGCGTAGTTCGTCCGGCTGTAGCGCGAAAGACATCGCGCTACAGAATCTGGGCTGGGACAGTGAAATCAGTTATTCGCAACCAACACCGTCCTTCACACTGGAAGAACTGGGCAGCTCGCTGGCCGCTTACCGTACAAACTGGCACTAGAGAACTTACGTAAGTATGGTGACGACATTTCACCGTGACGCGAAATCACTTATGACAAGCAAGCCTACGTGTATGTTTGTGTGTGTACGAATGCTTCGGTCCGATTAAACTTAAGCCAACCTTTCTCCAAACACCTTTTCGGTTTTGTATGTCGAACCACTAAAGCCCGCAAATCGTAATTTTCCTTATTACTTTATTTACAAAAGACTTCAACAGTGGCAATATCTGGACTGGAATATTGCAGGTCACGCCGTGTGACTAGCCATATGCTTTAATAAACAAATAGATCGACTGTTCTGCAGTTGAAAAAAGGATTTCTCATTCGGCTAGCAAATGTAATGTAATCTTCGGCAAATGTTCTTCATTCGTTTAGAACATGTTATGCATCTATGCTTATTCAATTAGGTTGGGTATGTCTTGCAAGCGTGCATTTGAGAAACAAAACTACCCTAAGTAATCACGCTTTATTACTACGCAGAAAATTGAAAAATCTATCTAACGCCAGTGTTGCAAAATCAGAATTACAGCACATATGGATTTACCAGTTATGCTAGCCATCTTTACGGAATTGATTAAACTATTTATAATTAACTTGAGGGTGCAGTTAGGATAAGATAGCAACGAACGATGTCATATGATGAACCTTATTCACAGTAAAGTTAAGATACATATATAGCTAATGTTCCTAAGCCAATAAAGAAACGTATATAACAACAATGTAGGTGCCACACTGGGCACGCCGCTTGGTAGTACTCACAGTTGGAGTTCAGTGCATACGGACACATGGTAATATATATATATATATATATATATATATATATATGTATATATATAACTAATGTTTCTGACTAATAAACATAAAAACATAAATCAATGCTCGAGCTGCATGGAATCCAGTTTTACAACGCCAAATATTTGCAGATTAATTATTATACGTGCACACCGCCATTTGGTGAAAAGCGGGTAATTCGGGTGAATCTCTGCTTAGTTGGGCTTCTTCAACATAGGCTGCAGCGAGTTTTCTCGCCGCCTTTTATCTATATAACCTTGGCCGCCAGTCGTGGTCTGTCTAACCTGGCGGTAAGCCACTATCCATCGGTTTTCATCGCAAAACCGGGCAAGGTGGGATCAGGCACAGAGCGGAGAGACTTTCGCAGACTACGTACGCTGCCTTGCGCCAACACGCCGGTCGCCACTGATGAGCCGCCGCTATAGCCATCAAGCCATTAGCCTTTTCTCTAGAGAAGCCAAACCTGGCTAACGAGAGGCGAAGGCAGGCGTGAAATTGGGATAGATAGCCTCCATTACGAGGTTGTCTGTCTACGCACCGCACGATGCTCTACGACCCCGGACGACCGACGCACCACCATCTTTACGCTTGACGAGCTGAATTTGTGAAAGTATTCGACGATGTGCAACAAGTGCAGCACACCGACAGCCGTGCCTGTGCCTGCACATCACATTAACCACGAAGGCCAAATTACTAAATGAGGTCTCGTTTACGTTTATCTACACTTTACTGGTACGTCCTTACCGATGTGCATTCTACAGGGGCCGGAATATAAACTGCAGCCACGCTTTTACAGAATATTTGTAATAAAGTTTATTTAGGATAAAATGTTAGTGGCATACCGATTTCTAAGCACATAGCTGCGTCTGTTGGGGCGGTCCCGGAGGCATAGTAAATTCTCATTAGTTTTCGAAAATGGTAAGGGAAATTTAAGTAACGCTATTAACAAGGCAGTTATACATTGAAGACCACCTAATGTCTGATAGTGAAAGATGAGTACTGGATCGAAATATGCAAAACCACTCGTTTGGTAGGCCGGGTGAATATTGTTACGCCGCTACTGTTTATTAAGCTGATTTGGCGTCAACACAATTTTACATTAGAGGCTAAGCAAATTCTGTTTTAAAGCACCTATGGCAATTAGCAGGCTCGGATGAACACTCGATTTCTTGCTAATCCAAAAAACAGTATTTTTTCCCAACCCTCAAATGTAGTGTCTCATAGTATTGGTGTGGTTTAATCAGGAACCACCTGCCTAAAAACTATAGTAGTATTTTAACATGACGCACTTT
Source organism: Dermanyssus gallinae (assembly GCA_003439945.1). Classification (NCBI taxonomy): domain Eukaryota; kingdom Metazoa; phylum Arthropoda; class Arachnida; order Mesostigmata; family Dermanyssidae; genus Dermanyssus; species Dermanyssus gallinae. The sequence goes on along the minus strand of QVRM01003032.1, from coordinate 43,471 downwards.
TCCGATAATAACACTAATCCGTATCGAGACTGCGCCTCTCATAGTCACTTTTGGGTTTCTATATGGCTGATCAATCCATTCGCATTTTTGTACTTGCATCTGTGTAACGGTTTCCTCTATCGTTACTACAATACTCAAGTCGGCGGCTCATTCTGCTCCGCCTCGTAATGCCTCATAACGCATTTGAAATGTTGTGACTCCCTTGCATCGCTACACCGAAATTTAATTAGACAAGTTTCTGTCTCAGCGATAAGCCGCACGTCCCTAGTACGTAGCCTTACTATGGCGTAACGTCTCGTAACGACGCAGTTATGATGTAGTTCTCGAAGATGGAACAACCGCCATTAAGTAGAACGGCCTTACCTTAGTTACACTTCCTAAAACAATTTTGAGAAGTGGCACTCGTGCATACGAACCTTTAGGAACTCCGAGTCTCTCGTAGCATTACATGATTTATGGACGGAACGGGAATGCTTTAGTTTGACTAAACGTCTAACTAAAACATTCCCATTGCGCCGTTATCGGCTTCATTTTTCAGCACCAAATGTTTCGAATGTCATAGGTATAAAGATTAATTTTGTCCTCATTTTGTGGGCAGCTGTTTCGTTTTAGTCATTTGGCGATCGTGGCCGAAGCGGTACTGGTAGGAGGAAACCCTCCGTCTTCATATATGAGAATTAACTGTGAGATATCATATAGTCTATAGTTTAACTTCTTTTCAAATTAAGCATAAAATGATTCCACATATTTGGAAGCAAGGGTGCGCATTGCAGTCGCATTTCCCACTAACATTTTGTTCCCCTTATATAACGTCAAAGAAGCTTGCGCACCATGTGTTCAGTCGTGAGCAAAAAAATTATTTCACCATTGCTTACGTTCCTGATCTAACGATGTATACGAAATATTATTCAAATGACTCAAGCAACGGCTCAAACCTACGAATTATCAGGAGCGGCAAAAAATCGCTAGTTGGACTTCCGAGGTGGTGGAACGTGATGCGGCTATTTGTGAAGAAAAATAATATATATAAATATTCGATAAAGCCAATTTCTGGCTGAATGGAATCTAGGTATGCAAAACAGTCACACCTGGGCAACTGAAAACGCCCACGGGATTTAGGAAGAGCCAATACATGTGTCATATGTGAGAGTCTGGTGCGGCCCCTGGTTCAAAGAAATCATTGAACCAGTTTTTTGTCATTTACGGGCACTATTTCCGCATGGTGCTTAATTGTTTTTGGATCAATTTGGACGGAATCAAAGCGAGTGAACTTGAAATCCAACAATATGGTGAACAAGCCATATAGCCGCCGAGACAATTGAGCTTTTAAGGATGAAGTGTTTCGGACGCGTAATCTCGCGTAATGTAAGCATTTGCTGGTCTTCAATATCTTGCTATTTGGCGGCGTTAGATTTTCCTGTGGGTTTCTTTAAAGAACAAAGTGAACGCCAATAATCTCACAATAATCAGCGAAAAAAACACCGACATTGAAACGTGCATTAATGCAATTGAGCCTGATTAGGTGGAAAAAAATGGCACAAAATTGGTTGGCCGACGCGAATCTTTTTGTAGGTGTTTAGGTATTTCGCCGTGCCGCTTTCTGTGAACCTATGCGGCTATCATGCATCAACACGTCTCACGAAGCCACGGCTAGTTAAATGCGACTGAACCGATCTATGCAATTTGTTGATCTTCCTGTTGCAATCTTATCGGCTGCCCAATGACTACTGCAATGTTCGAGATAAATGATTCATTTCAGTCGGACGCGTCGTAACGAGCCGACCCGTCCGTGATTGATCTGTCACATCATCAAAATCACGCAATCGAACCACCGTATTTCGGTACAAACGCGCAAAATTTTTAGCTCCTAGACAGCACACAAACTTCTGCCGCCAAGTACTCGCATTCCGCTCTTTCTAGGTGCAGAGCAACGACTAATCTATAGACGTTCAATGGGAACTAATTCGCTAAAGAAGAGCATACTTCAACAAATATATATATATATTAATATATATATATATATATATATATATATACGCAAATTTACGATCACCTTAAGGGCATATAAACAGAAGTTGAGGAGATCCTCTTGCAAGCTATAGCTTTAGGAATATATATATATATATATATATATATATATATATATACGATTTTTATTATGTGTAGATATTCCGTTATAGTTGTCATGTAAATTCACAAAAACCACTTACCCGTAACGTGCTGCCTTGCTTCATAAGGACGCCTTCCTTAATCGAGACCTGCAAAGCAAAGTGACCTGTTAGTAAAAGCTAAGCTCTTCATCAGCTGTCGTCTTCATCTGTAGTAAATGAACCGTTGAACTTATATTACAATTTTAATGTTTCTATTAAGAACGCTCTACTGAACACCGCGATATCCGTTAACACGTGCAATACTAGAAAAATAATTTAAAAAAAAAATATATATATATATATCGTCTAATTCAATTTAAATATGAGCAGTTACTCCATAAAAATACCTATAGTACATAAAAGCGAAAATTGTCCTATATAGAGCTCTTTGTGTTCTCCACTTATAAATAGGAAAGTTTTGACTGATGTCTCGCTTTGTAGCCTCTACATACTTGAACAATTTCGCAAGCAATGGCAAGTCCAGCCCTTTTCGGCGATCTCCTATTCCACCAGGTGCATATAGAAGCGATTTCATATTGTGGGAGTGATTTCGGGGAGTGATGCAGTCTAGGCACGCCAAGCAATTCCTGTACGCCGTCTTTGTGGATTTCCGCTCGGCCTTTGATGGAGCTCCCAGAGACAAGATTATCTTCAAGTTGGCTGAAGCGGGCGTGCCTACCAACATCCTCCAGCTCATCGGGGCAATCCTGCAGGAAAACCCGATCACCATACAGGATGGGGTGGCTGAGTTGTGCCCCTTTGTGCAAACGACGGGAGTCGCGCAGGGGGACAACTTAAGTCCGCTGCTGTTCTCCATCCTGCTCAACGATCTTCCGTGACGCATCGTGGGCACTCGAGAGTCCGTCCGCCCAGACATTCTGCTATACGCAGACGATCTCGCGATATATGGAACAAGCCGATTCGAGGTGCAGCAGAGCCTAGCGAGGCTCGAGCAGTACGTGGCGGATGTAGGAGTCGAGATCAACATCGGCAAGACTAAGGCCATGAAGTTCCGTAAAGCTGGTCGACTTGCAACCAGCGATGAGCTACGGTTGTACTCCACACCACTGGAGTATGTCAACAACTTTCCGTATCTTGGCCTCTCTCTCCCGACCTCCGGTACGTCGTTTACGGAGCACATCGCCGAGAGGGTCAGAAAAGCCCTCGTAGCAGGCGTCGGAATTGAGAAACCCACGCTTCTCTCCCTTAACGCGGCGCTAAAACTTTTTAACCTTAAGATGGCGCCCACGGCATCCTACGGCATACAGCTTATCTGGGAGAACTTGAGCGTGGCCCAGCTCGCGAGGCTTGATCGAGTGAAACCCGCCTTTCTCAAGCGAGTGCTCGGCCTCCACACGTCATGCCGCAATCGTCTGGTCTATTTACTCGCCGGTACCCCGCTCTTCATAGAGGACCTGCAACGCCAGTTCCGGTTGCCGGAAACACATGCCTACAGGGACTTTATCTGTCAGTGGGAGGTGAGATTGTCAGACGTGGACCCCGACTTCTTTAGTACGGGTGCAATGACAAACAATGCGTGGAAGGGACTGCATCGTACCAACCGAAGTGTGGTAGTACGCTATGCAGTGCATGGCTTCCACCATGTTCTCTGTAAAACTCAAGGGTACCATGAGCCGACAGAAGAATGTATCTGTAACAGGTGTGGAAGAGCTTGTGGGAGATATCATGCGGGGGAGTGCCCCAGAGTTGAATCACTGGCCAGGCTGGCTCAGTGACCGTATGTATTATGTATAATATTTGACTATATACCTAACAAAGGTGATTAATAAGTGAATGAATGAATATTGTGGGATGTAGACGGGAGCTGGTTTCTCGGCAAGCTTCTTCAAGTAGTGCAGGAATTTTCATTGGTGAGTATCCAATGAGATTCGGTACTTTTATTTTGAACGCTTTCTTTAGACGGACCGAATTTGAAAGCACTGCTGTTCTGTATAGAGAAAAGATTGGGAAGATTGATTGTAGGATACGTCTTTATGGTCGAATAGGATTTCTTGTTGCTTAAGTATCCGCCGGTCGGTTATTCGATTATTTAATTCGTCTGATACACATATATTATTTATTTCCCAATAACTTTTCAAGATGGTACATAAATATAATATAATTGTCATTATATGCAATTTAAAATCTTCTTCAACCGTCCCACCGGGCGAAAAAGTTGCTCCTTCTGGTGCAATCTTTAAGTCTAGCACTAATATGCGTCTGCTATTATCGAAGATGTGCTCAGAGATGTTCATCAGCTGTAGACCTGTTCAGGTCGCCCATACAGGAGGATATTTTCTTTCCTTGATGAGGATTTGCTTCCCAAATAACCTTGGGGGGGGGATTCGGCCTTCAGTGATCGCGGGCGTAATTGCTGAGGCCTAGTTCTTTGCGAAGTCCTTGCATTCTTGTAAGGTAGGAGTTCGGCGAAATATACACTGAGTGGATCGAGACGGTGATAATGGCAGCGAAAGCGAAGTGTGCTTTGTCCGACTGAGGTCGAAACCTAAATCGACTTAATACCCTGATCCAAAAGAGGTGGTTGCTAGGGTGGGGTCCAGGTTCAGAAAGCTATGTTTTGGGAGTCTCAGAGAGTAGCACGCTTTTAATTTTCACGTATTTTAGGGGTCTTGCGGGGATTTATTCGCAGTAGTTTAATGTTTTGGCCACTGAGTCGAGCTCGTATAGTGTCATTCTGTGTTACATACATAGTGCCTCGTGTAAGACGTGCAGCAGTCCTTTGTGACAGGGAAAACCGACCATTTCGTCGATTCGGCACTGTGTCCAACCAAGATCCATATGTCTTTGGGCTAGAAACCGTTGAACCTCCTCAGGGGGGCATTTTAGCAATAGTTGAGTAGTCGCCTGACTGGACGTTTTTAGGGGAGCCAAGGCTGAACGTCGTTCCTGGCGCTATGTTCTCAGTTGGCCCTTTGAAAATGTTTTGAGCGGGTTGACTCAAGTAGTTCTCTCTGCATGACAGCCGTGGTCTGTACGAACTCTTGGGCTGTCGTGTCCAGAGATTTTTTTCTTTATATGTTCAACAAATCTTTAACTAACGTAGCCATATCGTGCATTTGTATAACCCTTTTCAACGAACCAACAATATTCAAGCTACAAATATGACTAAGCTGTCGAAAGATTGCATAAGTGGAGGCTAGATTTCCTATCAGCTATTACGGGATGGAAGCAAGGGTGTGGTGCCTCCTTTTCGCCTAACAGATACCTGCTGATCACCTTGCATCTAGCGTTTTAATAATTTTATCTTCAAGAATGGCAAAACCGGATTAAAGTCTGTGCTATTTTGCATAAACCATATTATAACCACAAATTAAATAACTGATTGTAATAATTATAGCTAATTATGAAAATCAATTTAGCTCTCTTCTTGATTTTTCGGTGCTCGTTTTCTTGGTAACAACTGCATAACAATGGCAAACGTGGCCGGTTTCGTCCAGAAGCTCGCATGCCATTTTTCACATTCGCGTTAATGCCTAACGTTGCACCACCAAAACATATCGAACTCCTACTCAGGACATGACATCCCATTCGAGAATATTGCCGATATAGTTGCTCTCAACGTAACTCAAATAATCGGGAGTGCCGGAAGCATTTCTAAGGTTACTTATTAATATGTTAAAACAGAACACGATGCTGATTAATAACTGGGTCGGTATTGCGGGAGAGGTGGCTCAAACCACAGGGGTCGCACAGGGCGATGGACTGAGCCCATTGCTATTTTCCGTACCTTTGGGTGGACTACCAGAGTGGATAAGGGCGGGCTGGACCCAAGAGTGGGCCAGAATCTTACTGTACGCTGATGATGTGGTCATCTTTGGTAGCAGCCTTTTCAGGGTGAAACAAGCCATGGATCGACTAGTTTCATTCATGGATGAGAAGGGCTTGAAGGTTAACTGGGGAAAGACAGTAGCTATGAAATTCCGAAGGGGCTGCCGTATGGCCAGGGGTGGCGTGATGCAAATCAGGGGAATAGAAATTAAATTTGTAAACAAATTTACATACCTAGGCATAACCTTATCGACAAGCGGTAGGAGTTTTCGATCACACATCCAGGAGAGGGTCAGGAAGGCCACCATCGCAGCTGCGGCAATTAAATGGTCACATATGCTTTCAGTTCATGCAGCAATTGCTCTTTTCGGGATATAGATAGCACCCATAGCCACATACGGCATTCCACTAATATGGGATAAGTTGGGAGTAGGCGAATTGTGTTTAAATGATAGGGTAAGGTTTTTCTTTTTAAAAAGGGTTTTTGCGTTTTTGAATACATGCAGGAATCGAATTGTTCACGTCTTGGAGGGTGGCCCGCTGCTGACGGAAGAATTACAAAAACGATGTAATCTGACGAAAACGTGCGCCTTTGAAGTTTATATGCGGAACTGGGAAACCAAAATTAGTGAGGTGGACATAGGTATTTATGGAACAGCAGTAATGACGACCACTGAATGGCGGGGTAGCGGGGTAAAAGATCGACATCTAACTACGGCCTTTGCAGCTCACGGGTTTCATCACGTTCTGTGCAACGTGGAGGGTTTTCATGAACCACAGGATGACTGTCAAGGCTAACAATGCTGGAGCAAATGTGATTGATACCTGTACCACGCCGCGGTATGCCCGGCGGTTAGGTCTATAGCAGAACTAGCAAAGCGCTAGGTTGTTGGTGTCTCGAAACATTTTGATTTAACATAAACACATTTACCCAGTTTGGGTGTTAATAAAACAAATAGTTGCCCTCAACACACGATGGCTTTAAATCGTACTCACAGCTCAGAAAAGGATGTTCCATTTGGAGTGATGTTTAACACAGTGTTACTGTTACATTTTCATCGAAACTTGACAAACTCGCAATATTAACGTAACTTTGTGCGCGCCGTCCTTATAACGTTTAGACTTTGTTGAATGAGTGTGTCGAATACGATTGTTTTTACTGTTCTGTGGAGTCTTAGGACACACTATACTGTAATATATAATGGATAATCAATTAATGGTATTCAGAGAGTTCAAGTTTTTATTCTTGACACAATGTCGGAGTTTTGTGTCTAATATAAGAATCAGAGAATGATCACTCAAACCATCAGGGGGCTTTCCTCGGACTCGCGTGCCGTAAATGGCTTGGTCGATTTCGAAACGGCCATACTAAAGTGCAGAATTGTGCCTTCTTTTCTACTGATCAACACATTTTGAAGTCGTGGCCACATGCGTATGCAGGCTATGTGAATCAACCTGCAGTAGCTCATTGCTTGACCAAACATACATACTTCGTATTCCTACATAAAATATCAAAATAATTGTAAGTTAATAATTTTGAGCCACGGCTGGCTCCATCCGGCGTCCCACAGGGGAGTTGCGTCTCTCCTTTGCTGTACACAGTATTTGTTTTAAATTTACAATCATACATTCCGTCGAGTGTCAAATACATATTGTACGCTGACGATCTAAAGATATACGCTCCCTTGGACTCTCCCTCAGCGCACACTGCGCTACAGTCTGCTGTCGATGGCATCTGCCGCTGGTGCATCGACAATGGGATGGAGCTATCCGTTTTCAAAATGCCTCGTTTTGAAACATGGCTTTTTTTATCTAGAGTATACAAGCTTAACGGGACAATATGGTCCACCGCTGATGTTGCACGAGACCTCGGTGTTTTGATATCAACGGATCTTACATTTTCTGCAAGTTTACGAGAACTAGTCAAATCAACATCTATACTTGTGAACATGCTGTTTCGTTGTTTTATCATCAAGGACCCAAATGTGTATATTCGTTTGTATAAAGCAAATGTGCTATCTAAACTTTTATATTGCTCACCCGTCTGGAGCCCACACCTGTGCAAGCACATAGCCATGACCGAAGGTGTTCAGAGAAGATTTCTAAAAAAGCTCTGTAGAAGATGTGATATCGAGCCGAATGCTGTTAACCTTCCGTCGCTCTCGATTTTGTTGAAGAAAAACGACACGCGTGCGCTAGCGCAACTTGCAAGTGCTGATCTTACCGACCGTTTCTTCAATGTGACAACGAACAATCGTAGAAGTCAAGTAATGTTTTTACCAAAATGTATTGCTAGACTCGAAACTATCAATAATATGTTCGCCTGGCGTGCAGCCAGAGAATCGCACAACAAGGCGGCTTCGTGGGCGTCATTGCCTACCTAGTATCCTTTTCCACCCTTTATTTAGCAAATAAAGGCGCTTTCTATGCTATTATATTTTAATGATTATATACAAGTTACAAAAACTGGTTACTGTTAATTGATAGTTAGAAAGGAATCTGTATTGACCAATGTTTGCCCCTTAGACGCAACAGCCGAGTGGAAAAAGTGTTTCTCATTGATGGCTTCGTAAAAATCCCTTTTTTGCCGAGCGGCAAATACGAAGCAACTAGGATAACCAACGAGAAACTGGCTATCGCTATTGCATGACGCTAATTCGAAATTATGACACAGGTGCTCTTAACTAATCCTCTTAAAAACACGACAACCCTACGCAGTCAGCACTACTCAATTAACTCCCGCCTAATATAGTTATTTTTATGCTGCGCACACCCGTCATAATTCGTAAAGGCCGCATGTGCACTCAATTATCGGCGATAGCTTCACATATAGACGAGAAACTCCCTATTTTTAAAACGTTCTATTATCCGGCCTGTAAAATGGCTACAAGAACGATCAAATAGCTGAGTTTCATGCTGGCCAAACCTCTTCCTCACACATGGCTAGACAGGCGAACTATTTTCAACGCTTTGATTCGAAATTTCAGCGAACGTAAAAAAGTATTTTTTTTAAAATGCCCGTATTTTGCGACGTCTGTGCTTTTCACTATCTGACGAGCATTGCTTTCCGTGGTCTTGCAAACAAATTCAAGAGCGGCACCGTCAATCCTTCCGCTTCGGCGCTCTTCCTCTGTGTTCTAGTGACACTGCGAAGAGTACGTTAAAGGAGTTCCTTGTATGTGCCTGCTGATGAAGAATTTTAGCTAAAGGCTAAAAATATCTTTGAAGCTTTGTTGGGACTGCATGCATCTATGTTCAATTAATCCCGTGAAGCCTCGCGCAGCGAACTGGTAGTTGCTCAATCTGCAATGAAGCCTACAAAATGGCTTCGAAAATTAAAAACATAAACCTCTACTGAGAAGTGACCCTATACATTGCCGTAAATTATAAAATCCAATATTTTTGTTACAATTGAATGACTGGTTTAATATGGGAGCCTCGACAAAGTTCCATGAATGGGTAGGAAGTCCCGAATCGTTGCCGCAACAATTTTCCTATTACACCACAAACAAGCTTGTGTGAAAAAACTTCTCGTAGTAGTTGGCTTGGACTCCTGCTTGTTGGGACGTGAGTCTCCATTTAGGTGGCGCTGAAATAATCCATACCGTTGCCTGGTATTCGGGCGTCTAATTCCCGGAACCTACGAGAAAAGGGCAAAATACTGTCCGAACGCAACGACAAATCTTCTCCCAGTCTGACGGGTTTCTCTCTCTCTCTCTCTGCAGGCAACGTGCGTCGACTGAATTACGGGAAGGCTCTACTATAACTTACGTCTTTCATGACCGACTGACTTGGTCGTGCGTGCCATAAATACCTACCTGCATTCCTAAAGCATTGTCGTTGACATTCTCTCCGCAATAAAGGTTAAATTATTTAGCCTCGCGGCAACGAACTTAAGTCGTTCTAGGTACTTGCCTCCGCCGTCGACTTAGAGACAACAACAACGACAACAGCTATGTTTTAAATGTCTGCAATGGACGTCGGGAAGTATCCTGCAAGGGGAACGCATAGCGCGCCCCTAACACACCGTTAGATAACTGCCTTATTTGTACGTAAACTTTTGTGCATGTTTAAACACGAAGAAGTCCCAGCTTTATATAAAGCCGCAATCATCGAATGCCTTCGAGTCTTCACATTGCGTAATGCCGGTCACCAAGTTACCCTGGCTTTACAGCAATCGTCTTAATTATGAAGGGTGTACCCATCTAGTAGATTTTCACTTCGGCGCTCGACGTTGTCGCAATAATTAAAAACCACGGTATGAGAAGCGCGCGTGACAACTATTCGATCATATTACGATGTTCACTTTAATCTATACTGCCAATTTATGGTGAATACACTTAAAACGCATTTTAGTCTACGAAACAAATTAGTATTTGTTTCAACGACACGAGCAATCTAAGGTTAGAAATTGCAATCGTAAAAAGTATCGGATTATTTGCTCTGTTTAATTTGTTTACTATTATTCGTTCCTGGGTGGCTGAGAAACAGACAACCAAGTCGTTGCTTTGGTTGTCTGTTTGTCTATCCCCTACTAGTATTAATAGTAGTAGTAGTAGTAGTAGTGTCGAGCCCGGTGGCGTGGTGGCTTAAGTCTGCGCCTCGCAACCGGAGGAGACACATAGGTGCGCGGGTTCGAACCCCACCGTTGCACATTTGTATTTATGGGGGTCCGTCTATGAAGCAATGTGAAAAACAGTTCCGTGGACGTTAAATCTTGGCTGAGGGTCAGCCCGAAAACTTTACTTTAGTAGTAGTAGTAGTAGGGGTATTTCACCCGTTATCAGTGGGTGAAATACCACCAGTAGTATTTCACCTATACTAGGTGAAATAGTATTGAAGTAGTAGAACTCTTGTTGCATACCTTGCATATCTACAAGGCGTGTTTTTCTACGTGAGTATGGTGGTAAGATAACGCGTTGCGCAAGAAAGGCGTGAAACGAGATCTTAGACTCTACGGCACTGTGATTTTTATATGTGCAGCAAAAGATTGGCATCCATAACAAAAGTTATCTAGACTCCACGGTACTGTGATGTTTATAAATACAGGAAAAATACCACCCATGGAAGCCTATTTGCGCGCCCAAATTTTGCTTGTGGGACTACCTTGAAGGATTTGGTACGACTTCCCTGCCGATTGTGCATGCAATGTCAGTAAACATTCTATTGTGCATGTTCGATACGCCATATGAGTTAAGCGTTGATTATAGTTGAGCATGCATGTGTGCATGATGCGTCTTTTATTCCAGTTTTGAGCAGTTTAACATATAGAGCGCATCGACATGTATTTTGCTCGACGCATTCGAGGCTAGCCGTGCACTATGTACTGTGAGCCGGGAGGTTATTTAAAGCCGAACCTGCCCAAAGGGCGGGTAACAGAAAAATAACAAAATAAATTTATTTTCTGACCAGGTTGTGAAACTTTTGGTATCATTCATAACTGGGCTAGCATTGTTTTGATTTCGGCATTTGCAGTATGTGCCGGATCGCCTCCATAGCTGGTATGCAATTAGCCAACATGTATGCCCAGTGGCTTACTGCACTTATGACTAAGCAGGGATCCCGCTTTAGATAGTCTACGAGAAACCGCCCAAGCGATTTAACATTTGCTGAAATTAGGTTACTTGAAACACCGTCGAGAGGGTAAGCTGCGTCGTCAGTATATAAAGCGGCTCGTTGCATTTATGAATAACCAGAGAACCTACTTTAGGTGGTACTTAACGCTAGGAGGCTAGTCATGATTTTCATCAACCGGGGTGTCACAGATTTGAACCCTTTTGTTGATTAAATTGTCTTAAAACAATGTTCATTGAACATATATGATAAATCCTACCGCTGAGAGTCTGCAGCCACGCTGTCACAAGAACGTTTGGTTGGCAAGAAACCCTAGATATCTAATGTCTGGTGCGTTAAAGATATGCCTCACGGTGATTTCAAGCCAGCATGAGACACATAATAGTCTAAAATACGAAACCACCTCCTTATTTTTTATTCTCGGTACTCTACGAGTCCCCGCCCGAGCGCACTTGTAATTTTATCAATATGCACAGTGAAGTTCAGACATACAGAAGATTATCATTTTCGAGAACGTAAGCGGCTTAGCCCTGAATCCCTCGAAATGCGAACTGTTCGTATGGAATTCTGATGCAGATTCAACAACCTCTGAGATCACGCACTTGTTACCGGGCTGCAAGATACTCAGCGCAAGCGAAGTAGAGCTCCTAGGGGTACCCCTACTTCAGGAAGGTGTCGCCCCCGTGTTGCAGAAGTGGTTGGATAAACTGAATACCGCTTCGGAGCGCCTTCCTCTGATAGGTTACCATAGCGGTCTTTACCTGCTAAGGAGCTCTTACTCAGCCACACGCCTAACTCATATTCTGAGGGGTATCGAACTTACCGGCGAAACGGACGAGCTACGACGCTTCAATGATCTTACAGCCAATACAATAACCAATCTGCTTAACATCAAACTGAACGATACAGCCAAACGACAGATGTTCTTGCCAATAGCCAAGGGGGGGCTTGGCTTACCAGACCCGACAATATTAGCACCCCCTGCGATAGTTGCTGCCACCCATCAGGTTTCCGGCAAGGTCTGCGAACTTCTTGACGAAGCCGGCCAGCTCGAATTTACCTCCATGCGAGATCGAGTCACGAGTAATTTGGTTGAGGTTCTTGGAACTTCACCAAATAACGTCACATCTCAGAGTGAGTGGTCGGCCATGCTAGCCGCTGCTCAGCATGCTTGTTTACTTATTGATCAAGCTGACAGTGACTCTACTAGGGCTCGGCTTAGGGCAACCTCCGCAAAACATGCAAGCGATTGGCTACACGCCCTACCCAGTGCATCGTTAGGAACCTTACTAGATGATGCCACTACAAGAATATGCGTTGGCCTCCGACTTGGTACGCCGTTTGTTCACCCTCACATATGCCGATGCGGGGAGCCAGTGGGCATTAGAGCTCACCACGCTCTATCCTGCGCCCTCAGTGAAGGTCGTCGACCACGTCACGCGGCTATCAACGACGCAATAGCAAGGGCCTTGAGGACGGCAGGCTACCCAAGTACGCTGGAACCAACTGGACTAACCAGAAACGACGGCAAGCGTCCCGACGGGATGACTCTCATCCCCTTTGAACGAGGCCGTACCCTCATATTGGATGCCACCGTAACCGACTCACTTTCACCCTCAATGGTCGGTTTCGGTTCACTTAGAGCTGGTCACGCCGCGACCCAAGCAGAAACGAACAAGATGAACAAATACGCCGAACTGGCAAGAGCCCATAACTTCAGCCCAGTGGCCTTCGAAACCTTGGGACCACCGGGCCCCTTGACTGAAAGAATACTTACTAAATTGGGCGAACGATTAAAGATAACTACTGGGGACAAGAGAGCCGCACAATTTTTGCGCCAAAGACTTTCCATTGACGTCCAGCGGGGCAACGCGATCTCAGTTTTTGGATCGCTTGCCGAATGGTGCACACCAGGGCTGTTATAGGCTGAAAGTTAACACGTTCACTTACACAGGATTGTAATATAAATTGATTAATAAAAAAAGGTAATGCGCTTGATGGCAAACAAAAAATAGACAACCTTCCTATTCGCCGAACCTCGCCCCGTGCGACCTTTTCCGGTTTCCACGGATAATTTTTTGAAGATACAACGTTTCAGGACTATACGTAGAGAAAAAATCGCAGGAACAACTCAACTCGATTTCCCCAGACGCGTCTTAAAAAAATTGGTATAGCGTGGGTGTGGCACAGGTGCATTGCAGTAGGCGGGATTCACTTGGAAGGGGACAAAAACACTTTGGAAGATTAAATAAATATAATTGATTTTATACAGTGAAGTTTGTTCCTGTGTCGTATTGTGTCTAGAACTCTCTTGTGGTAGGACTCTTCCTACATCTTAGGTCGAATGGCTTTATGTATTAATTTCTACACTATCGGCAACCACCTGGCGTACAAACGCTCACTTAAGATGTATGTATGCACGCTATGAGTTCTACGTTCGAACGTCGAGGCGAGCGGTCACGTTCTTGGAGGTTCCTGCCTTAGAGTGGTGTTTTTTTGGTGTACAAGCATAGTTGCGCTTCACAACAGAACCAGGAAAACTATCTGAGAATTGTGTATCGAGAAGGAAAACGGAACCGTTTCATTGAAAAGTGGTAGCTAGAGTGTTGGAAATAGGATTTCCGGCACTGTGTGGATATAGTGAAGTTTGAAGTGAACAATTGGAAGGCGAAAACGAAAACAAGAACAGGTATATAGTGTATATACAAGTGCTTTGGAACGCATTAGGGCGGACGTGTAAAGCAAAGTACAAAGAGACGTGCAGTGTTGTAGTTGCATATATAAATAACACACGTGCACCATGTTTGGAAGGAACGGTGAAATGTCATCTGACGGTGATGATAGCTCCATGAATATATCCGGAGCTGTCAACACACGAAGTGGTGGTGCATCAACATACGTGCCATTAAGTAGAATATCAGTGTGCACGTGTGGAAACATGATGGACAGGAAAAGAACGGCAGTGTGTGATCCGCCATTTGCTGGTTGCACGGGTTGTGCTACACATCGGCAGATGATTGCAGAGATGGCAAAAGTAAAAGCAGAAGCGGACAAGTGGTGCGGTATTGCGAACGCAATGCAAAACAAGTGGGAGACGTGCATGGCCCATGTGCACAAAAGACTTGAGAGAATTGAAGAAAGAGAACCCGCTTTGGAGGAGATGGAGGAGAGGATTGCCGCGGACAAGAAGGAGTTGATCGAACAAATTAGCAGAATTGAAGGAAGTGTAGAGGAACGTCAGCAGAGACAGCCTACAACTGCTGCTGCTGAAGAGAGCAGTATTGACGGCGAGCGGAGGGAGAGCTTAGAAGAAAGAGTTACAGCGGTAGAGGAAGTGATGGTGGACGTAACGGCTGGCTTGGACCAAGTAAAGACATGGATCCGGGAAAGAGAGGCGAGAGAGAAGGCGAGGCTAGCAGAAGAGGAGGTGGTAGATCTCGAGCTGAGTCGTTATGATGAGGACAAGAAGATTGACGACGTGGATAATCACAACACGGGCGAAGACGAAGAAGAAGTACGGCGAGGCGACTGCCGGCGAATGGTACAACACTTCGATGTAATGCCTAAAGTAATACCGAGCCTGGGGGGATGGGGAGGAATCCGGGTTTAGTGGGTTTGCGAGTCTCACACTAGTCACGGAGGCTGCTAGTGGCGCATGTGCATCATGCATTCCCGAAACCTCCCAGAAAAAAAAAAGAATGGTACAACAACAAAGAAGAGACGATGATGTTGTTGTTGGTGCTGTGATAGAGGTAGCCACGCGCCAGCAAAATAAAGAGCAGCAGAAACAGCTGGAGACAGGGGATCAACCGGGAACGTTACCACCAGTCGGCAAAATGGTAGTAATTGCTGGGGATTCAAATATATTAAGAGTAGAAGAACAATTGAAGAAGATGATTCCTACAACAGGGCTAACGATTATAGGAAAAAGAGGGGGAACATCCAGGGCTATTGTAGAATTAATTGAGGACGATATGGATATGTTCGATAATGTAGAACAGAGGTTGGTATTTCATGGAGGGCTAATAGATGTGATGCAGGCGAATAGTGAGGTGGAAGCAGTTAGGGAGGTCAGTAAGCAAGTTGAAAAATTAATAGGTTTTTGCACTAGGCGTAATAAAAAATTGACGGTATGCTCATTGCCAAAAACAGTTGATCGAAAAGCAGGACGAGACTATAGGGAGGCTTGCAGGGCTGTTAACATGAAAATAGCTCCCTTAGTGCGGGCAGCTAAATTTGAATATATACCCCTGGAATACATACAGGATACCGCTGGAGCCATGGCTCCGGACGGTGTTCACTACGGTGAGGTAGGTGCTCAAATGGCGGCACGACCTATTGGCCGGAGAGCCTGTGAATGGCTTGGAATCAAATTGGCAACTCGGAAAGTAGGGGGAATAGCCACAAATATACAAGAAAAGCAGAAAGAATATCCACCGCGATTTGTAGATCACGGACAGATGCCATATAGGCATGCAGCGAGGCTAGCTCAGGAAGGTAATCATTGGGGGTCGGGAAATGGATATATAAACAGGGAGGGATACCATGGAGAAAAAACACAACAAATGGTTGAATGGGGAAACAGAGACACCTTGTACAGCATGAATCAGAGACGCAACTGGGGGGACAATGGCTTCAAGAGACAAAAAGACAACCGATATTTAAACAGAGAACACAGCAATCGCGGAATGCAAACGCAAATGGAAACAAGACAGCGGGAAGTGTGGGAACTGGAGGAGGCGTTGGATGTGATCCGGAGGTTAGCCATGGGCAACCTTGCGAATCTCGAAAGATCTTAAGCAGACACCGAAAGCGAGATAGAAGAGGGAAAGGGGGTAAAAAGAAGCAATCACCTTTCCGACGGATAGCATTGCTAAATATTAGAGGTGGTAGGAGACGGGGTAAGTGGGAGGAGCTATACAGGCTGATCGAAAGAAGAGAAGTAGATATAATGATAGTAACAGAGACACATCTATGTGAGGCAGAAGTTCCACCGGGATTTTGTGGGTACAATTGGTATGGGACAACTAGAAAGACGGGGACAGGAGAAAATAGGTTTGGAGGAGTGGGTATATTTATTAAAGAAAGCATAATATGTAGGGAAGTGATTGAACTGAAAATGAAAGACTTGGTGGTAGTTGATATTGAAGGGCTTAATGGAGTAATAAGAATTATAGGGGTATACAGGGCGCCGAGTAATACATTGGAGGAAGGTAGAACACTGTACAATAGATTAACAGAGGCGGTCGCAAGTAGTGAGGGGATGGGAACTATGTGCCTAGGAGATATGAACGCCCACATTCATCAGTTAGACGGGAGGGAGGATATTGAAGGGAAAATGCTATTACAATGGGTATCAACAACAGGGCTGAATATACTAAATTTAGATAAAGTAGTGGTTGGAAAATATACGTATAGTCAGGGAAATAGGAAGTCATGTGTAGACTTTCACTTTTATTTAGGGTTGACTCTCCAGCCCTCGATATACCGCGCTCACTATCTCAAGTGAAGGAGGTAATCAAAATCTTTAATTATTTTGGCCTCGTTGTTAATGCTAGCAAGACTAGTCTCACTCTGTTTCGCTCTCCTCAACTAAAGTTGCGGGCGGATCTTGATCGGCTTTCTTCAGAATTCGGTCTGAAGTTTTCGTCAACTACTAAATGTTTAGGCCTCATCTTACACGATGGTTTAAGTTGGCGCGCTCATATTGATCATATAGCACCAAATGTTATGCAGTTATATCGGCCTTGCGACGTTTGCGTCGTGTGGGAGTTCCGTTGGATGGACTGATATTGATCTACAAAACGCTGTTTGTGCCGGTACTCACTTACGGTATTCTCTTGTGGGGAAGTGGTTATGATCACGTTCTGTATCGGGCTCAGGTCATGCAGAACGATGCACTGAGGGCTATATTTGGGATGAGACGTAGCCAATCTGTTAGATATATATATATTGTGATTATAAGATCTTATCCATCGATTCGCTGTATCGTTTTCAAGTAGGTACTTTCGGCTTCAAGATCAGTCGTAGTTTAGTACCTGTTGAGGTTGCCTTCCCTCTAGTCCCTCAGCGGCGGAAAACCTCGCGACGGGCCACCACTTTTGTGATACCTCGGGTACAGAAAAGATCTAGTACCCAAATTCTTGTATATAGACTGCCCGTCGTGTGGGAGAGTATCCCGCATGAAATCCGTCACTCGAAGTCCCTGACCTGCTTTACCCGAGACGTCAAAATATGGCTTTTAAATAGGAATACATGACGGATAAAGGGGATCTACTGAGGGCGATGATCTAATTTCTTAGTTTTCGCCTGTCATTTCGAGTTGTAATGTTTATGAAGTTATAGCTCAGTGTGCTCCTTTGCCTTGTATGTCAGTATCGCCAATAATATGGTATATGTATTATCTGCTGCTTTATCTTCTTCTTTTTCTCCTTTTATTCCCAAACCCTTGTACCACTTTTCATAACGAGAACTTAAGCATGTGAATGTATGCAGTTCCGTAAATAAACCACGTCTGAATTGGTAGGAAATACGGGAATGGGTAGGAGAGATGATTGTAGATGAAGGAAAAGAATGGAACATTGGCAGTGATCATAATTGGGTGGAAGTTACGGGTCGAGGAAAACCTTGTTAAAAGGTTAAAAGTAGACAAAGGGGTAATAGACAAACAGAAATGGACACATAAAATTGATGAAATTAAACAGGTGTTAGAGGGCGCAATAGAGATAGATCTGGATGAAATGCATACAATAATACGGGATAAATATGATGAATGTTATAAAATAGTTAAGGAAGTAAGAGGGGGAAAGAGGGGGCGGTGGAATGGGGCGATTGAGGAGGCAATATTGGAAAGAAGGAAGAATGGAGCAAAGAGCACCGGAAGGTAGTAAGTACGAACCCGGGTAAAAGGGAGGAATACTGGCAAAAGTATATGCAGACAAAGACAAAAGTTCAGAATTTGGTACAAGAAGCGATAAAACGTCAGGACGAACAGGAGTTTAATAGTATATTGGGGGCTCCAAGGGGACAACAGGTATAGCGATTCTGGACATATGTAGTCAATGCGGAAAAAGCATGACTAATCTTGAGCACGAAAAGTGTACACAAAGAAGAGATGAATGCGGCGGTAGAAGCGCTATTTTTTACTAGTAATGGGGTCAGTGAAGGGAGGTCGAGAATGAATACAAGTATAATCACAGAAGTTGAAAAAAATAGAACAAGTTATTAGAAGAATGAAAGGGAAGACGGCATGCGGGTTAGATGGAATAAAAATGGAGATAGTACATGCATTGGGTGAGGTCTACATAAGTTATTTATCTAAAGTATTCAATAACATCTTTGCCGGAAGTAGCATACCGAAAAGTTGGCGTAGGGAAGGGTTTCCTTGCTGCCAAGAGATGGCGTCGAAAACGATGATTTGAAAAATAGACGACCGATAACTATTACACCAATTACGTACCGTATTTTTATGCACATTTTTAAGAGCCGGGTACAAGATAGGTTAGAAGCAAATGGTAAAATTGGGGAATGGCAATGTGGGTTTAGAAAGGGATATAGGTTAGACGACCATATTTTTTTATTGAACCAGATAGTCGAAATATCTAGGATGAGGGAACAAGGTTGTGTTGGCGGTTTTTTGGATCTAAGAAAAGCCTATGATATGGCCAATAGAGATACCTTGTACAAGAATATGGCAGAAGAAGGATTTGAAACAAGTTGGATAAGCTTATTAGAGGATATTTATAGGGACAACACAGTAATGATTAAACGAAAGGAGGGAGAATCGAGCGAATATGGTGCTGCTAAAGGAGTGAGACAGGGATGTCCTTAATCATCAATACTTTTTCTAATATACATAGAAAGATTTGCGAGAAAGGTGAACAACACCGGGTTGGGGTGGCAAATCGGTGAGAGGAAAACATTTATTAGAATACCTCTTTTGTTGTTTGCAGATGATATGGTTATTTTAGGAAGGGACGTGGGGGAGGTTCAAGAAATGCTTGATACCTGTGGAAAAGGAGCAGATGAACTAGATATGGTATTTAACGAAAAGAAGAGCGCTATTTTAGTATTTTCGGGGGTTACATTGGAGCGGAAGCTAAGGTTGCAGAGAATGGAGTTAGAGTATCGAGATCAATATAAATATTTAGGTGTAACTATAGCGTCAATGGAAGAATTGCTGAAAGTGGAAGAAACGTTAAGAATAAAGAAAGCAGACAGGGGTAGGAATTCAGGTAAGGTGCAAAAGCTTATGGGGATTCAATAGGTATGTGGTTACAAAGGACATTTGGAAGGCACTGTATGTGCCAGGGCTGACATTTGGAAACGCTGTTCTAGTGCATAGTTAGGGTTTATGGAGGAAATTAGAAGGGATTCAGAGAGATGTAATTAGATTTTCATTGGGTTGCCGTTTCAATTGTAGCAGAGAGTTTCTTGAAGGGGAGGGGGGTATGTCAAAATTTGTCGAAAGGGAAGTGCAAAGTCAGCTGAGGTATTGTAGTAGAATTAGGACATTAAGTAACAAACGATGGGTAAAAAGATACAGTGGGTAAAAATGGCAATGGGAGTAAAAACAAAATGGGACAGGAGGGTAGAATTTGCGGAAAGACAGATAGGACTCACCAGCAAACAATGGACAGACACTGCTATGTCCAGTGGGCAAATTAAATGTAGGGTAAAGGCAGCATACACCCAGAAGTGGCGGACAGCACTTATGCAGAAAACTAGTTTAAAGGAAGTATACGGGAATATGAAATTGGAAAGGGGTGGAGTAGCATGGTTATATGATAATACAAGAGGCAGCGGGTTGTTAGCGGATGCAAAAGCCGGTATGTTAGACACAAGAGTACAGCGAAACAGCTACGAGGAATTAGAAACAACGGGTTGTCGAATATGCAGTAAGAGAGAAGAAACTGTAGATCATCTGGTTAGGGAGTGTGAACAACTGGGAGGAACTAGGGATTTAGAATTAGGGGAGGCGCTGGGATTAGGCAAGGATGCAGAAAAGGCACAGATAGAGATTACGAAACAGAGGCTATTCAGATGGAAGGTGTTCAACACATAAGGGCAAAGTAACTGGAGACCACAATATAGGTAATTAATAGCTGCAGCGTTATGCGCCCCTGATATAAAAGGGTGATATGTGTACACACACTTATCAAGCAAATAAACCAATCAATCAATCAATGAGTAGTAAAACTTTGACAACAATAAGGATCGAGTATAAATGTATCCCTGCGTGTGGACAACGCTTTTTCACTTTAGATTGCAGGACCTTAATTGCGTCGTCAATAACCAGTTCCTTCCAAAAATGAATTTTTCCGGCACTAGGGTACAACCTGCTTCTTTTAGTTTTTCCGGCTCACCCTCAACCAACATTTATTGAATTACCCATTATGAATTGGCAAAATGAGTGTTCTCTCCTACAACTTTAGATTTGGGGCCTGCCTTTCTTTAAACAAAAAAAAGATGGTTTAGCGATATGCTCGGTGTGGATATTCGAATTATCTAAAGCCGTTTATCCACGTCACTGAGCGCATGGAAAACTTCTCTTCACTTCGTGAAACAAAGCACGTAGGCAGAAGGGTCCCTTCCTCCTGCCAGGCGCACCTAGTCTACATATATTTATATAAGCCTTCCAAGCTGCCAAGAAATCCATCTTTCGATTAATCGTTAGCTGATATTCTAGCACTTCTGGTTGCGCTCTCCGTTTTTTTTAACTATAACCTATCGTATTGACCCTCTTACTGCACCTTCTAGGCGTTTACAACGGACATCTCTATCTGCCTCTAGATTTGTTGATCCATCTATATTCTTTCTCTTCTTCTTCCTTGACTGTAAAACCAGAGTGATATTACACTCCGGCTAGAGAAAGCTCCACTAGGTCCAGTATGAGCGCACTAAGACTGCCTAAAAAGGTTAACACAACATTTTGGAATATCGCAGTTTCTTATCAGCCAACACTCCAAACAAGTGAATTCGAATAAATGAGTAAGATCAATCTGTCGTACGGACCCTTGTACGTGAGGAGAGAAGATGAAGTAAAATAGGGCATCGACTAATTTGTGGCATAGCATAGAACACGTAGGCGGCCTTGAAAGCAATCTGGGCACCAAACGGCACGTGATCAGGTCATACTGTAACTGTGGATGTTGCGCTGAGTGAACTGGGGATCTTTAGACTCAGTAGAACGGCAACTACAGCACGAGAGGCCTGGCGGCAATGCCCGATGACATACGGGCATTACGGGCTTACGAGGCACCGCGGCGTGCTGGCACCCGAAAGGGTGTCAGACTCCGTTCTTAAATTGGTCGAAATTTACAACCAGCGGTTTGTGCTTGTTTCGTAGAGAAATACAGGTTAAGTTAAGGTTTGACTCGGATTGAGCGGCTCAGGTCGACCCTCTCCCGGTGTCGGCCGATGATCGTTTGAACGGACGTTGGGCGAAAGGCTGTGGTCGTTCTCTGCTGGCTGGTTGAGACACGTCTTGTCTGGTTGAGACATGTATCTCTTGGTGAACGTTGAAAACGTTGAGGTTCGACGCGTGTGGCCGTCGGACGTGAGCGGTTAGGACTTATTTGAATTGATCCATGATGCGTATACAGTGCAGTGCAGTGCGTGGTTGGACCATCGCCGTACTAGCCAAAGGGGAAACTACATCATAAAACTTAAATATTTAATATGTCTGTTCTGCTTTAGTGGAACTGCTATGACGTAGGCATTGGCGTTCCATGTTTGACCCAGCCTTAAAAAACATCAGGAAGTTTACAGGAAGACAGATACAACCCAACGCAAGGATAGTAATGTGCTGTTCTTCTGCCTTTTATTTTATCCGCACGTTGCTCTTCCTGGTAAATGCGATGAACTAATAATGGAACCGTTCGGAGCTCTTTACTTAAGAGTGGTTTGAGAAGACAATTTTTAATCACCTGAATATTGTCTGGGGTGCAGACCTAAACGTAACACGCCAAATAAAGCTGTCGCCCGGGGACCTACTTTTTTTTTCTTGCTGATAATTAACTGAACTTTGCTAAGAATGAATATGCCTGTGGTGAAAGAGGTATTCAATCCGCTATACTATATATAAAAAAAAATAAAAAATTGATTTTAATTGTTGTTTTAATTTTGCTCCGGCCGCTTGATTTAACCGAAATGTGCTGCGGCTGTTAATTGCATCAGAGTAAAATAATCAGAAACATTTCTGTTTCTTTAAAAATATTTGAAAAAATATGTTAACAGTTATTTAAATGTTCCGATGATTGCACATTCCTCTCTCTCTCTCTCTCCTCTCTCTCTCTCTCTATATATATATATATATATATATTTAAATAAATTGTTTACGGCTGAAGTGCGTGTGTCAGGTCAAATTAAATGCGTTTGAGGCGCACTTTGCGTACAATAAAAGAGCCCGCACATTTCAGCGTGATATCATTTTTGTTCAATTTTAGTGCAGTCGAAGTGCGTGAGTTAAAAATGAAAAACGCTTCCGAAGCGCCCTTAGCACAGTAGTAGTAAACTTAATATAAATGTGTATAAATATTTTTTGTACTATTATGATTATTACTCATATTTGCATATATATCGTATTTCTTTTAAAATTGCAGACTAGGTGATAGTTGCAATCAATTAGATTTTTTATGACAACACTTTTTTTTATCTAATAAAACAAAATGACTCTAGCGCAGTTGTTGTTGTACCTACAATACCAATCGTGTTCCGCCAAACATACTTATAATTCAGAATGAAGCCTGACCAAATCTTTATTCTCTTCTGTTTATTTAAATATAAGGGAATATTTTTAAATATAATACACTGTATGTCTAACAATCCAAATTTGTTTATATATTATTATTACTTCTATTAAATAGGATCCCTACGACCGTCGTGAGTACATTGAATGTAAGCTATGCATGTAGTAACATCAAAAATACGCACTGCTGTCAGACTAGTCTTTTACTGACAGTGGGGGCGTGGTCTAGGGGACTAGTGCGCTAGTCATGGTTGTCATCTACCGGGTTCTCGCCGGTTCGATCCCTGTTATTGACCGAATTTTCTTTGAGCGATGCTCATTGAACATAGATGATAAACCATACCGCTGAGAGTCAGCGGCCATGCTGCCACAAGGACTGTTGGGGAGGCCCTAGGTATCTTAACATGTCCGGCCC
The DNA here is from genome assembly GCA_003439945.1 of Dermanyssus gallinae. Lineage (NCBI taxonomy): Eukaryota > Metazoa > Arthropoda > Arachnida > Mesostigmata > Dermanyssidae > Dermanyssus > Dermanyssus gallinae. The sequence goes on along the minus strand of QVRM01003032.1, from coordinate 19,794 downwards.
TCGGTGCATTGAAGATATACCTCAGGTTAAGTTCCAAGCCCGTAGGGGACGGGGGATAGTCTAGAATTAAAAACAACCTTCTTAAAAATGTTTTTAATTCTAGTCTTTTAGTGACGGTTTATTCATATCAGAAGAAAGTGAGTGCAGAAAAATGTCATTAATAGTATAGCATATGGCTAGCAAACCGAGCAAGATGGCTTAGTGGCAAAGCCGTTGCCTTGCATTCGGGAGGACTGGGTTCGAGACCCAGACCGGCCACTCTTAAATTGGTTTGCATGGTTTCCAATTTAGACAAGGTAAATGCCGGAGTGGATTAAAATTAACCATGAAATGAAAAAAACCGTACATGGGTAATTGCCTTACGGTAAAATCTAAGAAAAAATAGTGTTCTGTATCGGTCGAGACCTGCTTGAATTCCAGTCCAGTAAAGGGTGACAAGCAGTTGGCATGTCTGAGGTGAGCATGTCTCAGGCCGATTCCCGCCAATGCCGCGCCTTGCCTGAAGAAGCACGGCTGTTTCTGTGCTAAATGGTTTCACAGAAGCACGACATATGCGTTATCGTCGTCTCATATGTATGAGTGAGAGACTTTTTTAAATGTCGGTTCGAACAATGTTGGGGTTCCAATAGTAGCACCAATCGAAAACACCTGCAGACATAGCGATGATACTCCATTTAGATCCACTGTTTCAAATCTGCCCGCCCCAGCCCCCTTCCCCATGCCGACGCTATAGTAAGTGTCTTCTTTCAGCTCCCCTTGACACTGCTTCAGTTCGTTGAGCAGAGACACTTGGACCTGCCCTGCAGGCTTCGAAGCTAAAACGTGCCAAGACGAAGATGAAGACGAAGCAGACGGCAACGACAACGAAAACCGACGACAACGATAACAACAACAATAGCAACAACAACAACAACAGCAACAGCAGCAACAACAACACCAACAACGAAAGACAATGCATGTTCGGAACAATTTAGAGATAATGCTCACCGCTCGATTACTACCGGCACGCTTGCCCGAAATGGCAGACTCGGCTCAACCAGAAAGTGAGTCTCAGGCGCAGCCACGAATGGCAACTGATTTTCCCCAACCAAGGAACCAACCCACCACCACCCACCTGCACTAGAACCTTCACACCCATTCACATTTACTCAAACACCCGCAGGCAGAAGCAGCACGTCGCACGTACGCGTATATATATATATATATATATATATATATATATATATATATATATATATACATATATATTTGTGTGTGTGTGTGCCTGTGTATCTATATAGATGTTGTACTGCTGTACAAGTTCGCTTAACTTTCTTGAGCGGCACTACCGTAGCGACTTGAACAGCTGCCGATGACAAGGCCAACTATAGACTGCAGACACCTAGTCAGCAGCAGGGCAGGCGTGGAAGGTGACGCTTGCTCGAAGCGATTCTGGCCGCGCCCACAACAGGAGTATCCTACGCGACAAGGACAACGACGGGCTCTTCTTAGGAGCAAGTGCCCTCTTCCTCGCAATCTTCGTTTCATCTATCGCTCCCTCTCTTTGTCTATATATATATATATATATATATATATCTCGCCTTCTCCCTTTGCCTCTAGCAGCGGCTGCAGCTGGTACAACTCGGTTGAGAGGGATCAGAGGGTGTGATGATAGCAGCAGAAGTCGGTCGTGGCGGTAGAAGCCGCAATAGGCAGCTAGCTAAAGGCAGAGAGAAAGAGGCTGTTACCCTTACCCGATTGCGATAGCCATGTGCTATATACTTGCGCTTGAACGTTGTTCGACACAAACGACTACCCCGAAGCCCCCACCCTGGCCGCCCGGGCCCGCAACTTCTCCTCATCCTCCTCTTCGTCCGGCACTCTCTGGCTCTCGCCCTGGTTAGAAATCGGCTGTCGGATGAGACAAAGGCATAAGAATAAAAAGGCTTCTACTACAACAACAACAACAGCTACAGCTCGTACTGCTATTCGCGCTATCAATCTACTGTCACAGCCTCCTAAAACAACCTGACGCAAGCTATCCACATTTCTTCAATAGATGTCCGCTGGTAGCGCTGCTCCTTCTGTTTCCTTCGCCGCCGCTGCCGCTGCTACGATGTCGTTGCTCTTCATTTAGGTAAGGCCGAGTAACTCGAAAAAAGGTTTAGTTTTTACTGAAACCTTGCACAAGAAGTCTCAATAGCGTCTGAATTTAAATACAGCGAACGAACACGCCTTTGTTTCAGTCTCAGTATGGCACTCGTAGACTCCAGATAATACAAATATATGAGTTATACATAGAAATACTTCTTTTTGCTTGTTGGTAGGGCCCGTTTATTGATGACCTTGACACAATACCTAACTGTAATTTTCTTAATATATATATATATTAAGAAAATTACAGTTAGTTATTGTCTCAAGGTCATTTCTGCGTAGCGTCGTCAAGGCTGTGGGTGGTGCTCTAGCCTCAACGAAAATGGACATGTTACCTAAACGACGACAGCGCCGTCACGCCTTGAAGTCGGAAAACCCGTGTTAGTTAGAAACTAATTAGCGGTAATAGTAAAGTAGGTTCGGTTAGGTCTACTACCACTCCTCGATGTTGACAGCACCATTGCGTGTGGCCTTGCCAGCCTCCAAGAACTGCACGAAAGGCAGGAACTCGCGGAGCCGGTGGGCATAGCAAGGTGCTGAAGCGGAACGGGTGTGGGCCTCGCAAAGGTCGCTAGAGGATCAGACCGCGTGGGGATGAAGTCTTCCTGCCGCCGAAAATAGGCTAGCAGGCCGCGCTATGACTAAAGGTCCTGCGTAGCCACAGGCTCTCAAGCGTGTCACGTAGGGGTTGAATAATATCACCTCATGTCTGTTGTCGTAATTTACAGAGCTGCCATGTAGGACTGAGACAGCCCGTACAGGTAATTGGCACCGCTTGCTTCACTGTGCGGATCTAGAGTGGGCCTTAGATACAGGTACTCGTTTTGTATAAGTTCCTAGTTTTTTCTAACCTATTCGAAATTAACGGAAAGCACAGCATGCTGAAAAAACATTCTCTAAGAAATGGAACGAATCTTCGCGATACCCCGTTTTATCAGAGCAGTATTATATTGCGCCTGTAACGACATATTCGCCACATGAAGTGGTGGTAAGTTTGAAGCACGTTTGACTAATGATGAAATGACCTTGCACGCTCCATGACAAAAATAAATGAATTAGACCTTTCTCCATTAAACCATTACAAAGTGGTATTTGCTAAAACGTAGGTCCTTACCGAACACGGTGACTTTCAGTCTTACCCGCTTAGAATTGGGAAAGCCTCATCCCCATTCTGCAAGTGCTGCCAAAGCAAAATCGAGAATACGATCCTGTGGTGCCCGGCATGGGCCACCCAGCAGGGCGGATCACCTAGAGCTAACGAAGCTACACTAGGTTCTAAACTGCTCTCTCCCTTCCCATCATTTGAAGCTATACTTATGCAGCCCCCGATTACGGCGATGGCGGCATGGATAGTTTTTAGTGGTTTGGAGCCTTACTGGCCTTTTTTTTGCATAAAATAGTAAACTCACAGAAAATTCACATTTAATAGATTATACAGTAGAGTGAGATTACTATGGAATTCTTTTTTAGACACTAATAGGTGCAGTTATAGATAAGCATGATCATATGGGTTATAATTTCTGGTAAGGTGATTACGAGCATTTGCAAACAAAACGGAACGAGTCGATAAACTGGTTTAGCCTATTACGGCCGATCACTATGAGTCTCTTTATGCGAAACTTCGCAAGCATCAACAAACCTGCGTATCTAAGAAGAGTTTGAACTGAATTTTAAATACGCTACACCGTTTTATGGGTGCTTTCAACATGCTTCCGAGGTGAAAGAACGTATTAGAGCAATCAATGTAAATAACAAAATAGTTACCTTATTAATTTTATTTGTTATTTTTAAATAATTGTATTAAAAGCATAATATTTATTACGTGAATCGAATACTTTCAAACATTTGATATCGTCCGTTTTTTAAGCTCTAATAATTGTAATTTTAATGACAGTAGGTATTGTGCAGATACGGAAGTTTCCGATTTAAATATAATTAAGAAGAACAAACAACTTAAAAATAAATGCAGTCTAACACCCGATAGATTCCATGTATTCTGTATAAGACACTGGCGAATTCTAACGCTGAACTACTCTTATTAATATGCCAATTATCATATGGTGATGGTATTGTGCCCGAATATTTTAAATTTTTTTTTAATTGTATCTCCTATAGCATATTCTAAAATGTTTTTGTTTAAAAGTGGATGATTACCGACCAGTGGCAGAATCAATTGCATGTATTGTTTTCACCCCAAAAAATATTTTATCATGTTTTTAAAACATGAGAAAGCTTTTAGACAGAGGACAATATGGATTTACTAAGGAATAAGAACACTGCCACTTAACTGCTACAGGTAGTTCAACGAATTCTTAAAATGAAAACCAAGAATTTTCCAAATCTTGTTTTGAATTTTTTCTTATTTGATATACTCCCCGAGAAGCTCAATATACTCTTCCCACCGAGATTTCAGAGCATTTACACCTCTTGACAGCAGCCTCTTCATTGCTGGAAAAACGCTTTCCACCGAGACTATTCTTCGCATGTCCGAAGAGGAAATAATCAGAGGGAGCCAGGTCTGGAGAATAGGAAGGTTGTTCAATAAGTTCGAACCTCAGTTGGGCCAGTTTTGCCGATGCTTGCCACGACTTGTGTGCAGGAGCATTGTCCTGGTGAAACAGGACAACCTTCTTCTGCAAAGCAGGCCGTTTCACGATGAGTTCATACTTCAGGCAGTTCAACAGTCTTGCATAATATTCTCCCGTGATCGTTTTACCGCTCTCAAGGTAGTCGACCAGAATTATTCTACGTTGGTCCCAAAAAACCGTAGCCATCACCTTTCCGACCGATGCCGTTGTCCGCACCCTCTTCGGAGGTCCTTCACCAGGTGCACACCATTGGCGAGATGCTTCTTGGGTCTCGGGAGTGTAGTGATGGACCCAGCTTTCATCGACGGCCACGAATCTGCGCCAAAAATCCGACGGATGTTTCGACATCTTAGCCAAATTTCGCTGCGAAGCAGAAACACGCGCGTCTTTTGGCCTTGGTTGAGCAAATGCGGCATCCATTTTGCTCTGAGCTTTTTTATCTTTAAGCTCTTATGCAGGATGAAATGCACACTACCCAAACTGATCCCCAAGGCCTCCGCTATCTCCCTAATGTTCACTCGCTAATCTGCGGCAACGATTTTTGGCACTTTTCCCACGTTTTCCTCATCAGTTGCCGTTTTTGGGCGTCCTGAACGTAGTTCATCCTCGGTGCTTCTGCGATCTTTTTTTAACTCATTAATTAGCAGTGGTATTTATCGACCTTAGAACGGCATTTGATACGGTAGATCTAGACATTCTTTTAAAAAAACTTTCCACTTATAGGGCGAACGAAAATTTTACAAGGTGGGTCCGCTCATTCATTTCTGAAAGACGCGAAGTTGTCCAAATTGAACAATCCTTCTCCCGTATAGCGTTAACGATATTTTTACTATTCCAAATCATGCTAAACTAACCTTGTTTGCTGACGACACAACGGCTCTATTCGTGGGCGACTCTCCCCAACAGGTTGAGGCAATGATTCGTGAGGATATTGAGAGGCTATCTCTATGGTTCAGAAATAACGGCCTCTACATTAATTGGTCAAAAACAGGAGTTGTTCAATTTAAAACTCCAAGGGGCCAAACGACAATCAATCGTGGAGCTTTTGCATGCGGCCGCACGCTTGATATGCTAGTTAAAACGAAGTTCCTGCGTATTGTTCTTGACGAACATCTAACGTTCCAGGCGCATGCGAAACATGTCAGGAAAAAATGGTCAGTGGCGTAGCCGCCATATACCGCACTCGCAAAATCCTTCCCCGTTTTTGGTCACCAACCTGGTTGGCCTTATCAAATCTGCAAAGACCCAAAACCCCCGAGGCTCGGCATCTCACTTGCTCATTGTCTCCTCGGCCACAAGTACACAATCAAGGTTTGCACTCTGTAATTTAGGTGCTACCTTGTGGAACAAGTGCCTAGAACGCACTATCTTTGCACTAGCCTGTGGCTATATGAAGTTGTAACAACAATGAGAAACTACAATTAAGTGTCAATAAACGTCATATCATATTAATCCAGTTTATATATATATATATATATATATATATATATATATATATATATAATTTTATATATTCTTTCATATATACATGTGAATGTTTAAATCCACGGTGCCGATGGCTCACTCCTCATCTATCACTCGTGTCCGAGTGGGAGTCTTGCCCGACCCCTGACGCGAAGACGCGGGTCCATCCAGTCTTTCATAGTTCCGAGCACCGAAATCGCGTTGCCTCTCTGAATCTCTAGGGAAAGCCGTTGGCAGAAGAAAGTGCCCGCCCTATTGTCCATCGTATCCTGCTGTAAAGCGTCGCCAACCTGGGAAATTAGCGTCGTTGTGAGGGGCCCAGGGCCACCCAGCGTTTCAAATGCGAAGGGTGAAAAGTGGTACGCCCGGCCTAAGTTCGCATACTTTCTTATCTTTGATGTCTCGGCGCGGGAAGCGGCAGTTCCTGGGCGAGAAGCGCCGGGACCGACAAGGGAGGGGGTCAGAGAGTCAGTCACCGTATCAAAGTCAGGCCGTCGGGCCGCTTGCCATCGTCTCTAGAAAGACCAGGCGGTTCCAGGACGCAAGGGATTCCGGCCTTTCGCAACGACCTTGCAAGAATGTCTTTCAGAGCGGTGTGACGTGGTCGCCGGCCCGCCGAGTGAGCGCAGGACAGGCCGTGTCTGGCCAGGCGTCCGACAGGCTCGCCACAAATGCATCTGTGTGGCTCTACCAAATCGGCTCCCAGTCTCAGGCCAACGCAGATCCGGGTTGCATCCAGATCAATCCAGTTGGAAACAGTGGCAAAACATGGCGCAGAGTCACCGTACACCCCTTTTCTAACTCAGTTTTCACTTGGGTCGCATTCCAACCTTTGAAATAAAAATGATTGATAACCACTAAAAACTCTTTTTTCTCTATTTTTCAAAATCACTTTGATACGTTGCACGGGAAAAGCGATCAATCGATCAGGCCAATCACTATAATATTTTGACTGCTAGCAGTCGAAAAGTTGCCGTTTCCAATAGCGGTGAAAGCGCGCCAAAATGCGAGCATAGCAAAGCATGTTATTCATAAAACATACTTTGACTGTATACGTTTTGGTCATAGAAAAGCATTTGAAAAGTGAATCCTACGCAAATCGCGGCGGACGATCAGAGTGGACTCTCGATAATACAAATGAATACACGGTTATTTAAAAAACGGATGGTTTTCCGTTAAAGTAGATAATAATGTTGGGCCCAAATATGTCCATCCTTCAGTCAAGCAAGTTCGTAACTATTTTAATGTACGCGCTGTTAGAATATTCGATATTAGCAAATCCGGTGTAGTAAAAAAAAGTATCGACATTACATTAACCATTGCAGGGACAAACAGGATCAATCATATATTCTCATGCAGATCGGCCAGATCGATGCGTGAATAGTTTATACATCCAATTAATAGTAAACATGCACTACAGACAAGGATGTCTGTTAACTTGTAATGATACCGTGGTAAGAAAATAAAAATATACGATTGGTTGAATGGCGTCGACACCTAATCTTGCTGGCTGTCGCCTTCTGTCTTGCGTCATTGACATCTTAGCACCTGAGCGCCATTTGTGGTCTCTCCACTGTCATACATTAGACATTCAGGCAAAACAGCAGCTACAGTTGAAAGAAGCCCTAACCACGAGCACACTTCTGTTAAATGGTAAGCCTCATTGGGGTTTCTCTCACTAAACACGTATATCGGGTATTATTCCCTTCAACCGCCCAGGCGGTTCAGTTATCTGCTGTTGGGACAACGTCGGAAAGGCATGTCTTTCCTCATTTTTTCTTTTAGCCCAAAAGTGTCTTCCCGTCGGAGCTCACACGGCCGACGCTGCAGCCAAAGTGCCAATATGTCGACCTGTACTGTTGAAGCAATGTCGAATTAGACGATTGTATATAAAATAAAAACACTGTCGACTGCGGCGACTCTTCGACCATGTCAAACCCGTTCGAGCAGAGTAAGAACGTTTTAAGGTGCCCAGTGGACAAGGACAGGAAAAGAAAGAGGTTACCAGACCAGAGGCGGAAGCAAGACCTCGGTTCGCCAGACAACCCGGCAAAGCAACTGGAGCTGCCAGACCATCTGGCCTTACTACCGAGGAAGACCAGGCAGCAGCTCACATAGAAATGCTTACGAACGATCTCATAGAGGCTCAAAAGCAAACGGAGGAGTTCATCAGCAAGTGGAACAATCTTAAGCGTCAGCTGGAGAAAATGCGTTAGGAGGCTGCTGCCACGGCCGCAGAAACCGGTAAATCCGGCACTACGAAGGAGGCGGTAGAGACTAAACCTCAACCAGGTGACGACCTGTGGCTTAAGTAAAACAGGCGGGTGGAAAAGGAGCGGCTTGAAGATATCCGGTATGAAGAGCTTACTAAGAAGATAAATGAGACGCTGCAGGCTCGTACAACCGAGCTATAGCTGGTCCTCATATCCAAGGATTGACCCGAATAGGTGTTTAAAATAACGACACTCAGAAAGAAAAGTTGCCAGTAGAGACAGCGGTACTGCTGTGCAGCAGCCAGAGCTTTGAGGTGTTCGAGGGCTTTGAAGGAATCCAGGGCTTCGACATCTTCGCCCAAACGCTTACTGGAGTGCGGGAAACGGCGTAAGTCCCAGTCGGCTTCCTGACTACGCTGCACAAAGTGTCAGCGAAGTCATGCAGGCGATCAACGATCGCGTAAGACCTAGTCAGGCCGGAACCAAGCTGGGTAAGGTCGGAAAGATGTACCCCTTCCTAAGCACAGTGCTCGGCCTCGCCTCAGAGGACGCGCTGGGCCTAGAGAAAAAGGCGTAGGTGAGACGCAATGACGCCTGGAAACAGGTCGTCACGCTCTCACGCGTCTTCAAGCGTCTTATGGACAGGAGTTGACACTGGGCATAATGGTATGCAAGCCCGAGAAGTGGATAAAGAGACTAACGTGCTTTAACTGCCAGAAGATCGGGTACTTAGCCAAGGCATGCAAGGCGAAACTGGGCTGGCGGTGCCACAAGTGCAGGGCCACATCATAAAGAACTTCACAACCGCCGCCAAGTGCTACGCGTGCAAGAAGGGCACGTAGCTAACTTTATGGCCTGCCCGTAGAGGCATAGATCCGTTCGCACAGCGATACACATATTTGTGGCAAATGCAGAACTTCTGCACAATTCCGCTTGAAGGACACGCCAGCTGATGGCTAAGTGTTCAGCTTGAGCTGAATGCTTGCAAGACCTTGCAAATGTACAGCTCGAATTGGCACTAGTGAAAAACGAGGCGGTCTTGCTCACGGGTCGGGTCGTGATCACTGTCGCGACCCTGTGAACTTTACATTGGACGAAGCGCTCAGGGGAAGTGAACACGTTGAGATTGCTGCGGCAAAGACAGGGAAGCAACATACAAAATTGCAAAGATCTTACAGAACATCCACGGACCCAAGCGGGCATATCGAAGGAGACTGGTAATGTCGGTCGCCGGATCGATAGTCCTCTTCGGTTCTTCGGTCCGGTAACGTCGGCAACAGCCACAGAGCAATCCAACAACCTGCCAAGGAAGGCCTAGCGGCTGACGGCGCTAAAGATCATCTAAGCATACCGTACGGTACGTACGGCTACCTGCCCTGGTCCACCTCTCCGTAGCATCCTGTCGTCAAAGAACGACGCAGATTCGGGCAAGGAGACTAGAACACTCAAAAAAGGCTGCTGAAGGACGACTCACTTTTTGATGTAAGGATCTAAATCCGGACATCAAAAAGTTAATCGTCCAGGAGACGATATGGCCTTCTTCATGATTCAAGTTGTAACTAGTCATTGAGATTTCCAGTACTACCTAGACGATTTTAACGTAGTTCCCCAATTCAGGAGCTGCATCTACTGTACACAAGACACACGAGACAAAGCGTTCCACACACTGCTCGCTTGTTCTGCAATAGAGCAAGCTTGGTTTTAAACACCGTGGCGTATCGTAGAGGTGAAAGTCAACACCAGGATAAAATATCTTCTTCTAATCATGCCGAGAACAAAAGATTACGTTTAGTTCGTCCGCGAGCATGAGCACCATCACACCCAGAATGTTGCCAGGCTTTTTTTGCCAGGCCAGGAGAGGCATGGTAATGGAAAACTAGATCCAAATGTCGATCGTAGAGTTGATTCCCGGCAAGTTGCTATTAAGCGATTTAAGCACGCGGCCGGAGGTTATCTGTATGCAGTACGGAGGTCATCTGTATGAAGTCTTTATTGGCTGCATCAAGACTTTTGACAAAACCCCTCGCCATCTGTTTATTGAATCATTTCAACTGGCAGATGTGGCTGAGTGTAATATTAAATATCTTTGATAAAAACACCCTATTGGTAGATGTTGAGCGTGGTAAATTAGAGATTAAGCAAAATGTGGGGACACCACGACGGAACCAGTGAATCTACGAACACCGCTAAGCTGCGTCTTGTTTTCTCTTCTCCTCGTTGAACTTGTTGATTACGTTCACAGGAGAGGCAATTTGTTTATAAGGGACTTGAGATAAACACGAGGCAGGCCAAAGTCTTAAGACAGGGTACGTAACCACGTTACGCTGGCGAATTTCAACCAGTTAGAGAGTTGTTTTTCACTACGTATGAAGCGAGTTCTTTGCTTGTCTACGCGAGCAAGGAGCCGCTTTGTGTATTTTGCGTCAGACTGGTTACCAGCTACTGAAGCAATCTGACTATGGCTAAAGACGCTGCGTAGGGTACCCTACAAATGTTTTATTTTGTAGTGGGAAACTAAAGTCGAACAGGCCAAACGTATTTAATGCCTTGCAATTTCGGCCGCGTCCTGCATATTACAGTCTCCACGTACACACCAGGTACATAGCGCCTGGTTGTCACCTCCTGGCAGGTTCAAAGGCCGCCTTTCATGAAGAGTACGAATTGTGCATCTCCCGGTTCTACCTGCAGAGGTACGCCAAGTATGCTGTAGAATGCACGCAGCAATGGAGCATAAATCGCTGCACAACTTCGCCCGCCAGACAGGTCAAGAAGATAATAGATTACGAGGACAATTTTACACATGTAGTGTAATGTTTACATACGGACAACTGCCTTATTATTGTACATATCACAGTAGCTAGAATCTTGATTTAACGTATATCAGTGACAGTACCCCGAACTTTTTGTCTCCATACAACGTATCTGCCTCTTACTGCCTCACGAATGCAAACAGTATTTGTACGATATATATATATATATATACCCCAAGTGAACGGAACCGCCCTGTTAGAGTCACTCGATGCATACGGTTTGTGGGTGTGTACCGATAGGAGCACCCCCACTTATTAGCCAATGCCAACCTGCAACGGGTTGGTTCTACGGAAAGAACGGGATGCTCAACAATCGACATTTTTGCAACTTCAGCCCCAAGAGATTGTGTGACATATGAATGGCCGGCTTTCCGTGTCTTACTGACGGGGATTAAGAAACATATCCCCATGGTTCTTAAGCTTTCTATTAAATCAATTAGTGCTATTAAACGACGCACCGGCGTAGGGAAGCGCCTTGATAACAACATGGTTATTTCGCTGCTTTGTCAGATTAACCCTGTCAGATAAACCCTGATGAGGCAATATCTGAGGTCACCAGCGTTCTTATAAACGCAACTTCTAAATCGCCGCCAAGTGTGCGGCGCTCTCCGCGCTAGGTACGACAGTGATTGCTTTGCGCTGAGGCAAATGCTACTTATACCTAATGCTACCTATGCTAATACTACCAACCGTCCTAGGACCCAGCTGCGACGGCAATTTACTCAATCACACGACAGCATTATCGGAAGCTTCAGGACTTCAAGAGGCGGTAATTTGCCGACTAACGACAACGCCTCCTCATAATAAAAGCACAACAAGAACCCCACCTCATTACACGACAGACAAAAAATGTTTGGGCCACTTTCAAGCAGCTTTCACCCACGCGGATACGGTACCTCTCAAGATTTCTATGACTCCTGACGTATTCTGTTATATTATTATGGTAGCCAGGTCGTTCACAATTTTAAACGTATGCACAACGAACCAAAGAATAAGATGGCAGGTTTCCATATTGGGGTTATTCCACGTGTCCGAGATCAGGGTTGGCATCTAGACTGGATCAATATCGTCAATTTTCTTCTCCTAATTCTAAATGTGTTGCCCTAATGCCTCAGTGCGAGGATTAGTTGTAGCTTTGCTGCAACGTTTCTGTCAAAAGAAGTGTTCGAGCTGCCAGTTTGACACAAAGGTAGGCAAAGGGTTTCACCTACTCGACGGGGTTCCCAGAATATGAGCCAATCCTCGACAGGCGCCGAGAAAACATGAGATCTACCTGGTTGACCCGGACAGTATCTCACCTGTAACGTTGTTGCCACAAGTTGGTCGAGACAGACATCTCGAGGAACGAAGAATTACACTCCCTGTCAGACGGCCAATATGGCTTCCGACAAGGCCGCTCAACCTAGACGCTCCTATGCCCCTGCTGCGAAATGCGACCCAGGAAACCACGAAGACCTTATATATCTCTAATTCTTCTGGACACTGAGAATGTTTTAGCATGGCAAACTGGGAGGTGATCTTTTGTTTACCTGGAAGCACAGTCGTTCATAACGCGGAGCGGCTCATACGAGGTGAATGACGAAAGGCTTCGTCCTGGGGCCGGTTTTGTAGAACCTGTTCTATTAAAGTTATCGGGCTGACCATCAGCCAAGATTTAACGTCCACGGAACTGTTTTTCACATTGTTTCATAGACGAGGCTCTATAAATACAAATGTGCAACGGTGGGGCTCGGACCCGCGCACCTATGTGTCTTCTCCGGATGCGAGGCGCAGACCTACTCCACCACGCCACCGGGCTCGACGTAGAACCTGGTCTACGACGCAGTTTTTCGGATAGATTCGCTCTTCTGTACTTCTGTTTCTTCTGGACGTTGAGAATGTTTTTGACATGAAAAACTGGGGGCTGATTATGAGGATCCTGGCCACCGTCGTGGATTCAAACGCATTACACGGCGTCGGTGTGGGCAAATTTAGCTCTATCTAATCTAAGCAAAAACAACCAAACACATTGTTTAATACTGAGATAACCGTAAATTTGTGGCATAACGCGTCTCCGAGAGTGACACTTCGCTAAGCAAAGCGACTAACATACTTTTTAACAATACCGTTAAACCCAATGCAATACCAATGCATCGACTGGTTGGATGCCAATCGATATCCGCTGAAGAAAAAGTATTTTGCCTTATAAGCCGTATTTTTCTTATTTCGCCTAGATCTCCGTACAGTCGACAATCTACTAAACGTAGTACACTCGACGCGGAAGCTAAAAATTAGACAAAACAAGATTTTAATTTTCACAAACTCTCCTCAATACGACAATTTTTTTGTTAATAGTCAACGTTGAATGTCTTCCGGATGAAGCAGATTTCATGATTTTACGGTTACTCCTAAATACGTCATTTCTGTCTCTACCCCGTTTGTTTGGAAACAAATGTTTATTTTAACGAGGTGTACGGCTCCTTCAAGTAACTACTATAAATGAAACCAGCCTATATATATATATATATATATATAGTCGAATGCGACAACAACACACATGTTAACACGACCAAATGTGCAGAACGCAAGACAATATCCCAATGTATCCTTTGTATTGTAGAAGGATTTCATTCAGTATTAGAAAGTTGTGGGGAAAACGAGTTTAAACAATATGACATAATGTTTCTTACCGAAACATTTGTAACAAACACAGCAGCTATTGTGCTACACAAACACAAGATCTACCATGGTGAAGCTATAAAGGCTCCCGGTAGAGAACGACCGAAATGGGGGGTCTCAGTCGTTGTACGCACGACCGAATGGTCATGATTACTTAGATCCACGGCTAGACTACTTATTGTTGAAATAAGGGACTTTTATTTAATATGTATATACAGCCCACCTGACCGCAACGTGCCAGACATTTTACTTGATATAGGAGAGTCCCTGATGCTATGCACAGACAATTATAAACACACAATCATAGCAGGGGGCATGAATTGTAACCTCGCTAAAGATGACTCACGAGCGACAGCTTTTATCGAGGGAGTAAGGGAAATGGGCTTGCAAATAGAAGGTAATTATTCCGACGCTACATATATAGCATGGAATGAAAAAGTGCTGTAGACCTAATTATGAGTACTTCTAGTGAACCGGGAGCTCATATAAAAGACCATAAAACGACAGTTTCAGCCGAGCGGAAGCACTGTAAAGTTACCTTCAGCCTTGCGCATACGAATATAACTGGCCGTGACAAACGAATTTCCCTCGCCCGCAAGACAAGTCTCAACAAGCTAGAACAAGCCTTATATCTACTCCCAGATGCGATCGAAGTAGACACAGACTTTTACGAGCGTTCACTTCGGTGGGCCATTCAATCTGCAGCATTATATAAGAGGAACACTGCGACGAGACACAAACCATGGTTCGATCACGAGTGCAAAACCATCAAAACGCACATTTGTTGCCACAAAGATTGGAGCCTATCAGGGCTGGCAAACCTAGCTGACCTAAAGAAAACGTATACACGAATGATTCAGAGGAAGAAATATGAATACGAGACCGCGCAGCGCACACAACAGGTAAAAGAAAGCATTCAGAAATCATGGATCCTCTAACCGAAAAGACCTGCTGTAGCAAACCCACTAATAAACGACGAAGAATGGGTCTCGCATTTCACAACCCTACTAAACCACGATTTTCAACTGCCTGACAATGAACACGCACCCCATATAGAGCCTGACTGGGAAAACTTTACGGAAGGGGAGGCTCGAAGAAAAATGGAAAATCATCAGGTCCTGATGATATTTACTACGAACATCTTAAGCAGGGAATAGAGCACATAGCCCCAAAGCTAACAGCGCTGTTCAATGCATGCTTAGAACAAGGGCACATACCCGAGCAATGGCGCCGAAGCTACCTACAACCAATTTACAAAAACAAAGGCGACGCCACTAACCCAGCGAACTACCGCGGGATAGCATTAACTAGCGTAGTCTACAAAATATTAACCCCACTAATTGTGACTTGACGCCAACGGAACAGAATGGGTTATTGGAAGGTCGCTAAACTAAACGAGCTCTCAGGGATGTCCTTCGTCACGTGCGGGAACGTTCCAACGACGGACAGATTCACTTCAAAACTGCTTTTGATAGTGTACCTAGAGACTGCCTCCTGGATATTATGCGACAGCATTTTGGCATCAAATGTCAAATGTTCAACCAAATGAGAAGCATTCTCACTGCGAACTACACTGTAGATCACAATCAGAAATGGGCCTCACTGTATTGCGCAAGAAGTTAAACAGACAATTGGGCTAGCACAAGGCAACACGACAAGCCCTTTCTTATTTATCCTTTATGTCACAGGGTTAAGTCAAATACTTCGAAATGCTAAAGCCCCGCATGTATTTTACGCTGACGATCTTATCATAATGGCCAAGTCAAGACCACATCTACAGTTTTACCTAAATGAAATGAGACAATGGTGCGCACAGTATAAGCTGACAATTAATATATCCAAGACAAAAGTTCCTCGATTTTTCAGAGGAGGTCGATACGCCAGTCTTATCCACATCATCAGTGTCAATAACCAAAATATTGAATTAATAAGTCAATTTAGCTATCTCGGAGTAATCTTGACCCCTGGCCTATCTTTTACAAAGCACATAGAGAACAAGCGTGCAAAAGCGATATCGGCCATGACTCTACTCGGAGAGCTTACACAGATTGACACTAAGACTGGAAATGAACCTTTTCAAGATAAAAATAGCTACAATTATAACTTACTGCCTTCGGGCCATTGCACCAAACTTGACCTTAGACAACATTAAAGAGATAGAGATTAGCTTTTATTTTAAAAAGCTAATTTTGTGAAGTATATGCTAGAACTGCCGCGAAACGCTTCAACAACGTCGGCGCTGGAACTACGCCAGAAGCGAACAATTATGAAAGACCTTATCCTGGACAAATACGATTTTAGCGCGCTGGTCGTAGAGCAGTATCGTAGAGCTTATAGAGAAAAGCGTAATTTGAACTTTGCCATAAATTCACTAACGGTCCCGCATACACGACAAACCGTTGGAGGCGGGGAATGCAAGCAAACAGACGCATACTCTGTAGACTTACCTGGCATGACTACCATCAATATATATACCTAAAAGGGTATTGTTTTGAAATTGAAGACTGTGTATGTAAACATTGTGGCACATGTAATATTGACCGATACCACATACTGCAATGCAAGGAAATAGAAGCTGGCTTCAATGCATGCAGTAGTGATAGATGTTATTAGCCGATATGAATTTTAGGTAGCATCTACCAATTTCTGGTGAAATAAACTTGTATATCGTGTAATATATATATATATATATATATATATATATATATATATATATATATCATCACATCAAACGCATCTAATTTAAAACTCCTCTTTTTACAAATGTAAAATCAATTATAGCAACGGGTTTCTCACAGCGCTTATCTAAAAGTATTCAATTGAACTGACGGGACTCACCCCATGGCGGTCAGCTTGGTGA
This sequence comes from Dermanyssus gallinae, assembly GCA_003439945.1. NCBI lineage: Eukaryota > Metazoa > Arthropoda > Arachnida > Mesostigmata > Dermanyssidae > Dermanyssus > Dermanyssus gallinae. The sequence continues at coordinate 3,068 of QVRM01003032.1, read as the reverse complement.
GGTCTCGATGATGCCGATAGCTTTTTGAGGGTTTTACCGCGATGACCAGAGCTTCCTGAGGGCTGTAACTCCATCGGGCCGGCACGGACACTCCGTTTTCAAACCCAAATAGAGGGAAAACCCGATAAACCGCCCGTTGACGCCTTCGGTTACCACACATGCCTCATCCGGAGCCACGTGGCTTTCTCGTGTGTTCTTTCTCCTGTGCTGAGACCACGCGGCTTACTAGCGACGAGTGATGGTTACTGGCACGCCGATTTAACGTAGACACACGGTTGCGTGTGCTTATAATTGATTTTTCTCTCTGTTGCGGCTGCATGGCTTCTTCGTTTTTGGGCGTTTCAGCTACTAATTATCCAGGCTGAACTCAACGTTTGATTACTTGCAGAGGCGGCTCCTTGCTGTATACGTTAGCGGTAATGCCTGGTGAGAGTAAGCAGACCCGGTTGGACATTGAGTGCTTTTCGGCTGCTCGAACAATACCTTTCTCGATCTTGTCCTGGGTTTTTGATGATTCTTCATTCTTCATCTTAGGTGCGTCGACTTTCTGCGTGACTGATACAAATGTGCGTTTCTTGATACCATACCATGGCTTTCGTTGTCTGTAGTGGCATGAGCTTTGATGCTTTACAGACTAAACATGGTGTTATACGACACGATTATCGGCAGCCATCAGTTCCCCAAAGGCGGACCCTAGGGAACCCACGAGTTTCATCTGAGAACACGATTTACAAACACCGACGTTAGTTGGTTACGTAGTGATTGGCTAGGACAATAATACGTCGTGCACGCCGAAGTCAACGTTCCAATGCAGCAGCTAGTCTTGGCCATCTTGCTCTTATCGCTGCGATATTAACGCTGTAGAGCGGCCCAGTTCGGAAGAGGTAACCGTCAACACGTTCTTATAAACTGTGCCGTACACCGAATATACCGAACTGTGATGAAGCGTTGTCTGGGCAGTATTGTAGAGTTTAGCACTGACTTGGTTGACTCTTTTGGTTGACACATGACCTCAACTTCCGTGCACAACACTCCGTGTCGTCCTTGTATTCTGGTCACGTTAGTCAGGGATCAATCAACCCTTGTTGCCGTTGGTGTTTTCTTTTACCATTCATAGCCGCGGTTTTGTATCTGTAATTATGTCCATAGGCACACACACACATTAACACATATTGATCCAACTATCCACTTTCGAATATGCAAGGTCCTATAATGAAGGGTGTCTGATCACGGTGACAGATGTTGAGTTTCTGCAGATGCGAGTCCACAGTTCGTTGGAAACTAGCAGTGTCAGGGCGTCGTTAAGTATTGCGTAGCCAATGCCAGTTTGCACCTATGTGCAAACTAAACTGATTGGTGCGCTTGGTGGCGGAACAATTTGAACTTTTCGCTGACCCCCATGCAGATTGTATCAGCACGTAGGTATCTGGACGTTCTCCTGTTACTGCGCATTGTCCAGAGTCGAAGTCGACAAAAGGTAGACGAGACTGGCCATATTTTCGTAGTCGATTGTAACAAAGTTCATATGTCGTTTCAAGATGATTTAGTTCGAACATCTACCAAAGATGAAAGACACGCGTTGAATCACTCTACTGCTGATCTGTTTGCAAAACCTTTACAACACTGGGATGCGCGAAGGCAAGCGAAACGTGAGAAAGGAGGGGAGCAAAAAGAGGAACAGAAATATTTAGCTCGGGCTTACTGACTCAAAGGGCGGCTGTCTGAATAGAGCAAGGGACAAGTGGGGGGAGGACAAAGAAACCAAAAATACGGGACTTGAGGAACATGGAAAATCGCAGCGGTTGTCGTTTCGCGTTTTACGGCGTGCCCCGCCCGGCGCAATTCAGAAGGCATTTATACGCCATCTCTGTTCGACCATCAGCGAACGGCGGAAAGGGCCACACTAACTGAGAAAGGGAGTTCGTGTCGGGGTACTTTAATCGTTAGTCAGTCGCGGGTAGTCGTGGGTGGTGGTAGCGGCACCACGGCGACCACAAGAGTGGCCGACCTATCTACAACATCTTCTGCTGCTACTGGTACAGAAACGATCAGCAGCCTCCACCTTGCTAGGAGGGACAAGCAAGAAGCCAAACGATCACCATCAGGTGGCAACGACGTCAAACCACGCCGCAACACGGAGTGTCGTGTATCATAACGATGCCACAGAATCGCGGCCAACGACAGGAATAGCCTTGAGTAAGCATGGCGGCGGAGACGCCTCGCTCGCCACTAGCCCCGGGGGTTGCGGGGTTCTCGCCCGTTTCTTCGAGAGTATAATGTCTTCCAGCTGTGTGCAGTCAACGACACTGTTAGCAATACATGACAACGGCGACGACGTTCAGTAAGACCCTCGGTCTGGTCGTCCCCCTCGGCCGTCCTCCAGTCAGACACAAGCGGATTAGTTTCACCCTCGGCCCTGAGACGGCGATCCCCGCACCGAGCGCCGCGCAACCTGTGTGTAGCTGCTATAGCTGTGCTGCGGTGCGGCAGCTCTTTGTTGTCATTCTCGTCCTCCTGCAGCAGTCCGTGGGCACACCTGGCAGCACGAGCTACGAGAGGCCATGCCGCACCTAACCATCCAGGCAAGCAGGCGACCAAACGACCATCTGCTCCCAAACCCCTTGTCATTATCCCCACACACCTCAAACTTCCGGAAGCCCCCCAGACGTGGCACTGTGGGGGGAGGGGCCTAAGGGGCGCTTATGAAGGGGGCCGCTGTGGCACGCAGTTCGGTGCCCAATCGAGGAGGGTGGGTTGCAGTTCCCCGGCCGGTTGACTGAGTGGGCCTTTTTCGCCGACCCCACAGATGGCACTTACTGTTTGCTGCTGTCAAAAGGGGACCCGAAAGGGGCAAAGGCTGTAACGGCAGCGGCGGCGGCAGGCGGAGCAGGCCGCTAAGAATTACAGTGAAATTGAGTGCAGTACATGCCGCGCTCACATCCGTTTGTGCACGAACAAACCACGACGACGCACTGACGACGACGACGACAACAACAAAAACAAAAGCAACAACAACAAAAACAACAACAACAGCAACAGCAGCAACAGCAACAACAACAACGACGACG